>JBBYHM010000006.1:1513551-1523740 GCA_038381775.1 Adansonia rubrostipa | reverse complement strand
AAAAAGATTTAAAATGGTAGAAGTAAATAATTCTAAGTATACCTGAAAATATTAAATATAATATAATTACATAATAAAATATAATATAAAATAATTAAAATATAATACAATAAAAAATAATATAAATATCACATAAATATATATAATATAAATTAATAATATATTAAATTTATATAAATAAAAAATATTTTAAATATAATTATGATATAATAAAATATATAATTATAATATATAAATATAAATTATTAAATCAAATTTTAACAGTATATTTATTAATATTTTGAAGTTTGTTACTTTGGACTGTTAATTTCATGAACGAAAAGATTTATATCTTTGGATAAAAAAGGAATTAGCAGTTTCTTTTTAAAAGAACTGCTGAGTTGATATTTCAGGGTGGCTGGCTGGGCGGAAATGGAAAAAAAAGTAAGGAACAAAAAGGGTGGAAAGAACGTTAGCCCTAACCAACCCTAACAGGTTTTACGTGTGCGTGTGTGCGGTGACGCTTGATCGGACCCTCGCTAGTCCAAAGACAGCGACGCGGCTCGCACCTTGGGCGCAAAATCTCCTCCTCTCTCTCTCTCCCTCCCTCCTATTTATTTATTTTTCTTTGGGCATTTTTTACAATATTTATTTATCTCTCCAAAAATTTAACTATTTTTTTTAAATAGGAAATATATATATATATATATATATATACACGTTATACATAAAAAGCACTATATTTTCCTCTCCCTTATCTCTCTCATTTATCCATTCAGAGTTCGCCGACATCCGCCATACCTGAGCGGTTCGAAAGCTCTGCAATCTCCGCTGCCTTCTACACACAGGTACAATCGAAACAACGTCGTTTTGTTTATGATTTGCAAAATAAATGAATTACTATATATTTAACATTAAAAAGAAAGAGAAAATCGGTTTTTGTACTCATTTGTTAAGATTCACTTTCTTGAATCATTCATTCATTCCTTTTTTGTTTTTTTATTCTTTATAGGATAGATTGGCGATGGAAATGCGTTTCATTTTCTTATGTTGATTTAAATTTTTGTTCAATTTACCCCGTTTCCGATAAATTAGCTGGTCGACTTTCTGCGCTAGGTAGGGTTGGGCTTTTTATTGATTTTGCAATTAAATTTCTGTTGATTCGGTGCTGTATGTGTGTTTATTCGTTAAAAGGTGTTTGGTTGCTGAGAAAACGAATGGAAATAATAAGACAAGAAAAAGTTATTGGAAAATGAAATAAATTTTATCTTGAATTATAGGGTCTTTTTTGGTTGTGTCAGTAACTGAAACATGCAAGAAATTAGGTTGGCTTTTAGTTTGAATGCAACTAAAGTTGTTTTTATTTAAAGGAACCGTAAGTACGGAAGAAAGATGGCTCTGTTATCTTGTTATTTCCCAGAAGCTTGGCAGATGAAATTTTTGGTTGCCATCGGGTATTTCGTTATTCTAGGAACCGTTGAGTGACATAGCTTTTCTTCTCGGTAACAATTTAAGTTACCATAAGTTGAATATCTCACTTTAAATTTCAATTGCATGAATTTTATTTATCTAAAACAGTAATAGAGGTGGAATGGTTTCAATATCAGAAATAAATTGGAACTGATTGGATTATGAATTTTTGGAGGTAGGGTCAAATAAAGATTCTAGGGATTTAAAATGCGGTCACGGAAGTGTTTTTGGTCGCGTTGCATTTATTGTAGTTGCAGACATGATAAATGCTATCATGGTCAATTGCAGTAAATATTGGCCGCGAATATCGGTAACGGAGGGTGCTAAAACCGCTAAATAGTGGCTGTAGTGTCATGTTACGACCGCTATATAAATGTTAATTCAAGAATGGTGGTAACTCAGGACAAAGTAGTTCTGTAGGGAATACAGTTACATAAATTGGATGTAATGCCAAACGGTGTTTAAGATTTATTATCCATGCACAACAAAGACAAGTGGAATGCGGGTGAGGTACTGAGAGGATACATGTTGGCTTTGGCAGGAGGGTTTTTTTTCATTTAGCTCGTTTCTCTGTCAAAGTGTAATTAAAAGAACTTAACTAGTTTATATCAGCAGTGTGGCTCTATCTATATAACTTGGAGTGCTTCATCAATAACTTTAGTTTTTCGGAGGAGTATTTAACAAGAGGTGTCAGGGTTCTCTGTGAACAGAAATTTCTGTGTTGATTTCCTTTGGGGGAATCATCGTGCCATGAGTCCTGCTTGTCCTGTTGCACTGAAAATATCTCTATGCTTAATGGTTGTGTGTCATGAGGTCTTTGATAGGCAAGTATTTCCTTTTAGAAATGGGGAGAGAAAATGGGGTGGAGCAAGCATTTTAGTCTACGATTTTAGAAGAGCATCTGTTGACTTAGTTGGGATTTTATATATCTAATGGATGGTTAGAGTCATTTGCTGAAGAAAATCGGTTGTTACCATTTTAGGCCTTATGTTTTGGTGGAGTTTGTATGTGGAATTTACTTTAGAGATTACATCTTTATGTTGGAATGTTTAGTTCTTTAAAGCAAATTCAGTAGAAGGAAAGTGCTTTTTTCTGGTGTGAGAAAGGTTTAGGTGATCCTGGTAAATGATTTAAATTTAAGACTGTTTTGCTATTTTCCCCTCCAATGCCACGTATTTTGCTTCTGCTGCTGGCTTTGACTGTGATGTTAGCTGTTGCAGCAATAGCAATCGTGATAATGTAAAGATCCTAGTTTTGTGTTGACAGTCCTATATATTATCCAGTCTGAAAAGTGTTAATTATGTATGTCAACGCTAACTCAGACATACATAGAGCTAATTAAAAGAAATATGATTGACAGAGTCAGTTTATTTAGGTTCTGGGGATGCCTTTCATGATATCTAGTATAGGAGCTGTGGTGTATCTTCTTTTGCAACATTTTATGTAATTAACTACTTAACTGCAGAATATTTTCTATATTTTGATACAATTGTTTATTTATGCAGTTATTCTACTTAAGCTGAAATATTTTTTTCGTAACTCTGCTGCATATCTTTCATATTGTTTCTGGTTGAACAGCTTCATGTTCCAACTTTAAGTACCTCTTGAGATCTACTTCTGAAATCAATGTCCGTGATAGTGGGAAATTTTCCATTGATAATAGTACCATGGGAAACATATTACAGGTTTGAGAATCTTTGTCACTTAAGAAGTGCAACGCTGTTGTTTGCTCTACTGTATTCAAGCTTTTGAGCGCCAGAGAAACAGGGTATGCAAATTATACTACAACAAGCTTTACAGAAAGATCTTTCTTAGTGTTTCAAATTTACTTTCAAATGTCAGAAGTTGATATGGCAGTCATTAAACCTGAGGTAAGTTGTTATGCGTCCACATAAATTTTCTAGAGTATTGCTTTTCCTATGTAGTGTGAGTTAGGGTACATGGGCATCCCATTGGAATAATGTCCTGAGCAGGATAGTGAATGACAACTATGTTTCTATTTGGTGAAATTGGCTTTACATGGTTTGAGTGTTTGAAGGATGGGTATATCGGTAACTAACTCTGACTGGGTAAGAATATAGGATGGGTTAACTGTTTAGCTGTTAAAAGGCATAGAATTTCTTGTAAAAGTTGGTAATGCTGAGTATTATACTTTATAGGTCTTGGTCTGTTTTGAGTGTATCTTTAAGTATTGATTCTGAAGCATTGCCAGATTTGTTCTCAGATGATGAAGTCTTATATTTGGCTTCAAACTGCTGATGGCTCAATTCAGCAAGTGGAACAGGAGGTTGCAATGTTTTGTCCCATGATATGTCATGAAGTGATACAAAAGGGCATGGGATCCTCCAAGAATTATGCAATATCTCTTCCTCACCGAGTCAATCCTGCCATGTTAAGCCTAATTCTTGATTATTGCCGGTTTCATCAAGTGCCCGGCCATTCTAACAAGGTAGGCTCAACATATTTCTTGATTAGCATTTACCTCTTATATATAATGTTATCCTCTTGCTTTCTTTAGTAGATGCTTAATCTTTCTGGAGTGGCATAAATGGAGCCAATTTTTTCCTTTCTTTAGGTATAGAATGGCTTTCTTTGTATATTTCATTTCTTTGCCACTTCCTTTTTTTGGAAAAGAAAATGAATTCGGGTTTCTAGGATATTCAGTTGCATATAGTAAACTGACTCAAAGCTTCCTCTCCCCTTTGTTTGTTTTTTTGTTTGAAGGAGCGCAAGTCTTTTGACGAAAAGTTTATCCGAATGGACACAAAGAGGCTTTGTGAGCTGACATCTGCTGCTGATAGCCTACAGTTAAAGCCTCTAGTTGATCTTACTAGTCGTGCGCTTGCTCGAATTATTGAGGGAAAGACCCCTGAGGAGATACGTGATATATTTCATTTGCCTGATGATCTTACTGAGGTGTCTGGTGCTAGTTGAAACTTCTTTATTTATCATGTCTGTTCTCTTAATTCCTATTTGTATTTTTAATAATTATTTTTTTGGTTTAGGAAGAAAAGTTGGAGCCTCTGAAAAACACAACTGATGACCCACGCATTCGACTGTTGAATAGATTGTATGCAAAAAAGAGGAAGGAACTAAAAGAGAGGGAGAAACTAAAGGTGACTGTCTCTTGTTTTTGCTGCTTTCTCTGATTATTTCCTACCTTCTGCAATTTTACTCCCTATTAGTACATTTTCCTGGTTGACATGAACCTGCTTTCTCAATTAAATTTTATAAGGCATCATATCTAACTCCCTGCTTAAAATGCATGTAAATAACTGAAGAATTCTGTGTGTCTCAGAACGTTGAGGTTGAAGAAGAGCGTGTTGATGATCGCTCAGTTGATGACCTCTTGTCATTTATTAATGGAGACAATGGAGGTATGCTTAAGTTTTGTTCTGATATAGATTGTCTGGATATATTTAATTTTATACCCCAACGATTGTAGTTCTGTAAAACCCTCTCTGTTTCATGAGTGTTATGGTTCATTGACCTGCTTACATTGGCAGAAGAGTCTTGATAAATGGTTTTACTGATTAGATAGCTCTTCTCCTAGAAAGAATAGTAAATTTCAGTACAGTTCTGGTTGCTTCTGATGTTTCAATCTCAATGCCCAAATGCCCTTTATTTCTTTGCAGTAATTTGGAGTCTGAGGACTGAAAAGTGAATGATAGAGCCGGAACTGGACGAGAAAAGCAAATTTTTTTGAATTTCTTTATTAAAAACCAGTTTTATGATTTATAATTGTGAAGGCATGAAAGAACATGACCTTTCTTTGAAGATGTTACATGATGACCTGCTTTTCAGGATTGTGGAGAACTTTTTAGATAATAGGATAATAAAATGATTAATGTGCTTTTATTTGTTTCCTTCAATCATTATTGTCTAGGAACTTTATCTGGGAATAATTTTGCAACGAAATAAAAGTGAAAATTATCAAAGATTTTACACTCAATTATGGATATCAAGTGACAGATAAAGTGTTTAGAATGCTCATTATATTTGTCTGTTTGGTATTTGGCACCTGCACTAGCATATAAGTTTATATACCGGAATCATAACCTTCTGAAATTGTTCTGCTTTCATGGATACCATAAGCTTTGCCTCTTAGTCTTCTTTTTCTAATTCCTTCTGAAGACCTCATAGGAGGTAAGGGAATTCTGTTTTGCAGATTCCAAAGGGATTAAAACTTCAAAGATTAAAAAGAAGAACCGAAGAAGAAAAGATCAGCAGAAGAGCACATCTGCCAATGAAGCCAATAAAATCCATGATAAGGTGTCAACCTGCCCATTATTTTTCCTTTTTTCTTTCTTCGAATACTGCCAAGTTACTTTAAGTTCCCTTCCTGTTCCAGGAGCCAAATGGTCTTAACTGTGTATGCCGTAGTGCTGAAGTTGGTCAGAACATTCGGGCCAGTGTTGCTGCTACCTCAAACTTACACAATGTCGAAGATGATATTTTTGCCAATAAGAACGAGTTTGATGATGCTGATATTGATGATGAGATTGATCCGGCATTGAAAGAAAAAATAGACAGGTAAAGATGGATTTTTGCCTTGTAAGTCTTCCTCTTCTTCCTGCTCCTTCCTCTTTTTCTTCTTTGGAACATTGAAAGAAAAAGTAGTCATGTAGCCCCTTTTTGTCTTAAGCTTTAGTTTTTGCATCTTTTTCAATTGCCCGAGTCATCATAGAGAAATAAATCCAAGATTTTGAGGTTTTTGGACTAATGTCTTTTTATACTCTGATACATATTGTGAAGTGCATGTTTTATTTTGCATATTTGGAAGGTAAAATAGGGCTAAGGTTGTGTTTCTCCCTTTCTCCATTCTGTTGATCTATTACAGACATGTTTCCCACAGAATGAGTTGCCAAATAGACTTTGTAATAACTAGACTATATAAATATTATGACCTCACCTTATTCATTTCTTACTAATTTATGTGTTAGGCCATTTATATTTCTGGGGAGAAGTGCTGTTGCATCTCTCTAGTAATAGAAACAGAATGATGTTCTATACATTCTGTATATCGGGACTATTTAGAAATTTTAATGAATCTGAAATCATCGCTCCTGATCATTTGAAGTATATGTACTTTTCCATATTATTTTTAGATATTGTTCATTTGAATTGAGGAAAAGTTGTATGCAGAGTGTGGCCAATGAAGTAATAACGTTAGTATCTTATTCTTGTTTTACACTACGTTGGAGGAAATTCGCATCCCAATGATCTTTCTTTTTACCTTTTGTTTAGGGAGGTGGAAGATTTTGCCCGCAGATTGAATTCAGATTGGCCAGAAAGAATGCAAGAAATTCTATCTTCTGGCCATGAAAGGAAAGCAATGCATTTTTCACCTAATGGCAATGGTTCGGTAAGGAGATATGCAAGTACGTTGCTTTCCTTTTTCTATTATATAAGTTGGTCTGGTATTGCTCATGAAAAGTTTCAATCGGATTATCTGTGATTTTTATTTGCTTTTGCACATGTTGATTCTTCTGAATTTTACTATTTGAACTTGTATGCAAAATAAGCCTACAGTTAATAACTTTCATGGTTGTGATGTTCGGTTTAGAAGTTAAAACCGAACTTCATTTTTTTTTTCTTTTGTTTGCAACTATTGTTCTCGCTTGATCAAACAAGTAAATAGCTAACAGTAAATTATTTTTGTGTTGAGGACCAGATTCTGAGCATTGATGATTTCACAATGGGGGTACTTCCTCAGCTTGGCTCACAGCCTGGACAATTTTTGGTAAGATGCTTTTCAGGTGGTTAAAAGATGGCACCTAGAAGGGTTGGGATCCTTGGCAATTGTGGATCCCTTGTAAGTTTTTTTAACTTTTTATTTTTTTAATTTATTTCTTTGTTGTGCTTAGCCAGTATGCAATTTTGGTTGTGAAGGCAACCTCTTTGTATTTTCATAATACAAGGAAATAAGGGAACTGTGTTTGGTGAGCCAGTTCTGGTCAATTACTCTCTCTTGCAAAGCTACCGAGGAAAAAAAAAAAAAAAAAAAACACAAACAACCAAAGAAATTAGCTTGTCCTTATGTGTGTTCATCCGTCACATTTTCACAAGTCTGATATCCACCGCCCAAAACATATTTTAGGCAATTATGGCCTTAAGTTAGAATGCACATTCATGCTGTTTTCAGTATGAAGGCGGAAAGGCTGTTCAACTACCATACGAAGGCCTTCTGTTCTGTTCAGCCACCATCTAATTACACGATTGATTTTATTAAGAAGCCACTATTTTCTTGGGAATTGTTTATAGGCTAAGAATTTTGGTTGGATGTTGTTGGCATGTAGTTTAATGGGGAATATCTGCTAATCCATGTTAGATTTAACTTAGAAGTCAGAAGTTTAGTATCAAATTGGAAGTTTTGCGATTGTTTTTTTTTTTTTTTTTTTTTTTTCCCTTCCCTTTTAAACCCACCCCTGAAAGTTTTTGAAGGGTTTGTCGAGTGTCAACTATCGTCTTTAAAGCAAATTTTTTTTTCAAGTTAATTAATATATTATTTATTGATGATTTTATTCATCATTTTTAATTCATTGAGTGTATATTATATATGTATTTTTTGGGTTTGTAGATATTACAATTCATACAAACTTTAAAATGTCTCTAGGACTGTAGTTAACAAAATTCATTTTTTTAACCCAAATTGTCACAATAATTGGGGCTAGATAGAGTTGAAAGCTACAGCCTCGGGATATAGATTCCCTATCGCTTGTCGACATTGTATATGTGGATAAATCATAAAAGGAGCTTGGCCATGTTTTTGAATATCATTGATGCTCATTGCTCCTCCACTCATCTGAAAAAAGCAAAATTGGAACTCCAAAATTGTGTACCAGAGTGCAAGCCGGCATCTTCGCTTGTGAAAATTTTGATTTGTCGAACCAAACGATGCAAGTACATACAGCTAGCTAGGACCCAAGTTCGTTCTGGTGGATTGGACCCAGCATCTTGTGGAAATCGTAACAAGCAAAGATTGGCTGGGGTTTTTGACATCACCATTGTTGGGGTTTTTTGATTCATTTGGCCATGATGAGTTGAAATGTCCTTTCAAGGTTCTAATGATACATATGCATATACATATATATATATATATATATATATACATACTTCTGTATTTTTCCTCTTTTTTTTTTGAGATAAAAAGATTCCAACTTTGCGAAAAGAGCAAAAGCTCATGTATTAATTAATGTTTCTTTCTTTGCACTTAATTAATTATAAAGTGATTGTAGTGGCGGCGCACTATATTATTATTGAGTTTCATTTTGGAAACTATTTTTGCCTATAGCGAAGATCACACTATACAATTTCAATTGAACCACAATATAAAAAATTAAAATATAGTTTAAAATATCAAACAAATTATGAAAATATATAAATATATCAAAATATATATAATAAAAATAATTAATATATTAAAATTTATATAACCTAGGGAGCTCTAAGTAAAATTTTATTTTCCAACAATTTCTTGCAAGAAAAACCATGTTGAAATTTTCCCGTATGGAAGGATATTCACACATGTGCCATTTCCCATACGTGTGATTCCACCATTAAAGATAGTTGCGTATGTGAATACACTGCCATGACTGCTTTCTCAGTGGTGGCCCCTCCTTTGCAGCTTCGGTGTCGTCTGTCTAAAGAAATCCTGCTGCTCAGTCCATCATCTACTGCTACGTGTTTCGTTTCTAATGGTTGGAAAATGGATACAACCAATAATCAGCTGTGATGTACCAAGAAACCAGTGATGTTGGTATTACCTAATCCACAGATGGAAGTAATTAATAATTAATTATCTTGCCATCTTATCTGTACGGTCTATACGGAAATCTTCAACCCATTTAGACAGTAGCCGGTAACCTTTGTGCTTGGATTGACATAGTGTCTGTCTGCCTGTCCCACGCGCTTTCTCTTTTACAACTACCTTATTCTCCCGGTGATCAGACCTGCGTCTATATTATATTTATATATTTTATTATATTATGAATTTATAAAAAATATTTTATATTTATATAAATTTTAATATATTAATAATTTATATTTATATATTTATTTTATTTTTTATTATATTATATTTAATTATTTTTTAATACTATGCTTATCATTATTAAGTTTAGTACTTGGCGAGCTCAAACAAGGGAAATGAATCATTCGCTCGCTTCGTTTGTAGTCTTCATAATTGAAAATAAGATTTGTTTCCCCTATAAGTAAAATGTCATTTTGACTCTTTGAATTTTCTACGTAAACTTAATTAATGAAAATCTTGTTTTGACTTCAAGCTTTTAAATTTTAAAAATTGGACTATGCGATGATTTGCATTAATATAATAACAGATATCGTAGGCGTACTTCCATTTTCTTTAAACTATTTTTATGTTTTTTATAGGGTAATTAGTCAATTAAGATACGTAACTAACTCTTTAAAAAATGTTAACCAATATATAAATACTTATTAAATTAATACACTATGAATGTAATTAATTTTTTTAAATCTAATAAAATAATATATTAAATATAATAAACTATACATTAATAATTAATAATTTTTAATTGACGTTTATAAACATTGATTAAACAATTTCAGTCTTTTTATTTTTTTTCAAATCCTCAAAAAGTAAGTTTTACAATAATATTTACTCACGGTAAAGTAACTGATTTTTTATTATTAAAAATTATATTAATTATTAATTTGGAATTATTAGGCAATGATTAAGCTTACTGTAATTGATAATTGG
>JBBYHM010000006.1:1491856-1513451 GCA_038381775.1 Adansonia rubrostipa | reverse complement strand
TTTATTATTAAAAATTATATTAATTATTAATTTGGAATTATTAGGCAATGATTAAGCTTACTGTAATTGATAATTGGATTTATGATTAAATAGTAACCACATTTGGAATTTAGACATTTTATTTTCTTTCCCCAGCCAGAACCAGGACCAAGTCCCCCCAAAAATTGTAATAACGTGAGGTGCACACACCAACCTAGAGCGTCAACCACAGAGAGAGTAAAAAAGGCAGAGCAGTCAGAACTGTTATCACACGGCGTTTCTTTCATGTTCCAACCTTAAATGAAAGGACAACATTCCTAAATAAATAAATAAATAAATAAAAGTGATACTTTTTCCCTTATTTTTCTCCCGTTTCAATCTTGTTCATATTTCTTCATTTCTATCTTTTATTTTCTTTTTTGGGGATAAATTGCTAATTTTCTATCTTTTAATTTTCTCTTTGAAGAAAGAAAGAGAGAAAAACCTTGGAGCCTTTTTTTTAAGGTAATTCTTTCCAAATATGGAAATAAATAGGGGCGTATTTATTGTAGTTTTAATTGTAGTTTTGTGTGCTGGGATGGGGTTAGCGGGGGACATAGTTCATCAAGACGACGTTGCTCCGAAGCGACCTGGCTGTGCTAATAATTTTGTTCTGGTATTCCTACAAAAGCCCTAGACTTTACTTTTTCTTTTTCTTTTTTTCTGTTTTTTCCCCTCGCTGCTGTTTGGTTGCTGAGAATATGGATTAATGATGAAATAATCTTGCTTTTTGCTCTTGTACTTGATATTTGATCATGATGATTCCTTTATATCGATAATTATTTCTTTTTCCTTTTTTGGGATTTATTTACCTCAAAATTTTAACTTTCGTCTTTTAGTTCTTCCTGTTTGATTGCTGAGAAAATGATGGCAAAATTTTATTTGTATTAGGCTTATTTTTTGTGGTTTTGGTTCTGAATCCTGATGGGAAAGTTCTTATGGGTTTTCGTGATTTCCTTTCTTTTTGGTTTAGATCAAGGGGAAAAGATATGGTCAAAATTGCTATGAGCTAAATTAATGTTATATAGACTTTTTATCTTTCCTTATTTGGTTATTAAGGTTGGGAGAGGAAATGAATTAACTTTATTGAACTGTTTGTTTTTTATGCATTGGAAGGAAAAAACTTGGTTAAATTAATTAGGTTAGTAGGACTCTTTTCCCATAATATTGGAAGTGAAACATCTTTGGGCATTTCCTGGCAGCCAGAGGAAACCTTAATCTTTTGTCAAATTTTAAAGTAGATCAAAAGGATATTTTACTGTGCCAATAGCTTTTTATTAGGATCTCTTTAATCTCCGAAATATTTGCAACCTGAACTCAGGTTACAAAAAGTTAAGTAAATAGTCAAAAAATACTCTGACATCTTTTCTTTCTAAATTTTGGACTCAATAATAGATTTTCTTACTTCTTTGTTGCCCTTTGAAAATTGGTGCTTTTTCGTAATCCTTTTTCTTGGTTTCATAGTATTCTTTGTTATATGGTTTTCAAAAATTATGAATATGGCCTTTGCACATTAGTTTTGATCCAATTTGTTTTATAGGTAAAAGTACCCACTTGGATTAATGGTACTGAAGACGATGAGTATGTTGGTGTTGGTGCTCGATTTGGACCGACTTTGGAGTCGAAGGAAAAACATGCAAACCATACCAAGCTTGCACTCGCAGATCCTCCTGATTGTTGCAGCAAGCCTAGGAATCAGGTTTTCAAATTCTGACCCTTTTACAATGTATTCATCGAATTTGACTCCTAGATATTATTTCTGGCATGTGCATGTGCTTCCATCTGATCAATTGCCCTTAAACTTGTTCCTTTACTCGTGCATAATGTTGAACATATTGTCTGTTGGTAGCTTGCAGGGGAGGTCATTCTGGTGCATCGAGGTAAATGTAGTTTCACAGTGAAGGCAAATGTTGCCGAAGAAGCGGGTGCTTCTGCCATCCTCATAATAAACAACCAAACAGGTATCCTGTATCCTTTGTGAACCAAAAGAAAAGAAGATTTTCTGTGCACAATAAATGACAAGATTATTGATTAAAAGTTGGAAATTTAAAGAAATTTTGTGGGGTTACATTTTGGCTTATGATATCTCTTTATTTTTCAACTGCAGCCCTCATCAAGAAAAATGTTAATTCACTGAAAAATACTCAGATGATTACTTTTTCTTCTCCTTATGATATGTATCTAAATTTCATAGCATTTTATCCATCCAAATTCTCTATATAGCTCTTGTGATATCATTATTTTCAGTTTTTAAAGCTCGTTTGAGCTATAATTGTGGTAGCATCAGATTCTTAATCAATTTACCTTTAGAAAGATGGGAAATGTTACACTAAAGATGATAGAATTAGTTGTAATGGCTAATTACAGTTATGAACAGTTGTCAACAGTCCAAAACTCATTTTTGCTTTCTAAACACTGAATTAGTTAATCTTCTTCTACAGAACTTTTCAAGATGGTTTGTGAATCCAATGCTGATGTAGATATAAAAATACCAGCTCTCATGCTTCCTCAGGATGCTGGTTCACGTTTGGAAGAATATATAAATAACAACACCAATGGTATAGCTTTCTCTCTTCCAGATTTCTTTTATATAAATGTCACGGTTGATCCTGCCTCTTTATTGTTCTGGAAAAAAAATCCTCTTCTTATCTTTTTCTTTGCTTGATAATACCACATATGGCATTGTGTCAAAATGGGGTTTAAACTGTCTGCACTTCTTATCTTTATGTAGTTTCTGTTGCGCTTTACTCTCCAAAGCGTCCGGCAGTTGATATTGCTGAAGTGTTTTTGTGGCTAATGGCTGTTGGTACCATTTTGTGTGCTTCTTATTGGTCTGCTTGGACTGCTAGAGAAGTTGCTATTGAGCAAGACAAGCTACTAAAGGTCACTTTATGCCCTTTTAAAAGCAAATTTAATGCTTTCTTTGTTAAATTCTGTTCTAGTGTATATATGGCAACTGTTTTTTCAATTCAATCATTCACCTCAATAATATGCTGATTGATGTTGTTTGCACAGGATGCATCAGAAGAATTTCTACAAATGCGTGGTGCAGGTTCTAGTGGCTTTGTTGACGTAAATACAATGTCAGCAATTCTCTTTGTTGTGATTGCTTCATGTTTCTTGGTCATGCTTTACAAGCTTATGTCATTCTGGTTTATTGAGGTTCTGGTGGTTCTGTTTTGCATTGGTGGAGTAGAGGTGCGCCTACCTTCATATATTTGTGTGCTTAGTTCAATATGGCTTATTTCCTCCCATCTTTTTTTTGGTAGTTCACAAGTTACTACTTATCAACTTCAATTTATCTCCTACAGTTCTCAATATTTTTATGGGCATTTTTAAGATTTTACTAATGATGCTAGTTTTCTTTCCTTGTATTTATATGCTTCTCTTCTTCCCTTTTTTTATCTGTGCTTCTTCGGCAAATCTTGCCAAAAGTTCTAATTGATGCTTATTGTGCTGAAGGGCCATCTTTTGACTCTATTTTAGTTATCTGAATGTCCCTAACATGACTAATGGTTATGATTTATGAAGCCATTTGATGGAAGCTAAAATGTTGTTGCATGCTCGCATCTTATGCACGTCGAGCACCCTCATCCATGTCTCAGTACTTTTCTGGACAATTTATTATACATATGCATTTCTCCAGAGAAGAAAACAGTTTTTTCAACATATCAAAGATTTTGAATCTGTCAACTGGGAGGGATATCAGTTTCTGAAGCTGCAATCATGGACACCTTGTACCTTTCTGAGCATCAGCATTTGTCTTTGTGTCATCCTTGCTTTGGTGGATGGTCATGTCTATTCCATTATGTTTTAACAGAGGCTAAGATTTTACACAACGTGTCAAAGATCTTGGGCATGTGAGATGCAGGGCTCATAATGCTTCCAGCTTAATATAAATTATCCAAAATATATGTTACCCACTAAAAGAATTTCATGTAGCTCAATATAATTTGTTAATGTTGAAAAGAGTAATCATCTGATCTAACTTAGTGCTAGAAACGATACTAAAAATATTTTGCAACTTTGGTGAGAACCCATGACTGCTTGTGCAGTGTTATTTTGAATCTCAAGCTGAAAGCATCTGTTGAATAAGACGTAAAAATTGCTTAAAGAGATGCCACATTTGAATTCCATGTTCCCTTTGACTGACATTCACTTGTGATAAGGCCTGATTGAAAGGGTAGAGTGGGGGAGGGTGGGGTAGGGGAAGACTCTTTTGAGATGAATGCTGATCCTTGATATCCCTTTATGCTTGCAGGGCCTGCAAACGTGCTTGGTGGCTTTGTTATCATGGTACGCATCTTCTTTCCCCATTGCTTTTCTATTTTTACATGTCCACCTTCTAGCTTGTTCTGCTTCTGTGTGACTGTAATTGAACATCAATAAGACGTACGTCTCTCTCGGAAATATGTGGAAAATGAAATCAGCATCTAAATCTCTATTTCTTAGAAGCAGCGCTATTCCTAGAAATACATGTGTTTTCTTTTCGGGTTTTAATGAAAAGGCTGTAAATCATACGACACTGACAGATAAATATGTATATAGTTTCAGGTGTTTTCAACGCTTTGCCGAATCATTTATTAAAGTACCCTTCTTTGGAGCTGTTTCGCATCTGACATTGGCTGTTTGTCCCTTCTGCATAACATTTGCTGTTGTTTGGGCAGTGTATCGCCGTATCTCCTTTGCCTGGATAGGTCAAGATATTCTTGTAAGACAACATTCCTAGTATCTTATGTTAGTGTTACCTTTCTTAGTTGCTGGATTTATTCAGGTGATTGTATTGTATCTGATGTGTTCAGTTGCTTGTGATGACACCTATTCTCATTGAAAATTAATATGCTTGAAAATTAGTCTGATTTATATTCTTATCGTGGAGAAACTAATGATATATGAACCTCCTCCTTTGCCCTCCCAATCAGGGTATTGCACTTATAATCACAGTCCTTCAAATTGTTCGTGTGCCAAATCTGAAGGTATGTTGATTTATTTGACTTTTCCTGCCTACT
Source organism: Adansonia rubrostipa (assembly GCA_038381775.1). Lineage (NCBI taxonomy): Eukaryota > Viridiplantae > Streptophyta > Magnoliopsida > Malvales > Malvaceae > Adansonia > Adansonia rubrostipa. The sequence goes on along the minus strand of JBBYHM010000006.1, from coordinate 1,508,424 downwards.
GTTAGAGACGCATGCATATTTTGCTATTGCACGGGTCTTATCTTCCCCATGTTTCTGTATCCATGGGATAATATATGCATGTAGCCAATATAAATATGAGAATAACTGAAGAGTTGGCAATTTTTTTTTTTTTTTGATGCTCTTTAGTGGTGAATTTTATTGAATCAGGTTGGAACGGTTCTTCTGGGTTGTGCTTTCCTGTACGATATCTTTTGGGTTTTTGTTTCCAAGTGGTGGTTTCATGAGAGTGTGATGATAGTGGTAAGTGATTATAAACATTATTTCTTCACCATTGAATTCTGAAACGGATGATATTCTTTTTGCAGATCAGTTGTACCATTGAGCGAATGACGTAATTTTATTATTTTTTGTATATTATAGGTAGCTCGTGGTGATAAAAGCGGAGAGGATGGCATACCAATGCTACTAAAAATCCCCCGGATGTTTGATCCTTGGGGCGGCTACAGTGTTATTGGATTTGGAGACATAATCTTACCTGGACTGCTTGTGGCATTTTCACTAAGGTTCGAACATTGGAGCCATATGTAACTTTTGTGTAGCTACCGGTTGTCCATGGATCTAGGAATTAATTTTGGTCTTTGTTATCTTTGCTGATTCTTTATGTTTTTGTATAGTTTAAGACCTCATAACCATAATACCGAAACATGCTGATCATAATTTGTTAATAAACCATATTTACAAGGTTTACATCAGTAAGTCCATAAATTATGTCACTGGTGGCTTATGAATGCACAAACGGTCAAACTCAATTTCCAGCGTAGTTTAAACTGGAAGTAGTTGGTTCTGTTTGTTTTCAGAGTATCCTCTCTTCTTTCAAATGTTACAGTACTCAGATTTGTTTCAACAAAGAGATTGGTTTCTTATGTTTGGTCTGTTCAGCGTTGATTTTTCTGACCATGTCTATTATTTTTGCAGATATGATTGGCTGGCAAAAAATACTCTTCGAACAGGGTACTTTGTATGGGCAATGACTGCTTATGGTGTGGGTATGAGAAATTCTGCAGAGCCCATACCTGTTGATATGTGGGGGGGCCTGAGGGGACATAAAAACCATTGGCTTATTAATTCTGTATTCCTTTAAAATAATTTGACAGGTCTTCTAGTCACGTACATAGCCTTGAACATGATGGATGGACACGGACAACCTGCTTTGCTTTATATCGTTCCTTTCACACTCGGTAAGTGGCAAATGAGATTTAAACTAGTGCAGTTGCAGTAACATACATTGCCATTCTGATAAAACCCTATATGAAATGTTACCTTCCACTTTACATCTCTTACGATATATCTCTTGTTTCGGGTTGCAGGGACCTTTATTACGTTGGGAAAGAAGAGAGGTGATCTCGAAACTCTCTGGACAAGAGGGGAACCCGAAAGGCCATGTCCGCATGTCCGACTTCAGCCCTTACAACAAAAAGAATAATTGGTAATATTAAACCCTGAAAAATTAAGTACCACAAAATGTATGCCTGTCTTGGGTTCTGGAACCAGTTGATAAGCCTCTTAAACCCTTTTAGGTTGTAGAGAAGCATTTAGTATGTGCAGTATAGTTATTGCAACACCTTTAGAAATTGACCAGTAACGGACTAATTTTAAGCCAAATTCAGCTAATTTCATAAAAGCTTTGCCTTTTAATTTGCTGATGAATCATTTCTACAATCCATGTTACATCATTATCTCTATATTCGATATAGGGGTGAGCTTTTGGTTGATTCTATTTTAAAATTTTAAAAATCAAATAAATTTGGAGAATCAACAAGAACTGAAATCGACTTAAAGTTGGTTTAATTGGTTTTTCTGCACTGACCTACACAGAAAATGAATGCCAGAGGGGCTGAGTTGGCATAAAAAGCTGGTGGACCATGTAATAAGAATAACTGCTCATGTAAAAATTCTTGAAAACTGTTGCTTGTGGGCATAGAGAGGGCAGATTTTTAACACTTTCTCCGTTGAAAACAACTCTCTGAGGAATAAAATTGGATTGAATTTAATGTCAGTTCCGCAATATTGAAAAACTAATGTGTCAAATGTCAAGAGATGTCTAGGGTTCTGTCAATGAATTCAACAACATAAATTCGAAGTTCACAATCATCCATGTTCCGGTAAATAATTGCAATCAATATCTCCATTAAGAAACTATAAATCCATGAATGACGGAATTAACTTTCCATTAACATAGAAACATTTACATGTTAATGTGCACATATCCTATTTAAACAAGCAACGACATTAAAGTTCCAACTTACAAGCACGAGAAAAACATAACATGATTTAGATCGAGGTCTAGGGTTGTTGGCTATCATGCGGAAGGTAAGGTTCAAACGTTAATGTTAATGCTGCTGCTGCCGCCACTCCAAGATTGCGGAACGAAGCGCATGGTTAGGGATGAGATTGCGATGCGCAAGAGGAGTGTTCATCACTGGAGAGGTATCGTGGCCACCATCCAGCCATGTTCGCAATTCTCGTAATTCATAAGTGTATCCATCGGCCGCCACGTGTGGATTTGTCATCACTTCCTGCAAAAATATAAAAGCCAACCAATCGTGCAGGTTTATAGCTGGTTCTTGCTTTTGGTTTTCTCAGGAAATCAGTCTCTACCATGCGTAAAACTGTTGGGTTTTTTTTTTCACTCAAATTGTCATTATTTTTCAACAAAAATTAAAGCCCAAAATTATATATTAGATTGATTGAATCTGGCATTTGAGAGTAAGGAATATATGAAGACTTTGAATTGCAATAGTTATAAGTGATAAATATGGCATTCGTAAGGATGAAGGCTAACCTGTGAAATGGGGCAAATGAAGTAATGAGGAGGTTGATGCTGGTCTTCAAACCCTGCATGGAATGTTGATAAGGGTCCAATAGAATTTCTCATCTGTTCAAGCACCCTGTAAACCTCTGAAGCAAGGTCTGGTCGACGGCTTCGGTTAGTATCACAGCATCTCAAAGCCAGGTAAGTCAATTGCTTAGCTTGCAAATATGACCAACCGCCAGCTGAAGGATCCAAGAGATCATAAAGATAATTTTCATTTATTGCATTTTGCACCTCCTCCGCTAAACCCATGGGTGGTTTCCCAGTCATTAACTGTAGTAATATAATGCCAAATGAGTATATGTCAGAACTAGGAGTCAATGTTCTTGTTGAACGAAACTGAGGATCCAGGTACGGAAATCTGCTGCTTGTATCAGTCAAATTGCTTGAATTTTCCAGAGAAGAAAGCGTGTGGCAGACTCCGAAGTCGCTGAGTTTGCAGCCAAAGTTGGTATCAAGGAGTATATTCCCCGGTTTTAAGTTGCCATGAACTAACCTTTGAGGCCTAGTAGAATGCAGGAAGATAAGGGCAGAACATATCTCAGTAGCAATATGTATTCGAGTTTGCCATGACAATGGGGGAGTATTATTCCTGCGGCTCAAACGATCTTCAAGGCTTCCATTAGGAAGATATTCATAGATCAGAGCCCATATTTCAGGGCAGACTCCAATTAGCGTGACGAGGTTTGGATGCCTCAGCTTGCTCAAAATATCAACCTGAAATCCGCATATGAAAAGTGTCGTATCATTTATGTGTATATATATATATATATATATATGTCAATCGGAAAAGAACGAGCATATATATATATAAATATATATATATACATATACATATATATATCATAGGATTGAAAAGTCATGATTTCCTCCAAATTATCGAAATCAAAGTCACTAAATAATCACAATTCTATAATAAATTCTTGGCTTACCTCCTGTTGAAATTCCGAGGGCCCCTGTAAACTATTTTGATGGAGCACCTTTATTGCCACTTCAGTGTGACGGAGGATACACTTATAAATGCTCCCATATGCTCCTTCTGCAATCTTAAAGGAAGGGTGAAAGTCCTCGGTTGCATCATGAATTTCAGCGACGGAGAACTCTGAGAAGAATTGCTGCATATGCACACTAGAAGTCTCTTCTTCCTGCTTTGTTGAATGCTCCTCAGTTGGCTTGCAAGTATTTTCAAGCTTTATCTGCAACTCATCTCGTTGGTTCTCGCAAATTTGTAACTGCTCCGTAGCCGATGCTAACTTAGCTTTCAATAATTTAATTTCTTCCGAGTTGGCAACTTGACTCTCCAATAATGACTTTTGAGTTCTGGCGATTTTGCGTGCTTGGTCTCTCTGCTGCTTGATCTGTTCAAGTTCCTCGTTCTGTCTTTTAAGTACTGCTTCAGTTTCCCTCCGGCGTCCTAATTCTCTGGTGTATGCGATTTTCATATCTTTTGCCTACAAGTTAACAATGGCTGTTGTTATAAAGTTCTGATATTCATTATCAGACTTAGAGAAATCAAGTTTAATGCCTATCAGTTGGATTAAGAAAGACCACATGAAAACACCAAATCTAAAAGGGGGACATTACTTGGCGTATTACAGCGTTGAGAGCACTCCTTTCAGCCTTCGCACGTCTGTCCAACTCCTCGAATGATTCTTGATTTGATTTTTCAGCCATCAAAAGGGCTTTTTCGAGTTTCTCAAAGAGTTGATCATTACTAGCACTATTTCCTTCCTGTGAAAATTCATAACAAACATCAATACATTAGCAAAAGGTTTAGATTCATTGAGAAACTTAGAGAAAATTGACAAATGGATAATTTGAACTCCAAATTGATCACATGCTTGATGTAAATATTTGGTCCATTAAAGTAAGTTTTAAATTTCCCTCTACAATCAAGCATTGATAAATAATCAAGATCTTTGCCAAAGTAGAGTAGTACATGGAACACAAGCCAGTCTGGAGTTTCCCCTAATGTCTCAGACACAGACAGATCTGAAGGGCATCTCATGCTTGATTGCCCAGTTTCAAAACGTGGCCTACATTAAGAAATCCTTGAATAAGTATGCTGAAACTTAGGAACAGATTAAGAAGACCATTAGTGAGCACACCTTCTAAGGACGAGTTGCCCCCCGCAAATAAACCAAATTTGACAGGATGGTGGTGCATGTAGCTCCACATATTGGGCTTTTTCAGACTTGAGATCAGTCATTCCACTGCAACGTTAAGACATGCAGGTGAGCAAGCTTACAAGCTTGTAATTGTTTTTTCAAGAAGCAGCAGTCTGCTTTTGCTTGCCTCAAATAAGATGACAGGAAATGAAAAAAAAAAAAAAAAACAAAGAAAGAAAATTTCTTCATCAACCGCTGAGATTTTTTCAGCAGCTTCCAACATGTCAACATTTTTTTTATTTTTTTAAGCCCTAAAGAAAGCATGCCATTGCTTGATCTCATGGATTCAGTCATTACCATAGTTGAACAACAACAATAGCTTTCGGAAATGATAAGCATGAAAAAAGTATGAATAATTATTACCATAAATGTCAAATTAAATTGAGAAGGTTTAACAAGTTATAATTGTACTCTGAAAAGTGCTTGTTAGCTGCTGCTCCCATGACAAGTTTCTTGATATTGTGATCACGAATTAGCTCAACAATCCCTTTTGCAGCATCATCCATCTCGATATTCAGTTTTTCCGCTTGGACCTACATGAAGAAATAATGAAGGCCAACATTATTAAAGTTAAGAGCACGACTTTTAACGGAAACAGTAGACCCTTTACCAAAAAAAAAAAGTGTCCACAGGGAGAGCAAGTTAGTTTTCTGCATTTTTAACAAATTCTTTGAAGAAGAAATAGGTACCCTTTTTTGGCCACAAATGAGAAGGTAATCGTTCATGATCCTATCTAAAATCTTCTTCCCAACTTCTTGTTGTTGAAGCTTGCTTGCTGTTAAACCCATACGACCTAAATACCACGGAAGAAAAGAGAAACAAGAAATCAAATATTGACAAATTTCAAAGAAGTAAGAACCCTGAATCGGGTAACCAATTGTGATTACTACCACCCAAGGTGATCACACTGGCCGTGGCAGGCTGATGAACATGAAGAATGGAAACTTTTGCGGGACAAAGATTCTGTAATGCCCATAACAAAGTGTGCTTGCTTTCTTCAACAGCTTTTCCAACTGCAACATATATAGTTTCTGCACTATCAGTCAGCTGATCCATATTAGTTTGTCCAATGATCTCTCTACTTGTTGTTTCCACTAAACTGATCACTTGTTGTCAAGCTAGAAAGGCAGAGCTGAAGGCAAGTTTGTATTTGCTATTGGGACGAGACTTCCATGGCAAGTTTATAAGTCAATTCAAGGTAAACAACACTGTCGCATATTGGAAAAAGGACAAGATCCTTTTGCCCTTAGGACTTAAAGTGCTGTTGATCCAAGGGCCGTGATACATCATACTTTAATTAAAATATTATTGGGCTCTTTAAATTTTAATTAGATAGTTTTTAATTAAATTATAATAAATACTAAATTTTAATTTTATTTGTTAAAATTATTTTTGTTTAATTAAGATTTGATGATTATATACGTGAGATAAAATTTTTGTTCTTTCAATTTTTTTCAAAAAAATAAAAAAAATTTTATTCATAATTATAAATTATATTAATTAAACTACCTAAATTTTTTGTATTATTTTTTTTATTTTATTACGTTTCTTGTCCGACAAATATATTACAGCAGAAAAAATGGGTAGATTTCTTTTGTCTGCTTTTGGCTTGGAGTGGATTCAATTCAATAATTTTTTTTTTTCTTTCTACTTTGTGGGTTTCATTATCATTGGCTTCTGCTGGGTTCCACACGCTCGTTTCCTGTTCCTTCCCTCGCACCCCCTTTACGTAAAGTAAATCATGCATCGCTTATGTTGCTTTTCTTTCACCTTCTTCGCGACTAGTAGGAAGCTACAAAGAAACTCCCAGTTTGCATATGATTAATAGATGCTAGTCATTAGTTATTAAGACTTCAACATAAATTTTTTATTATTATTATTTTTATTTTTAAAAATTTACCTCATGCATGTTTATTTTAAAAAAAAACCCAAATTTTACATCATTAAATTATTTATTTTAAAATATATTAAAATCACTTATTTAAAAATAAATAACAACTAATTTTTTTAAGAGTTATGAATGGTTTTCTTACAAAGATGGATAGCTATTGAATTTTGAAAAGTATAAAAAAAAAATTTAAAATATCAGAATACTTTTGATATTATGTTTATTTTTTTATTATTTTTAATTTTATTTTGAAATGTTTTAATAAAATGAGTAATTAAGTTATCTCGTGATATCAAATTTAATCACTTTCTTTATATTAATAAAAATAAATGTTTTATTACTTTCATCTATGAATGTGCAATATCTGATATTACTAAAATGCTAACAAGTTGCAGTTTCATTTGGTTATGTACTAACCAGACTAGTTGCGGGTATATAATATCGTTAAGATGCTTGTTCCCGGTAGTAGCATAATAGTAAATTTTAAGTTTTTTATTACTTTTGCTTAGAAAATATTATGAGTCAAAGTTGTTTAGGACTCGGCAGGCTCCTGAAGAAGACGTGACCAGGTTCAGAATTTCAGATGGTACAATAATTATTTGCCTTTGAAGCAAAATGCATAAAGTTTTTGGGTCAGGGATAAATCCAAATCCTTATGGGAGATAGTGACTCTGGACTCGATCCCTAGCGGATGTTAAAAGTTAGGCCGCGAATCCAGTCCCACACTTGGGTTCAGTTTCCTTTCTGCTTTTATATGTTTTGTGCGTTTTATGTTGAATCTCGTTGCAGAAAACATTTCTCTTATAATTTTTTTTTTTACCACAATCGTACAATGATCGAACTGCAACATAAAATTACAAATAGAATTATAAATGACGTGGTCTAGCTTGTGGGGCCGCAAGTACTGGAAGAGCCTAGCTCTTAGCCCGCTTCCAAATAGAATATCTCACTGAAACACGTGATGTTGCATCAATTTTCGAGAGCCTTAACATACAAATCTAAATAAGAAACTAATGAGAAAAAACTAGCATACAATGCGGTGGCCAAAAGAAAACAAGGGCAATACACGTTCAGAAAAAGGCAAAAACCAATTTCAACTCTATGCTTGGCAAGTGCTACCATGTAAAGAGCGTTCAGTCTCACAAACATTCCCCTAGCCATAATGGCACAACAATGAAATATTGCATGCTTTCATTCCACTAATCTGTGGAATACCAACAATCTTTTCTACACAAATACAATTATGTATGACACTATAGTGTGACTGCAAGGTCTGAGATCCCAAGGGGCCCAAACAAGTAACTAAAAAGGAATATAAATATAAATATAAATATATTGATAATTCGTCTGTTTTTCTACCTTTTGGCTACTTAGAGACAAGTATGAACAACAAAGAGTAAATGAAAAAAATAAAGTGATAGTACCGTATTTTAATGTTGTTGCATCCACTCCTGAATCGCAGATCGAAGAGCAAGGTTAGGGACAAGGTTTCTATGTGCCAGCTTATTGTTTGTCATGGGTGAGGTATCATGACCACTATCAAGCCAACCTCTCAAAGCCTCTGCTTCATAAGTGAAACCATCCGCTGCTACATTAGGATCTTGCATTACTTCCTGAAATATTTAAGCAAATTCAGGACCAAAATGTAATTCTTTCTTCTTTAACCATTTCAATGGGCTAACTCAGTCATTGCAGATGTGCCACTCCACAAAGTATATGAAAGATAGGAGCAGGAACAGATTACCTGGAAAATTGGGCAGATAAAATAGGAAGGAGTTGCGCCATGCTCTTCTGAACCCAGCTGCAATGTGAATGAGCCTCCACATGAAGCCCTCATCGGCTCAAGCACCCTCCAAATATCCGTTGAAAGGTCTGGCCGAGTCTTCCTGTTCATCTCACAGCACCTCAAAGCTAGGTTAGCCAATTGCTCAGCTTGGACAAATGGCCAATCTCCAGCCAAAGGATCCAAGAGGTTTTTCAAATTTCCATTATCTAATGCAAACCGCACTTCCTTTATTATACCCAAGGCTTGTCTCCCTGTCAACAACCCTAATAATATGACTCCAAACGAGTAAACATCAGCCTTTGGAGTAAGTTCTCCTGTTGCAAGGAACTCTGGATCCATGTATGCAAAAGTTCCCTTGGGGTCAGTTCTATAGCAGACAGTTGTATTGTTGCTTAGCAGACGACAGATTCCAAAGTCACTCAGTTTGGTAACAAAATTTGCATCAAGTAAAATGTTTGAAGGTTTCAAATCTCCATGCACTATGCCGTGAGGCTTACTAGAGTGAAGAAAGATGAGAATAGAACATAACTCAGTAGCTATACGTATTCGCGTTTGCCATGATAAAGGGGGAGAATTGCCCCTGCAGCTAAGTCGGTCTTCAAGACTTCCATTGGGAAGATATTCATAAATAAGAGTCCACGCTTCAGGACAGGCCCCAATGAGGGTGACCAGATTAGGATGCCTCATCTTACTCAAAACATCCACCTACACACAGCCAATGGATGTCATTCAATGCTACCTAAAGTTGTAAATCAAACACAGTTTCACTTTTCTAAATGTGCATTTCTATGCCACTTGTAAAACATAAAATATACTTTCATTACCCAAATGCAAAACTTATGACATTATGAAAGTATAAAATCATAAAACTGTGGGTTCTTTTTCTTACAGTCAGGGAACCTAACTTTTTTTTCCATGTGCCATAGCAGCCTTCCTTTTTTACATTTCAACTATTACTAAAAGCAAAATGGAAACAAAATTATTTTACATGTATAACATGATACTGCTGTTAACAAATCAGTAATTTAGGCTCATTCATGAGGGCAAATTTGCTAGAGGATCGCTAAGACACAAAATGTAGTTCCAGGAGAATGGACAACCAACTCTGGGATATGTACGAACAAGGCTTGCTGCAAAAACAGCCAAATTACAGAATTTGCAATTGTCCTTTGATTTCTGCTAGATATACCAAACGCTCTGGGGATGTACAACATAGATAACACTAATGACGGAATCCACATAATAAACAAATGAGGGGATCATACCTCCTGCTGAAATTCTGATGGACCTTGCAAGCTATCAGAATTCAACATCTTGATGGCCACAGTGGCATGGCGCAGAAGACCCTTATAAATGCTCCCATAACCCCCTTCCCCAATCTTCAGGGCGGGGTCAAAGTTGCGTGTTGCTTCCTCAATCTCAGCGAAAGAGAACTCAGTGAAAAACTGAGGCATACGTGCACCTGAGTTCTCTGCTCGACTTGACCGCAATTGTTCAGCCTCTTTGAGTGCATCGTCTCGCTCCATCTGCAACTCATCTCTTTCTTCCTTGTAATTTTGCAAAAGTTGAACGGCTGAGATTATCTTCTCTTCGAGCTCCTTAACCACGTTTTCAGATTCCACAATTTGCTTCTCCAGTGATGATTTCTCATCCAAGGCATCTTGAAGTTCTACCATGGCCTCATCTTCCTGGGTCTTCATATTGTCGAGTTCCTCCTTTTCTTTTGCTAATGCTTCCTCAATTTCTTTCCTTTGTTTTAACTCCTGTACATAAAGGATTTCTGATGCTTTGACCTACAAATTAGCAGCTATGATTGGTTCTCTAAAGAAAGATGATAGTACAATAAAATTACATCCTCGTAAAAAAAGCTAACACCGATTAGCTTATATTGTTTTAAGGTCCATTCTACAGATTTGAGGGTATCATTCATTTCAGGTCTAAATTTCTCCAGTAATGACAAATTGAATTATTTAAGAGAACATTGCATGCATTCTGCAATTAAAAGGTCAATCAAGTTCCTATTAATTGTCATATGATGCGATAGTTGAGCACACTATGCAAAATTCATAAAAGATTCGCTGTTTCCATAGAAAAATCAAGTACTAATTTCTGACAATCTACAATACTAGAGGAAAACTCTTGTGTGGAGTGTGTTTGATTCATCTGAATCAAAGCTAGAAATTTACCCTACGAATAGCCTCGACAGCATCTTTCTCAGCTTTTGCACGACTGACTGCCTCTTCAAATGCTTCTCTTCTCAAGTTTGCTGCCTCTGACATTACTCGTTGAAGTCGATCATAAAGAGTATTATCTATAATTTCTTCCTACAAGAAACAATCAATCATTTGTAAACTTGTGGAACGGTCTACATAATAAATTAAGGTTAAGATTCTCAGATAATAAATGAAAGTTTTGCACACACCAAAACACTGGGAGGAGATAACAGATGAAAATTCTCTTTAGCTTGAGGCACTGAATTAGATTCTATTCCATTTTCATTCACCCCAGTTCCTGTAAATAGGACTAAAGCTGCATCAGGCGTTCCACTAGAAGAGTATGGTAACAAAACTGGACTCTTAGGACTTCTTCTGGATAAAACATCACGTTCATCAGAAATCCCTTCAGCATAAGATCTGCTCCACAAAGTTGACAGCCCTCCATTACCATCAGGGGAAGTAAAATCCAATACAGTTCCTATGCTTCCATTAACATTTTCAGATCCCACTCTACGCAGTGAATCTGGTGCGGAAGTACAGGGTTCAACTTGACTAGTTTGCCACAGTATGACAGACCGTGAACTTAAGGGATTTTCCCCAGATTCAAGGATTGGACTTGCTGGCACCAATGATGATGATGATGCAACCTTTGTATCAGTTACATCTACACTTATTTTCCTGTTTCAATATTTTATGTGCAACCAGTAAATCAAATTCATAATATCATTATACAAGTGTACTTTCTCTCTTATTATTCAATAACAGAGCATCTGATACAAGCATTCTGAAAAGCTTACAACATGCTTCACTTTATAAATTTGACACTCTTCACAATCAAGCGTACCTTGTGTACATAGGAAGCCCCTTGTAGAGAAACCATATTGTGTGGCAAGAAGCAGGTGCATGGTCACGCACATAGATGGCTTTCTTGGACTTGAGGTCCATTACTTTCCTGCAATATAAAAGGAATAAGATAAGCAACATTATAACAGTGCTTCTCTGAGAGGAAAAACGTTAGTTCCTTAGAAGATCCAAAGGATGGATGATTACTTATGCGATTTATACTTTGAATAATGTTTGTCCACTGCTCCTCCCATTACAAGCATCCTGATCCGATATTGGGATATCATTTCCAAAATCCCCTTCTTGATAGAGTCCATTTCAATGTACAGCTTCTCCGCTTGCACCTACAACAGAATCTAAAACACATCAGAGATTCACAAATGAATTGATTTGGTATTTAGAAACAAAATTCTGGACTCAATAACGACATACTAAAAGAGGTAGTGATAGTAGCTTGTCAACTTGAGCCAAATTATTCTTAATCTCGATGCACAATCATCACAAATAGCAATCATAAACTCGTAATTAGTGTTGACGAATTTTGCGTTTTTGTTTGTCTAAATTACAAACTCTTCAAATACAAATTGAAATACAACAATAAAAACATAAACTAAGATGGGAAAAGAAACTAATACCTCTTTTTGGAGACAAATAAAAAGGTATTTATCCAGGGTCTTCTGCATTTCTTTTCTTTCAATTTTCCAGTATGCATTAACTTCCTGTTCTTTGAGTTTACTAGCAGGAAACTTTGTACCCACTGCAAAACAAAACAAATAAAACAATTTCTCAATTAGAAAATTCAAAATTAAGCAAAATAAAAGAAGGCACAGGATACAAGTGACCGTATTTTCTTTTACATATATATATATATATATATAGTTTCTAAATTATTCGTTCCATCCATCCAAATATTCATCGAATTTAGGCAATTTTATCCTTAATTTTGAGTTTTCGAGCCCCTCCCCCTTCATTTTTCGTAAGTATGAACATAAATAATAATGAAGAAAAGTCAATTGCAATACAACTTACTGGCAGCAAGTGGAATCATCTTAGCCGGCCGGTGAACATGAATTATGCAAATTCTTTTTCCTCCAGAATGTTGTAAGGCCCATAATAAAACGGATTTGTATTTTTCCACATCTTTGCCAACTGCCACATAGATTTTCCCTTCAGTTATAGGCGTCACCGATTCCTCCACGATTTTTCTTCGACCCGCCATGATTCCTGGAGCTTTAACGTCGTGAAAGTTATAGAATTCGCCCCTTGCGTTATTGCAGGAATGGGACTGACCAGTGACCACAGCATGATCCAATTGATAAAATAACCATGAAAACTATATATTTCTCAACTAAACATACCAAAAATCTCTATAATAATAATTTCTCCTGAAATCTTTGACTGATGAGCTAAAAGCAATGGGTTTTTGGGAAGATGATAAGAGGAGGTTCTCTTTTTATTCTTCTCTTTTGAAGAAACGGTGAACCGATGAGATTTCTGTTTAGTATAAGGGAAGCATAAAAGGGGTACGTTGTCTGCTAGTTCTGATGACAACAGAATAAAACAAGAAAATGACTGCCAAACGAAGGGAAATTAGATTAGATAAGCACTATGGCCAACGGCCGGCTCCATTGAGTATTGTGAAATGAAAGTGTAAAATGTTTACTCTGCTTTCAGGATCAGTTTTTCTCTCAGTTCTGTCAGGCGAAACTCAGTTTTTGATTTGCTGAAAAGCTTCCATCCAGTCACCGCTGCGCTCCACGGCCCTTTCCTTTCTCGTGCAATAGCAATTCCTGTCCATACGGTGAAAAAAATAAAATGTGATAAAATATCAAAAAAATAGTATAAATATGGTATAAATAGTTAAATTTTATAATTTATATATAATGAAAATATTTTATACTTTGATAATTTTTAATATAATAATAATTTTTATTATGTTAATTTTAAAATATATATTTATATTATATTTTAATTATTTTTATATAATATTTTTATAATTATATTTAAAATTATTAAATATATTAAAATTTATATAATATAAATTATTAATATATAAAAATTATGTAAATAACACAAAACATTTTAAATATAACTACAAAAGAAAAAAAGTCAGCGGGACACTTACACACGACACTTGCAGTTGTTGGGAAAGTGTAGATTGGAGTCTCATCCCCTATGGTCATAATTACACTGAAAAATCTTGCATGCCTATTTTTTGTTTTCCCTTTTTTTTTTTTTTGATAAGTAGAAATTCGATTGCTGAAATAACCACACGTACAACTCCTTTATTGGTCATATATTCTTAGACCTATTTGGATTTATTTGGATAGGTGTTTAAATTAGTTTTTGATGAAATTAAAAATAATCATGGTAATAAAATTAAAATTAAAATCTGTTGTAATATATTTTTTAATAATAAATTAATAATAACTATGAAATAAAAATAAAAATAAAAATAACTATTAAAATCATTAATTTAAAACTTTATTTGATAAATTTTTAATACATATATTTTATATATTTATTTAAATATTTTAATTAATTAAGTACAACATGATGCTAACTAAAAATGCATTTTATAACGCACTTAACGTTGATTGACTTTTCGGATTTTCACAATGCAAGTGTGGTAAAATTCAAATGAAACCTTAATTAATTGATTTAGGGAAATTAGATGATCACTTAATTGCTAACTCTAAATAATTCGTAGCTATTCCCAATTTCTCATGGACTAATAAATTGTAAGACAAAATATGAAGAAGTAAATTAATACACCCATCGTTTAAATATAAAGTTCATAAATTTTATAGGCAAATGTTGATGTTTAAAGCCATTCATGTTTTCATAATCGATAATATTCAAAAAAGGAAAAAAAAGTGTAAATAATTTAAGAACAAAATTTTAATCAATATATTATTTACTCTTAAATAATATTTTAATTATTTCTAATCATTGTTTATAGACATCTATTAATATTTTAAATAAAAATATATAATTCATTTTAATATAGTCCTCTAGACTTTAAACAATGACAAATACTAACATATTATTTGCAGTAATTATATTATAATTAATCAATCAATATTATAAATTATGTAAAATTTATCTAAATATCATGACAAAGCTCACATTTATAAATAGTGAATCCCTACATAAATTTTTAATATGATTAGATAATTGTAATATTGTAACTTGTAAGAAGCATTCCATGTGAAATGTTTATGGTTTAAGTGTGGATACACGATAATAAAAAATGATAGTTAAAGTATTCCGAAAAATTATTTTTAGTGAATTTTTATATTTTTGTTGTACTAAATAGTTTTTATTTTTGACTTGAAATTAAATATGCTTTTATTTAAAATAAATGTGATTTATATTAAAAATTTATTTAGATATAAATTAAAAGTTAAGAATTTATTGTAATACAAATTGAGAATTAAAGAACTTATTTTGGAGTAAATTAAAAATTAAATGTATATTCAAGTACAGAAAAAAATAATAATTTATTAAATAAGATGATAAATTTTATAATTTTTTTTATTATTTTTAACAAAAAAACACACTTACTATTGATGGTTCTATTCAATTAGTGTTCATAGACACCGGTTAGAAATAATTTAATTGTTATATCAAAAGTTTATTTTTATTGAATTAACAAATACTAATATATTAATTTTATTTATATATACATCATTTTAATCAATATTATTAGACGCTAGTCAATTTAATTAATTAACTTTAATTAATTTAATAAAAATAATAATATATTAAATTATATATTATTGAATTAGACAATAATATTGTATTAATTTTATTTATATATCTATAGACAGACACATCATTTTAATCAAAATACTAGAGTGGTTTGCCCCACTTCATTGGAGAATTGGATTTTCTTTTATAATTTTAATTATACTGAATAATAATTATTTATTTAAATATCTTTTTAAAATTTTAACATATATTTATGTATTAAAATAATTTTATTTTTAATATGAAATTAAATTAATTTAAGTTACGTATTTCTTATAAATAAGAAAAATATTACTGAATCAATTTTTTTAAAAAGTATAAAATAACATTTTTTCTGACAAATTCATAAAAAATAAAATTTAAGTCAAAATTTTTCGCATCAAGTTTTACTTTCTTCGGTTGTTGGAGTTCAACCAATCAATTACTTTTACCAGTATTTTTTTATTCTTAACTGATAAAAATAATTATAAAATATTTTTCACATATTTTTTATTAATAATTATTTATTATAATAATAGTAGATAACAAATATTAGAAATATATTATTTCATTTTGTACTTATTTGAAATTTTTTCTCTCCATTTTTGTAAGAAAAAACATTTTCTTTCTTTATTAATAATTATTTATGATAATGATAATAAATAATTAATATTTTTCATTTATTAATTGATTTGTATTTCTTTAAAATTTTTGGCTTGTAACACTATTCGAATCAGTGTTTGATTAAAAATAATATTTGTCGAATTTGAATTCACTAAATATACAAAGTTATTAAATAATTTTTAAAAAAGATAAAAATATAAAATTGATAATAATTAAATATGTAAATAAAATCGAATAGTATAGGATATTCAAATTAATTATTTGTATAAATAAAAAAAATTTAGACGCATAATAGATATAAATATCTGACACTATCTATAGATTTTGATAAATATTTAATGATTTATATTTAAATTTACTTTAAACTTTTTATAAATAGTAAAAATAATATCGAAATATGCAAAGAAAAAAATTGGATAATGTCGGCTATTAAACTTTGTCATCCTTAGCAAGAAAGTAAAAAATTTTTTATATTCAT
>JBBYHM010000006.1:1471303-1488255 GCA_038381775.1 Adansonia rubrostipa | reverse complement strand
TTTACAAATCAACGGGGCTTTAATAAAACTTAAAAATACATAAAATTAATATTTATTTTGTTTTGTTTTCTTGTGGAAGTTTGGATTGGTGCATTTGGTTCCCCTGTAATTTAAAACCCAAAGCTTCAAAAGTATATGCCCTTCAACTCCACCACTCCACGCTAATTAAATTCACTGAATCAACACTTTCTTCAATTAATTTCCCATTTTACCTCCAATTTTATCTCGCCATCCTTTTGAACGACTATGAGGAATAAAAAGCGATATGAGGGCCAAAATGGGGAAACAAGCACAAAATAATAAAATAATATTTTTCTTTATTGACTAGATCGCATCCCCCCCCCCTTCCCAACCCATTTCTCCCCTCTTTTTATTTCTTTGAGAAGCAAAGGAAGAAACGGAAGGCCGAGGCCGTCATCGTCATCTCATCGATCAGATCAGCCAAAGCTTAAAAAAAAAAAAAAAAGTCAAAGCCCACACCCTTCTCTCCTTCGAATTCCTCTCTCTTCTCCTTCCTTTTTTTTCTCTCTCTAGATTTCGCCCTTTCTTTCTCTCCCTCTCTTCGAAATCCCTAATTTTTATCAGAGGTGACGCTTCATTTTCTTTTGTTTGCAATCTTAATCTTTTACGTATGGCTTCTTGTTTCCCATTTCATCTTTGTCTCCTTGCGTTATTTTACGAATATTCCATCAAAACCCTAGCTTCACTAATCTGCTAGAGGGGAAAGGGTCAATATTTTTGGCTAACCCTACTTCTTGTTTCGTGCATCGAATTTATGTTTATCCTAGTCATAGTCTCAATGATTGGGTTTTTAATTTTACCTTTTGGCATATAAAACAATTTAGCTTGTGTTTAGTTCAATTTGGGTGTTTACTTGATTCAGTAGATTTGGTTCGTTGCTGTATCAAAACGGTGAGTCTTTAGTCATTTCTTCTATGTTTTTGATAGTAAACTGGATTGAGTCACGAGAATCACCTGGGGAGGGAAACATTTTGAATTTTGACACATGTTGGTTGTTTCTCTTGGTTTATTTTAATAGATCATATTCATTTGATATGGACTTCAAGTTCGCCTTCCCGGTTAGTATTTCAAAGTGTTGGGATTTGATTTGCTTTACCGTAAGTTCAAAATCTAAAATAATTTGTGAAACATGGTTAGAGTTTAAAGTTTTGATTGGAATTATATTTTTGTAACTTCAAGCTAATGTTTTGCACTGTCTAAACTAATGGTATGAAACGGCTTTATAAAATTATAGGTTCTCTTCTTAGTAGAACAAAACTATTGCGTTTAATCATATGTTGCTTTTAGTTTTGCTGCGAAATTTGATATTCACGTGGTTAAAATCAAGAAATTACCATTTCCACAGTTGTCATGGTGTAAGCTTCTTGCTATTTGTTAATTGGTCATTTCTTTTACATTGTTAGGTCATGTTTTCTTAAGCGATTGCGGTTCTTCAATGGAAGAAATGTTCAGAATCCGTTTCCTAGAACCTCTAAGAATTTAATTTTACATATCCCATTTTAGTTACCTCCCCCCCCACCCCCCTTTTGAGGGTCAATAGTCTAGTGTTTTCTATGCATATAATTTGTTTTCTTTATCCACATTATAGTAGGGCTAGAACTGCTAATACCGGAGGGGGAGATCTGCATAATCGTTGACATGAACTTTGAAATTTCTGATACTGCAGCAGTACGTTGTAGCAATGGTGACTTAAGTTTGACCAAGGGTGTGAAGTTTTGATTTTTTTTTTCTTTCATACTTTGTTTCAGAAACTGTATTGGTGATTAAAATTGTGATTTCATTCCTCAATGGTTGTTTTGCTTTTATAGTCTCTAAGTCTCAAAGCATAAAATGAAATTTCCCTCAAGATGTGATGTTTTACTTTCAATTTGCTGACAGGTCAGAGTGAGGTTGATAAGCTAATTTGTGGATTTCATGTTTGAGGTGGCACATTCAATGAATCTATTCTTTCTCAATTTTATTTTTAATGTCACTTTTCTATCAAATTACTTATGCCTTACATGGTGGTTCTGATTTCTATTTCCTTTGTTTTTTTGGCATAGTGCAGTTTGGCTCTTACATTTATTCTTAGAATTGGATGCTGGAAGCAGTATGCCGTTGATAGTTGGGAGAAATGCAAAGGTATCATGCTGCCAGCTGCACTAGTGCAGTTAATAACAGTGCAATAGGAGGAGCCTCAGCTAGGGATACTGCCCGGGCTGACTCATCTTCGTTACCAGCTAACTTCTCATTGAATTCTAGGTATCAAAATACTATATAATTTTGTGTTCTGTTCACTGATTTTTCGTCGTCTTGAATTGACTTCATTTATTGATCCTAAAACTGGTGGTTATATTTTAGGATACTTTTCTTGGGTGAATTTTAAATTAACGGCCACATTTTGAGAATGTTCTGCTCCTACTTATAGGAACACTTTTAATCTGGACTTAGTTTTTCCAAAGCCTTGTACAAAGTATTTTGTGCCCTTTTGCCTGATTCTGTAATTGTGCATAAGCTGCAAGTTATTGTTAGGAGTGGAAGGTAATGCATAGATGCCTTCAACACCTTTCTTGTTTTTTTAAATCATTTTGTGCTTTTTTGAAAAATAGATTTGCTATATTGAGGTAAGACTGTTAATTTTTTGTCAGAGTATTTTTGTCCTTAGCTTTTTCTTTTTAAAGTTGTCTTCCTGCGAAAAGTACACTTTTTCTACCTGATCTCTTTAAATTTTCTTATTTTGTAGGCGGCAATCTCAGTTAGCTCCCTACAAGTTAAAGTGTGACAAGGAGCCTCTTAATTCCAGGTAAACTGAAGCAGTTGTTGTTCTGTCTGTTATATTTATACAGAATGATTTATTTATTCCTCAGAATAAGGTTATATGTTACTTTTGATTGCTTTGTAATTGTGGGTTGCAAAACTGACTGAGTTGATGATCCTACTGATATGATTCTTAAGTTCATCATTTTAGGTTATATGTTATTTTTGATTGCTTTATGATAATGCATTGCGAAGCTGACTAAGTTGAATGTCCTACTGGTTTGATTCTTAAATTTAGCTTTTTAAGTTATTGATATCTTGCTTACTGCTAATTTCTTATGTTTCCTTGTCAGACTTGGGCCCCCTGATTTTCATCCTCAGTCCCAAAATTGCCCCGAGGAGACTCTCACTAGAGAAAATGTGTATCAGGGATACAAGGAAACTTTTGATGGACTGGAGGTATAATCTTGTAATGGATTAAGATTCATTATGTTTGTTTTTTGTTTTGCTGCAATATTTACGTGGATATTGTGCTGCATGCAAGTGGTTTATAGCTATGGTTGCTTTACCAATCTATATGAATTGCAATCACATCTTTTTTTTTCCTTGAACTTAATGCTGTGGTAACCAGACTTTGTTGTTTTTGAGCTAAGTAAGTGATTTTAATTGGGCCTCCATAAAATGAAAAGATTGGTTCATGATTTTTTTTGGATTGTTACTGTTAATTGACCGTATATCCTATATTAATCTATTTTAGTGGAGAGGAATTGCATAGAGGCATATTTTTCAAATATGCTAGCATTTTCTTATGGTTTCGGAACTAATATCTGCTGCATATTCTCCAAGCATGGGATTCTCATTTTGTTGTGGCAGTCTCTGTCAAACCCTACTTTCTTCTTCCCCATGATGCTGATTAATTCAAATTTTATGTACCTTTTGTGCTTTGTGCTTATCTTGGATTGAAATCTGGTAGCGTCAGTGTGAGGCTTGTTTTGACTTCATGCTGATATAGAAACTTAGCAATGTTGTAAAGCTGTAGGAAATTTAAATCTAGAAAATTTTAAGATAATTGCAGGAAGTTAACTGTTATCAGATAGCTTCTTTTATTACCATTATATTTGTTGTTTAACATGTTCCTGCCGTCTTTTCAGGATTCGAAAGAGATTTCATTGACTCAGGTTCAGGCTTTCACAAAGCCTGTCGTTCTGAAATGCAGAGATGTAAGTCACTTTATTTGGGATGCTATGGTCATCAAGCAGATTGTTCTATGCATATTTAATTTAATTTCTCAACTCAAAAAAAAAAAAAAAAACTTGTATAATGTAACTTTTTTAACTTATTAATAAGTGCTTCTTTTCTCTTTTTTGCAGGCAATTAGAAAGTGTCTAAGAGCTATTAATGAATCTCGTGCTCAAAAGAGAAAGGTGATGCATTTGTTCTTTTCATACTCATGAACTTATCTGCTTCTTTAGTCGTTTCTTGCTTTACTTGTGTTATTGTTTTTTTTTTTTTTTTTGGCTTCCTTTTTAAAGTTCTGGATTTCGGTACAGAATTTAAGGCTGTATTTTGTTTTTGTCAGGCTGGTCAGGTTTACAGTGTCCCTCTTTCTGGTCTACTGTTAAGTAAACCAGGGGTTTTCCCTGAACAAAAACCGTGCAATGAAGATTTCAGAAAGAAATGGATTGAGGTATGCTAGTCCCATATGCGGCTATATGTAACTTTTTTTTTTTAATAAAATTTTTGACTTATTGAAACTTGGTTGAAGGCAAAAACAAACGGTATGCATGAACTCGATTAATTGTAATGTCCATATTTTTCTCAGAGCTTATCACAGCAACACAAACCTTTGGGTTCTTTGGCTGATCAAGTTCCTCAAGGGTATAGGAAGAGAACACTAATAGAGGTTCTTATCAGGAATAATGTTCCATTGCTGAGAGCAACCTGGTTTATCAAAGTAACTTATCTTAATCAGGTACAATAGCCTTAAATATTAATATCATCTGATCATGTTCGTCGCAGTTGCCCTAGGCTACTTATAATATTGGAAGGTAGCAATTATGGTTATCTTTTGCAGGTTCGCCCTGGTTCTGCAATTTCTTCTGGAGCACCTGATAAAACTCAGTTATCTCGTACAGAGCTTTGGACAAAAGATGTTATTGATTACTTGCAGTACCTTTTGGATGAAATTTTTTCTAGAAATAATTCTCATTCTACTCAACATGGTAGAGATCGATTGCCACAAATGCTTTATGCTGGGTCTTTGCAGCATAGGAGTGATCTGTCAGCAGCAATTATTGATGGTGAAGAGCCGTCCCCTCACTTTAAATGGTGGTATGTGGTGCGGCTCTTGCAATGGCATCATGCAGAAGGGCTGGTTCTTCCTTCTCTTATCATTGATTGGGTTCTTAATCAGCTGCAGGTATTGACTTTGGTGTATTCTACCCTCATCGCAAATGCTTTTTCCACCTTTCTGAGAGATTTGTTCATATAGGGAATAATTATGAACTTACGAACATTCTTCTGGTTTCTGATTGTTGTATTTGTTCTCTTCCAGGAAAAGGAATTGCTTGAGATTTTGCAGTTGCTATTGCCTATCATTTATGGAGTTTTGGAAACCATCATTCTATGTCAGACATATGTACGCAATCTTGTGGGTGTAGCTGTTCGCTTCATCCGTGAGCCTTCTCCGGGTGGATCTGATTTGGTTGATAACTCCCGGAGAGCATACACAATAACTGCTCTGGTTGAGATGCTACGCTATTTGATACAGGCTGTGCCAGATACATTTGTTGCTTTAGACTGCTTTCCTTTACCAACTTGTGTACTCTCACATGGACCAAGTGATGGTGGTTTTTTATCCAAGTCTTCGGATGATGCAGGGAAAATAAAAAATAATTCAGAAGATGCTTATGTTCTCAGAGGTAAAGGTTTTGATTCTCAATACCAATCCTTGTCATTTAATCATGTTGTTTCCACCATCCAGAAACGTGCTGATAATCTTGCTAGAGGTGCAAGTGCTGGATATCCTAGCCAAAGCGTGGCAAAAGCTGTGCAGACCCTGGATAAAGCTCTTTTGCAAGGAGATTTAATAGATGCTTATAAACATATCTTCAGTGATCTTTATGATGGAGCAGTTGGCGAAGGTTGGGTAGCCGAAGTTAGTCCATGTTTAAGATCATCACTGAAATGGCTTCAAACTGTGAATTTGTCATTGATTTGCTCAGTTTTTTTCCTTTGTGAGTGGGCAACATGTGACTTCAGAGACTTCCGGACTGCTCCACCCTCTGACTTGAAGTTCACTGGCAGCAAAGATTTTTCACAAATATATCTTGCAATGCAGCTTTTGAAGCTGAAGATGAAAGAATTGCAGAACCCACAACACAAGAATGGAAGGGCATCAGGAATTAACAGCACCGCAAAGAATACCAGTCAACAGAATAGCTTTTCCGGCAAGAATTTGTGGGGAAATACATATGAAGCTAAAAGCAATGGAAAAGTTGTGAAAGGAAGAAGTAGTAACTCTTCAGATATATTTGACAGCCCAGGTCCTCTGCATGATATTATTGTCTGCTGGATTGATCAGCATGAAGGGCATAAAGGAGAAGGCGGCAAGCGTCTTCAGCTTTTTGTATTGGAACTCATACGTTGTGGAATTTTTTATCCTCAGGTATATGTGAGGCAGCTAATAGTTAGTGGAGTTATTGACACAAATGGACCTATGGCTGACTTGAACAGAAGGAAGAGACACCACCGAATCTTGAAGCAGCTTCCAGGGCAGTTTATGCTTGATGCTTTGAAGGAAGCTAGAATTGCTGAGGGCTCAGAACTGCTTGAGGCTGTAAATGTTTACTCAAATGAACGCCGTCTTGTCCTTCACGAACTTCTTTTTGATCCATATAATAATGGAAACAATTCTCATGTACCAGCTAAGAAGCAAAATTATCATTCTACCTCGGGAAGGGATGTTGCTTCCCAAGTTTCATGTGATCAGTGGAAACCTGTTAAGTCTTCAAAGACTTTCAGGAGGGAAGTGGACCTTGAAGAACTTAAGGCTTCCATCTCAGTTCTGTTGCAATTTCCTAGTTCATCTTTTACATCTGCGGATAGTGGGGTGGATGACTCTCAAAAGAGTGTCAAAAGATCTGTTGGGTCAACGTGGAACAAGATGGGTTTGTTTGAAGGTGCTTTTGGGTGTGAAGATTGTAAAAGGGTAAAAAGACAGAAATTAAGTGATGATAAGAGTTCATGTCTTCAGGTATCTTCACCAATTCCCTCAGATGATGAAGATACTTGGTGGTTGAGGAAGGGGCCAAAAAACTTAGAGTCTCTCAAAGTTGAACCCCCGCTTAAGTCAACAAAGCAAGTTTCTCGTGGTAGGCAAAAGACTGTGCGTAAAATGAGTCTTGCTCAATTAGCATCTGCTAGAATTGAGGATAGCCAGGGAGCATCTACAAGTCACGTATGTGATAACAAGATAAGTTGCCCACATCATAGAACTGAGGTGGAAAATTTGAAGCCAGTTGATGGGATCAGAATAACCCATCTAGGAGATATTCTCTCGATTGGAAAGGGTTTAAAGCAGCTTCGCTTTGTAGAGAAGAGGATTGTCACTGCTTGGTTGATATCTGTAGTTAGGCAACTTGTTGAAGAGTCAGAGAAATCTGTGCCTAAGGTTGGCCAGTATGGCAGGCCGTATGTTGCAGCTGATGAGAAGAGTCCTTTAAGGTGGAAGCTTGGTGAGGATGAGCTATCAGCCATACTGTATCTAATGGATGTTTCTTGTGATTCAGCTTCAGCTGTCAAATTTCTCCTTTGGTTGTTGCCAAAAGTTATTAGTAGTCCCAGTCCTACCATTCATAGTGGGAGAAACGTTCTAGTGGTGCCCAGGAATGTGGAAAATTATGCTTATGAAGTCGGGGAGGCATATCTTATATCATCTCTCCGGAGGTGAAGTATCGTTTTTTGCTTCTTTATTTTTATTAAATTGTTCATGCAAATGATATCTGGCTATCAAATTTGTTCTTCTCCAGGTTGGTTCTTTATTTTGTCTATCATATTGCAGTATGGTTTGATGCACTTGCTGTGCGTTGATCTTTAACAATAATTTGACTCTTTTTCCTCTTCTCCCCAATTCTGGTTAAAACAAATATAGTCGGGATTCACTTGTGAATGTGTATTACTGACAGCATGACACATTTGAAAATGCATTTTTTTGATGTCTGGTTGGGGTACACTAATATCTAGGAAACTGTCCTGGAGATTGGTGACTTATTTATCTTCCCTGAAAGTTATTTTATTGCTCATGATTGGATTATCGAGCCACTGCACCTGTCATGGCAAAACATTTTGTTGTTCTTGTCCATGTTTTGGCTTGACCTGCGTATGTATGTCTTACATGCTTAATGATGAATTCTATTCAGGTATGAGAACATACTTATTGCCGCAGATCTTGTGCCTGAAGCTCTTTCAGCTACAATGCATCGTGCTAGAGCACTTATGGCTGCTAATGGAAGAATTACAGGAACCCTAATTTTTGCTCGCTATTTGTTGAAGAGGTATGGCGATATTGCCAGTGTAATTGAATGGGAGAAGAATTTCAAGGGGACTTGTGATAAAAGACTTTTGTCTGAACTTGAATCTGGACGAACAGAGGGAGAGTTTGGGTTTCCACTTGGAGTTCCAGCAGGGACTGAAGATCCTGACGATTATTACCGTCAAAGGATAACTGGTGGACGGGTATCTAGAGTGGGTTTAAGCATGAGAGAGATTGTTCAGCGTCAAGTTGATGATGTCTTGCACTATATCTTAGGTAAAGAGAGAAAATTTTCTGCAGCCAATGCTCCAAAAAGTCCTTACACTGAAAAAGGGGATGATGATTATCAAGTAGCTCAACAAATCATAGTTGGACTAATGGACTGTTTTAGGCAGACCGGTGGTGCTTTTCAAGAAGGGGACCCGGCTTTGGTGTCTTCTGCTGTTTCTGCCATTGTTAGCAATGTTGGACCAACCCTAGCGAAGATACCTGATTTTTCTGGTGGCAGCTATTATTCAAATAATCAGCCACCTACGAATACCTTGAATTTTGCTAAGCGCATCTTGCACATTCATTTAATATGTCTATGCCTGCTAAAGGAAGCTCTCGGAGAGCGCAAAAGCCAAGCATTTGAGATAGCTCTTGCAACAGAGGCTTCTTCTGCCTTAGCGCTAGCATTTGCCCCTGCAAAGTCCTCTCGTGGTCAGTTTCAGTTGTCTCCTGATGCTCTTGAGTCTAATGCAAACATATCTAGTGACAGTTTGAACAGTTCTGCCAAAGTGACTCTTGGGAGAACGACCAAAATGGCAGCTGCTATTTCTGCTCTTGTTATTGGGGCTATTATTCATGGGGTTATTAGCTTGGAGAGAATGGTAACCGTCTTAAGATTAAAGGAAGGTTTGGATGTTGTTCAATTTGTAAGAAGCACAAAAACAAGTTCCAATGGTAATGCCCGGTCAGTTGGGGCTTTTAAGTCAGACAACTCAGTTGAAATATATGTGCACTGGTTTCGGCTATTTGTTGGGAGCTGCAGAACTGTTTGTGATGGACTAGTTTTGGAACTCTTGGGTGAACAATCTGTTGTAGCTCTTTCAAGGATGCAGAGATTACTTCCGATTAATTTGGTCTTTCCACCAGCATATGCAATTTTTGCATTTGTTATATGGAAGCCAGTCATTTTGAATGGTAACATTGCTAGTCGTGAAGATATCCATCAATTGTATCAATCTTTAACAATGGCCATTGTTGATGCCATGAAACACAGACCTTTTCGAGATGTTTGTATGAGGGACACTCGTGGTTTTTATGATATTGTAGCTGCAGATACAACCGATGCTGAGTTTGCATCCTTGCTAGAGTTGAACGGTTTGGATATGCACTTGAAACACATGGCCTTTGTCCCTCTTCGTGCAAGGCTCTTTCTAAATGCTTTAATTGATTGTAAGATGCCTTATTCTGCTTTTACACAGGATGATGGGAATAGGGTTTCTGGACATAGTGAGTCTAAAGCTCTGCGTGCAGAGAATGGGTCAAAGCTTTTGGATAAGCTTGTACATGCATTGGACTCTCTGCAACCGGCTAAATTTCATTGGCAGTGGGTTGAGTTAAGGCTTCTTTTAAATGAACAAGCGCTCATTGATACGATGGAGAACCCTGAAAAGTCCTTGGCGGATGCTATTCGCACTTCCTCATCCAGTTCTGAAAGAGCTCCATCTGAGAGTGAGAAAGTTTTCATTCAGATCATCCTCACCAGATTGGTGGTCAGACCTGATGCTGCTCCCCTTTTCTCAGAGGTGGTTCATCTTTTTGGGAGGTCATTAGAGGATTCAATGTTGATGCAGGCTAAATGGTTCTTAAGGGGCCTGGATGTTCTTTTGGGACGGAAAACTGTTAGGCAACGGCTCAGTAATATTGCTGAAGATAAAAGCCTTTCTACAAAGGCACAGTTTTGGAAGCCTTGGGGATGGTCTTATTCTGGTGTTGATCCTGTGACAAACAGTGGAGAGAAGAAGAAGTCCGAAGTCACCTCTCTTGAGGAAGGTGAAGTCATTGAGGAGGGCATGGAATCAAAAGGGTACGTGAAAGGTTCCACTCAAGTGGATGTTGAAGGTTTCAGTATCAGCCAGTGGCATGTAACTGAGAAGGCTTTCGTTGAATTGGTTCTTCCTTGCATAGACCAAAGCTCTGCTGACTCACGCAATACCTTTGCAAGTGATTTGATAAAGCAGTTTAACACTATTGAGCAACAGATAAATTTGGTTACGCGTGGCGTTAGCAAGCAGACTGGAGCAGCCTCTTCTGTAATTGAAGGTTCTACTAGTAAAGTTAACAATCGCAAAGGTGCAAGAGGTGGTAGTCCTGGATTGGCTAGACAAACACCAACTCCTGAGGAGTCTGCACCTCCTTCCCCTGCTGCATTGCGAGCTTCTATCTCATTGAGGTTGCAGTTTATTGTGAGATTGCTGCCAATCATATGTGCAGATGGGTAAGTATATGATTTTTCCCGTTTCATTTTATTACCCTTTATGTAAGTGTCATCAATTTCTATGCTTGCTGGCTTACTGCTGCGTGAGGCCTTTTCTTTATATTTTCCAATATACTGAGCAGATATTCTTGTTATTTCTGTCAATTTGTTTTGTTTAATTTCTTGTTTTGGTTATCCAGTAGCATGTCCATCATTCTGCTGGAAATTAATATGTACTTATTTTATTTCTTTATGAAATCTTCAGGGTTAATTGTGTTAATTTCATCCCAGTTTTGGTTAAAGCCTTTCTAGTTTCATATATTCTGTTGAAAGGGATATAAGAAATTATCTTTAATTTATTCCGTGTTATATAGCCATAACACTGAACTCATTTTTATATCACTTTATAAGTTGTAAGCTTTAGTTTTTCATGGTATGAACTTTTTATTTCAATGATTTTTCACTCCTTGAGCACTAAAATTATTTTAATCTCTAGTTCATAAAATTCTTAAATTGAAAACTTCACTGCTTAGATATGTTTTATATCTGATTTGAACCTCTTTTCCATTATCTTAATGTGATCAAATCTCTCTCTGTCTCTCTCTCTCTCTCTCTCTCTTCTAAATTTAATTTCTCTCCCGTGTTGCTGAAAATTGAATGGGAGGAATTACTTGTTTCTCTTCATTGGGGGGGTCCTAGAAGCAGCAATTGTTTTTCTATTTTGTACCTTGTTTATGCTATTTTTTGAGAATTCATTGACCTTTGGCCTTCAGCTGGAAACTAGTTGCTTCATCCTAATTGATATTCATGTTATTGGGTAGTCCAGATGCAACAATGTTATGAAATCTGTATTATTTTATTTCAAATATTTGATAAACTAGTTACCAAGTTTCATTTGTTGGATTGTTTAGGGAACCATCAGCACGAAACATGAGGCATATGCTTGCCTCTGTAATACTTCGATTGCTGGGAAGTAGGGTTGTGTATGAGGATGTGGACCTATCTTTTAATCTCGTACAGTTGAAGAGGGATTTGGAGCTGATGCCTTCTGTTGCATCCTCAGAAATGTCCGGAGATAGTCTGTTTGATCGTCTTTTGTTAGTGCTGCATGGTTTGTTGAGCAGTTCCCAGCCAAGTTGGCTAAGGTCAAAGGATGCCAAGGACTTTTCTGGATTTGACCGTGAGGCAGTGGAGACTTTGCAGGTTTGATCTTTATCATTGTGCTGATTGAATTATTGCTGCTTGTTTCGGTAAATAAACCTAAATTTATTAGAAATGAAAGCACTGACTGGTTTTTCTTCTTATTCCTTAAGTTGAATATTATATTATCCACAACTTCATAATGGAAGATTTTCTTAGTGGGAAATTTAACCAGTGCCTGGTGGCACTAGTTAATTAAGGTGATATATATATATATATATATAGAGAGAGAGAGAGAGAGAGAGAGAGAGAGAGAGAGAGATGTGTTACTAATACATCACTTTTTCTTGAATTCAGTTAAAATAATGTATTATATGCAAAAAGATTTCTTAAAATGGTAAATAGTTGACCTTTTCTTAATTTATGCTGGATTAGAAGAGTTTGTTGTACCGCTATCCATTGACTTTAAGGCCTATTCATTTTCTGAATATTCAGGATTGTCATCATGACCGGTATTTATGATATGCTTTGATGGTTTCTTAGCAGTTGAAGCTTGGGGGAATATTTTGGGCTTTTGATGCCGTAATAAATGAGGTTATGAGGTGTTTGTTGGTGCATCAGTAATATAATTAGTAATGAGAAATATAAATAAAGCATGCATGCTGCATGCTAAAGAGTGCATCATCATAGACACTATTAATTGGACTGAATATCTTTCTTTGTTGGTATGTAGACTTTGCAATCCCTCCCAAAAGTGGGTATTTTTAGTTGTGGTTTATGATTTTATCATGACAAGTAGGGTGACATTTTCAATACTTTTCAATGCAAGTGAAGGAAAGTATTCAGTTTTCTGCCACTTACCAGTTCTTGAGACGTCATTCTTGTTGATATTGAAAATTAATTAATTTTAATTGCTCTTATGAAATGAACTAACCTTCTCTTGAACATAAAGCTCTGAAGAATTCTAGCTGCATTTCGCAAAGTTTTTTAGAATGAAGTTACGACATGATTCATTACTCACCTCGGTTATTGTTTTTTCTGTGGATGCAGAGTGAATTAGATTCTATGCAATTGCCTGAGATGATTAGATGGCGTCTTCAAGCAGCGATGCCAATATTATTTCCTTCTTTTCACAATTTGGTCTCCTGCAACCCACCTTCTGTTCCAATTGGTGCTCTTAGTTCGCTTCAACCCAGCATCTATGTCCCTGGTTCTTTAGCTGGAACTATGAATGCACCTCAGAGACAGGTTGCATCAGTACGAAATGCAAGTAATATTCCCGGAAAATCCAAGTCAACGCCTTTACTAATGGAGCATGATATGGAAATTGACCCGTGGACGCTTCTGGAAGATGGAGCTGGATCAGGTCCATCTTCAAGTAGCACTGCTGTCATTGGCAGCAGTGACCATGCTAATCTTCGAGCCTCAAGTTGGCTTAAGGGCGCTGTAAGAGTGAGACGGACTGACCTGTCATACATTGGTGCTGTGGACGACGACAGCTGATTTTAGGTTCAACTTTCTTTTTCTGATTTAGTCTTAAAGTTAGCGATGCCACCCCCCCCCCCCCGGCGTCCCCCACCCCACCCCACCCCACCCCACAACAGGTTATTTAATGCTTTTATTTGTTGTGCGCATTGGGCATCAAACGATCATATCTCTTGCCTGTCCCATGTTCAATACCGTTGGGAGGGGGGAATTTTTTTTTTTTCAAACATTTTGGGGTGTTGGAAGGTTAGGCTGGGCAAGCTGTAGTCCTTGTAGAAGAATGTCAAGATGTGCTCTCATGATTACTGTTGTTATGCCCCTCCACCATCTGGACCGTACACAACAACACTTAACAGGTTTGGTTCAGAGGCTTTGTTGTATATATGGATAATTGTTTTCAGTTTATCAATTGATTATTAGTTAAAATATCTCGAGAATTACATGTAGCCGTTCCTTTACTAATCATATCTTTTGCAGTAAATGAAAAATTAAAATTTTACTAAAACCGAAAACCAATATATTGTGATATGAAAATTTAAAAAAGGAGAATTTATTAAAACCAAAGACCAATAATATCGTCAAATGCATATATAAAAATTAAGAAGTTATCAGTATCTGAGGCAATAACAAAAGTTGAACTTCAAGTTCCAAATAAGAATTCCTTGGTAACTGCTCTAGGAAAATTTAAAAGGAAACAACATATGGACAGTTACTAAAATTAAAACATAGAATAAGTTGAAAATCAAACATCTTTGTAAAAGAAAAAAACAATCAAACAGCTGTCAACATTTCAGTCACCAGCAATGGTTGAATCCAAGTTCCGAATAGGAATTCCTTGGAATTATAAAGATCTGCAATTGGGGAGCAGCCTTCATCCCTCTTGTAGATTTGGTATATCTGATTCTCCAAAGAATAGGAAATATTGCTGCTGTCATCGTCGATGTCTCTGAAAATGGAGAACTGAATTGTGTTCTTTATATTCTGCTCCGCAGCATCAACAATCAGGGATGTTGTCTGGCTCAAGTACAAAATCTCCTTCTCCAGCCCTTTGATTTCAACCCATTTATGATCTTTTCTATCAAAGTTAAGGACATGCGTCCACCTTCCCTTGTCAAAAAACACCGAAATCAACTCGTTTTTATAGGAAATCAAAAATCTGCGCCAGGAGTTGAAAAAGTGGCGTGAAGCTGAAGATTCAATATACCAACTAAAATAAGTCTCGGTGAATTTAAAGAAAATAAGGCTTCCATTTTCTCCCAAATAACAGAAGCATTCACCGTCAAAAACTGGGTTGGCAAAAGAATGATAAGGAAGTCTTTCAGAAATAACTGTGCGAAGAGTCCATTTCTCGTCACCTGAACGCAGATGGACCACTTTTATTACCATATGATCTGAATGTCCGATACCAAATATTTGCCAGTTTGACGAAGTTGGGGTATCTGAGAAACAAAATCCGTCAACTTGATCCATTATCCTCAAATTGGGAAGTTGAATTTTTGTTCTTGTGAAAGGTTCGAAGAAGAAGATGAATCTTGAAGCCTTTGTAACGAGAAGCCACCCTTGGTCGGAGAAGCGAACTTGGCATTCTTCAAGTTCGGGAATATCAATGCAGTGCATCAGCCTGGCAATTGGATTATATAAATTATATTTTCCCTTTTCTCCTGTGGAAAACATGAACAAGGGATATTTATATGGAACGCCCTCGTGATTGACCTTCCACCTGATAGGAAGGATCAAAGATCTCCACTTTCTGCATGTGGCCCGGAAGTTCATATAATCAAGCACCGTTGGAAGATGTTGAGCAATAACTATCTGTAGGTCTGCTGGTAGTTCGAACCATATGCATTCACTTTTATTTTCGTCATCACTATTGTACTCATCTATACTTTCTTCAATGATTCGATCATCATCTGAACTTTCTTCAATGATTCCATCATCTTCGTGAATCTTTTTATCCTCCTGCTTAGAACATCTAGGTTTATCAGAGAACCTGCAAATAAACAAATAATTAATTAATCCAACATTCGTAATTTTCAAGTAAATTTTCATATTATCAACAAATGTAATAAAAGTGAGCAAATCTCTTGATAAAAAGAAAGGAAACAAAGTAAATTTCTAAAATATATGTTGCCAACCAAATTCATATTTATTAGTTTGTCCAAAATTATGGTTTAATTGTCGCAAAACATATGGGTTTTCTGTTCATGTTTGATGGCAGCGTAAAACATAAAATAAAATAGGCAATAAGATTAAAACATATAATTACCTTAATTTAGGCATCATCTGATCATGTAAAACCCGGAGTCCTGAATCTGGATTACTCCTCCAAACAGATAACCTTTTCTCAGGCAAGCTCAATGAATACATATCAGCTTCGTCGGTGAAATAGATTGTATTACCGCTAATGCTGTTGCCTACTCGCGTTGCAGACAATGATACCGAGTAGTTACCAATCAAGAAAAAGCTCGTATCGTGATCCGGAGACAAGTTCGAAACCCTTTCCCATCTATCTTGAGAAAAATCCATCTTAAACACTTCAATGTCGATTATTGACTTTCTTCGAACAAGAAACAGTTCGCCACGAGAGTCAACCAACTGCACCCTGGCAATCAGGGAACCCGCTGGCAGTCTCGCATTATACCGTTTGAAACGAAGTTGGGGATAAACCTCGAACTCGCCTAGTTCTTCCAACAAGTTAAACACGTATACTTTTCCGGCACATGAAACCGCATCGCAAAGGCTGCTCAATCTACCTTCAACGACGTAAGCAAAACTCGTCCACTTCGTATCACCGGGACGACAAAACAAAACACGAGGCAGGTGCTTGTAAAAGAAGAAAACAAGACATTGTGGTTTCGTAGGTGGTGCGGCAAGGATACATTTAGAAGGCGGAATTTGGAGGTTAGGAAGAACAATTTTTTCGAGGGAATGAGGGTTCCACAAGAAACACATAATTTTTTTTTCTAGGCATTGACGTTGTCTATATACATACCAACCTTCGCAAGAAGCTGCTTCACAAAAGTTATATAAATCAACAGACTCTATAAACTTCTCCCTTCGAGCCGCTCTGCGACTCCTTGCCTCGCTCCTGCGAGCGGAATATCCGTTCTCGAAATCCAAGAACCTCAAACACTGCATGATTTTTAGGTTGATTATGATCGACAAACTTTCTTTTGAAAGCACAGGGATGAATAACAAGAGAGTTTGTAAATCGTAATTGAAGCAAGAGAGAGTTTGTAAATCGTAAAAGCAGAGACTCTAAACACTAAAAATTATACAACTGAATTGAAGCGCTAAGTTTGTTTATATAGGCAATGTAATGTAATCTTAATTTACATTAATACCCTTTCCTTTTCCTAGTTGACGTAGGAAACCCTAATTTCAACCGAACAAATTCTGGTTCGAACAGGACAAATATATTAAGTACTCAGCAACAATAATTTCAAAATATATAAAATATTAAATAAGTAAACGAAAAATTGAACTTTGAAGAACAATTCCTTTTTCATTCAGATTGTGTTAATCTAGCGTAAGCGGTTGGATATTATATTATATTATATTATATTATATTAT
>JBBYHM010000006.1:1459788-1471203 GCA_038381775.1 Adansonia rubrostipa | reverse complement strand
AATATAAGGGCTAAAAATCATGAACTGTTAAGAATTACATCATTTTCTTTTAAAATATGCATGAAATCACTAGATTATCAACTAGATTATATTCTTAGCAGAAAATGTTGAATATATGAAGGAACATAGATGACTTTGGGGGGTTGAGTTAGCCCTCATTCATAATTTCTTCTGTGTTTTCGATTTACCGTATTCTTGTACTTTTAATTGTTGTGTCTACAAAAATGACATCTTCAATCCAAGCAACAATGTTGAAAGCTAGACCTTCTAACACTCTTGAGTAACTCTCTAAGATTGCTTGTCCCACATCCTGCAATACGGAAATTCCATTAAGTTCTTCACATAGAGGTAAAGAACAGTTAACATTTTCCGGCAGAATACTGTAATGACCGGTTTTCGACGTTTTACCATGTATGCTTATATCAAAGTTATTCTTTTTCTTTGGATAGTCATGGATCCAGAAAGGCTTTGATATAAGTTGGTGAAGACCAAATCCCAGGGAAACATCCGAAACCCAATCATTACAGATACCTCCGAATTTCAATGCTGCTAAATTACAAAAACGCAGAGATAGCTTTTGTGACCTACCCGATTGTGCTGAATCTTGCATGTGTCCAAGGACGCCTGTGAAAGTTCAGGATACCTTTGCTTCAAGGCAAATAACAAGCTCTCAGCTCTTTCTGCCAATATATGATTTTTGTCACTTCGATCAACATCAGACATCATGTCTTTTACCATACCCCATGATGATTTGGAATGACTCATGCACGCTTTACGTCTCCATGTATACATTGAAGCTTCGACACGATCTGCAAGCTCAAGTGCTTCGTGTTCGGATGCTATATTCAGACAATCAAGCAGATAATCAGGGCAAAATCTTTCTGTTGCATACATGAACCGGTAAATCGGGTCTCCAATACTGGCTTTTCCGCTCTGTAGATAAGAAAAGTTTCCGCACAGAAAATAGAGTTAGACATAATAAATTGTCCTAACTTTGCTACTGATAGTTCATAAAATACTTTGGGATATTTTCAATAATAGGCTTACACAGGTTGATAAAATTGTGCAACCATGATTGATTTGTAGACTGTCTTATGGAATTGGCCATGGTTATTCAAAGAGTCAACTCCCAAAAGTTGGAGTTTTAGCGATGCTTGTTCTAGAAAAATAAAATGCAAATGGGTCTTCGCTTCAAATTGAAAACTGTCTAAATTTGATTGCGGGCGGGGGGGGGGGGGGGTGGAATTTTTGCAGCAAATTTGATCAGTTGAAGGACAAACCTTTGGAAGAGATGTCATGTAAGAGTCAGGAATTTCCATCTCAGCAAGAACGCTACTGTTGATAGCCATAGCTGCCTTGTAAATTTGATTAGCACAGTCTCGTTTGTGTCGCAAGTGCTTCCTTGCTTTCTCAGAGAGACCATTTAGAGGAACGCATGGCACTGGCACCCACCATTTCTCATCATTTCTTTGAACAATCACCCTTCGAAACGAGCCTGTTCGACTCGAATTCGAGGACGTACTCCCTTGCTCTTCATACCAGAATTCTCTGTCTTGGAAACTGTCCAGTATTTCCTGTCAAAATGTCATGTGAGCCAGGAAATGAGCCTTTTAATTACAAAAGATTATGATTGTTCTCACATAGATATTTTTTCTTACAATGAGCATTGCATCCAACTTTCTTAGTGCAAGAAGATTGATATAAATATCTAATCTTTGTCTGCTTTCCATTATCTAAAAAAGTCCCAAAAGAAAAAAACATCATGTTAAAAAAGGCAGACAAAGATGACAACCAAATCCCAATTTAGAGAAAAAATTTTCGTATGGATTATGAAATCTTACCTCAACAGCCGTCCCATTATGCAAATTCTGTGACTTGGAAGTAAATTCCACAATGTAGTCGCAGACAGATAAAAGACAGTCCATTTCTCTTTTCCACAGTGCCTTCTTTTCAGGGTTCAAAGGTTCCAACCTCAAATTTTGCCCAAATACAGTAGCTGCAGAAATTAACGGAAGCAAGCAAAATTTCATGGATTGAAAGACAACTAAAAACAAAGTCACGAATCTGTTTGAAATATGTTATGTATGTACCATAGAGATTGGTTATGGCATTCGAGATTGTAACTGCAGTGCAGACCCCTTTTCCACTCCCTGACATGTCTTCTCCCAGTAAAAGTTTTGCGAATCTCTCCTTCATCGTTTCAAGTTCTGTCAACATAATTTTACACCAATTAGCATGGAAAAAAAAGGCATAGTTTAGAATGATAGACACATAACTCTGCTAAATATTTCACCTAATTCCAATGATTCCAGATAATCAAGCTTTTCATCTGCATTACTTTTGCGTTGCTTTGTTCCAAGCCTGGTAAGAACAGCTTGATTCTGAGCCCCGGATCTTGTGGGTGGCCAATGACAAGGTGAAGCTTCACTACAAGAGCTGTGATCGTCAACAGGGTCTGAAAACGCTGATGTCTCAGAGTAAGTCCGGCCATAAACGAAAGAATCACCACTCATCGCTGAGTGTACTGGAGTTTCTGTAGTTGATTGATCATTTTGATCAACAGAACAAGGAGAAGGTTGATAACCCAGCTCATAGTTTTCATCAGAGTTTGATAATTTGTCCATTTGAGTGCTAATTATTATTCCTCAACTCTGCAAATAATCATGAAAATTTGGTTAGTAGGGATCAAGATTTGAGAACTTTTGAATCATAAATCAAAACAAAATGAATTGATGGGACTTTAAGACATGGTCCATATCTGGACCCAACAAAATTTGGGTTAAACTGAATGACTCACAGTGGACAGAAGAAAAAGAAGAGAAAACAAAACAAAAAAGCATGGCCATCAAAAAACAAAAAAAGCAAAAGATGTTTTGTTCACAGTCACAGGTCGTTGTTGCAATCAGATTCTAATTATAATTCTACTGAAAATATGCAATAAAGTAGTATTTATAAGCAACGGTTCTTTCTTAACATTCTTTTCCAAATGAGTTACCTTTAACATAGACTTGAATTCCAATTACCGTTGAAGATATCTAGCAATTTGAGGACCGTTTGAAACAGTTCCCTCCTAGGCATTATCTTTCCAAAAGAAGCACTTTCTTTTTACATATCCATGTCACCATGATCATGAAAGAAGACAAACCAAGGAATCTTGACCGCCCGATTGCTGGAACTTTTGTTTAGTTTCTGATCAAACAAGAAAAAAAACCCAGATGCAAAATCGGCAGAAAATGTTGAATTGAAGAAAAAGAAAGAATGGGTTTGATTGTTTCCTTTGGAAAATTTGCAGAAGTTTGTAGTTTCTTTGGTTGAATGAGTATTGTTTGCTGATAGGACATGCAGAGTCTGTCTTAGTTGTAATTGAAATTTTATTTATGGAGGCTGAGAGTGGGAGGCTTATATTATATAATTGCAAATACGTGAGAAATATTTTAAATTTTAGAGAAAAGAATCTGAATATTTTATTCTGCTTTAATTCCGATGAGAAATTTTCAACTTCCAGATATGTATAAGAACTTTTATGTTTCAATCCTGAAGTTGATATATATAAATTTACAAAATAAAAAACCTTAAAATTTTAAGTGAAGAATAAAATTGCCTAAACCGAGCTGTTATGATTAAATGATATAAATATAAAAGCAAGAGCTATAATTTAAATTATCTTTACGTACTTATATATTGAAATGATTCCCAATGAATGGTACAAAGCAAAATTAGCTAAATTCATTAGCCATACATTTATAATGATGATAAGTGGGCACATTGAGGTTTACCTCATCATTTTTTACTCAACTAATTTGTCTGTAGAAACTCAAGTGGTGGATCTTAGGCCCCCTAACAGTGTCAACTTCATAAGAAAGATGACAATTTTTTTATCATATTTTGAACAATTGTGCAAATAAAAACACAGATAAAATATTAAATACATCATAACCTTACGCACAAACATAATACATATTTGAAATATATCTTATCTTATTATTTATTATATGGTTTTCATACTTATTAAACCTATTGATTATTAGATTTAAATGCCTGGTTATAGAATTAGATCGTGGGTCACGTTGTGGAAAATTTTTTGGGCCCAGTAGTTTGGGTTGGTCGGAGGTTGGCCTAGAAAGTATGCATCACTTTTGTCAAAGCTCTTTCAGAATAATCAATGGGGTTTTCAAGCTTGGTTAGTCAAACATATTTGAGAAATCAATTGATTGAAAGTGGGGAGAAAATAAAACAGTTTATTAGATGGGAAATTCATGAGACAGACGTGCATCCCATTTCCTTGCATCAGTGGCTTATTAGGCATAATTGAGTGTTAGATTGGAAATGTCAAAGAGTTGCTTTTACCTTTTTTTTTTTTTTTTCTTTTGATTAAATGCATGGACCTCTTCAAAATGGTGT
This sequence comes from Adansonia rubrostipa, assembly GCA_038381775.1. Lineage (NCBI taxonomy): Eukaryota > Viridiplantae > Streptophyta > Magnoliopsida > Malvales > Malvaceae > Adansonia > Adansonia rubrostipa. The sequence goes on along the minus strand of JBBYHM010000006.1, from coordinate 1,466,802 downwards.
AAAGTCCAATTTCTAAGACATTGAATAGATTACAGACAACCATGGTTCAGAATCTGACATTAAATCACACGAAAAATACTTGTTTTATTCATCTTTGGAATTCTTTTGTTTAAAGAGATTTTTAAATCTCCACCGTGGGAATTTCCACAGGTTTATAATGAAGCTAAAACATGATCTTGACTTGGTTCATTAGGCAGCTAAGCAAATTCTGGCATCTCATTTTGCACTTCTTTCTGCAATATATATAAGTTTTAGTATTCTTACCAAGCTGAATAACATCTTTATCTACGAATAAAATATAGATATTTGGGGTCTAAAGCATATTTATATGAGCAATGAATTTAAATCCAATCTTTATCTGACCTTTATATGTGTCATCTTTAAGCACTAGACTGTAAGGAGCCGGCCTCAATTCTTGTATAAATCCTCTGCCAGTCCCCCCCTCCCAAGTAATTATTCCACCAAGGTGAATTCTGAAAATGTAATTTAATAACTCGTCTTAGCTGTTGTATTATTGGTTGTTTAATGTTAATTGCTAAATTGCTTTTAATGTCCCAAAAAGATGATTAAATTACAGCAACATTTCATTACCTGCTAGTCATTACGATTTGTTTTTTTGGTCATTATTTGGCTTTCCTAGTAATCCTATCTACATTTTCCCTGGCATAATTAAAAATTCTGGAAAAAAGGGTGGGGAAGGTTTAGTTATCAGATTTACAAGGGAGGTAAAATTAAAATATACTGGTAGATTCTAAGTACAAATTTAATTATCAGGGACATTGATGGAGCTACTGCGAAAACTACAAACTTAGAAATGGAAAGCAAATTGAAAAAATGGCCTTAAATCGTTGGGTACTCAATTCTAATTGAACTGTTTGGGATTCAGAAGTGAAAGAAAGGGGTAAAAAACATATTAGGGAGAAAGAAGCAAAACCAATTATATAGTTTCAAAAACAAACCCATTGTCTTTGAAGAATTCCATGTTCATGATTCTAAATTCAATATGAGTGAATTTTTCCCTTTCAGTTGCGGAAAATCGAACTAGATTTCTCATTCATGCACCATAAAATGCAATTATCTTGTTTCAAGACACCCGAAAAGAATAGAACTAGTAATTCGAGGATATCAACAGACTAGACTTTAAATGCTAAAAAAAAATGGAAAAAGAAAAAGAAGGAACCTGATGATACTTTGCTTCCGTATTCTTGAGTTCCACATTGTAACATAACAAAGTAGGCTAGTGTTCCTATGCCAAATGATCAAAACCAAATCATTAATTAAATTAATAACAAGAAGTCGTTGAAAAATAGAATAAAACAGGCTACATTTATGATTTATAGCTAGCAGAGAGAGAGATACTGATAACATTAGCGTGTCTAATGCCTTCAGCATTGACAACATGAACTTCAAGTATTCCTTCTTTCATGTCTGAGATTGTCTTCAGAAAAAACAGGTGCAAACTCGGTTGCTGGCATGGTGTTTTTGTAATTAAGAAAGGGAGAAAAACTGCAAGAGATTGTGGTTAATAAGGACTTATGATGTGATTAAGCTTTGGGAAAGTTAAAGCAGTCAGTTTTAAATTTTCATTTAATACAACATCAACTCCAATTTTAATGTGTCAATTGGAAGATAGTTCTAGCCATAACTTAGACACTGCAAAGTCCCAGCAGAATTCAATGCTCTGTTACAAAGTCCATTTAATCTAACTCTAGTAAGGAAACTGTTAAATTTTTTAAGGGAATCTAAAGAGAGTATTGCAGCAAATAACGTCCCTCAACTCTCTTGTAATAAGAAGCCAAGGACGAAGGAGCTTAACACCCATCAAAATGAAGGAAAATAACAAACTTGTTCTTGGTTAAACCCAGTTTGAGATTCAGAGCAAGAACATCATGATTTTCATAGCACAAATGAAATGAAAGGGTAACCAATTTAAGTAGTATGCCAGAAAGATCTCAGATTTCGTAAAAAGAAAAAAAAATCCTCGAGTTTTACAAGTTCTTAAAATATATTTTCCACTTATTACAAAATGAATTGCATACAGAGAGAGGATAATAATTGATTTACCTACTGGTCATAAAATCAATTAACAGAATGTACAGAAGGCTAGTTGAATTCACCACTGAGGTGTCCAAGTTTTGTTTTTCCTCTAGGCATTCTCATCCACCAATCTTCTCGGACTAGTCGATTTACCCTCTGCTGCATGTTGGTCTGCGTGCAACAGTTAGTACTATTTTGTGGGTCCAAGGTAGCTAGCAATTCAGCAACAAACTCTACAATCTCAATTGGCCCATGTGTTATTCTACAACCAGCAAAAAGAGCTCTCCAGATTCTTTTATCTGGCTCCATTGGCATTTTGTTCATAAAGTCTAGGGCTTGTTCAATATTAACCCGGCGAACGAGCAAATCCACCATACATTGTGTGCAAGTTTGGGAGTAATCCTATGAAGCTTGAAGCATAGGGTCAGTCGGGTCCTCTTGATTTAAATTCATACGTAATAAAGTCGAGAAGTGTGATAAAGCAACGGAGAATATCGTAGGAGAGTTTCTAATTCAATGCGTAATTTTTGCAAACAGCTTCTGTGCATTCGGAGACAGAATGCACGCAAGCGATGGAAAATGTTACAAGCGAAAATCTACCGAAGGAATGAAATTATGATGCTCAAAAGGAGGATGGCGGGAAACGGGAATGGGTCAAAGCCTCAAAGAGGGCGGTATGTTGTTTGGGTCCGGACTCCCCAAAAAATTTGACCCACTGGTGGGTCCAAGTATCTTATCGATAAGCGCAAGTTGGGCCCTGCTTAAGATTTCGTTTTTATACTAAAATATAAAAAAACCCCTAACTTACATTCAGGTACGAGTAATATACCGTTTTAATATTTATACTCAAATTTGAATAACATGACATAAGAGTACTTGGACAAGAAGAAAATCCCAAATATTAAGTAGATGAAGGCTTGGTTTAATATTTTTAGAGAGACAAACAAAAGAACTAGAAATTGCATGAGCATAAAATAAAGTAATTTCTTAACTGAGATTCAACCCAAAGGCCTTCTAATGAAGTAGTACTAGGTGGTAAAATACATTGAAGGTTTTGGTCCTCTTTTAATGCTGGACAAGTTCTTGCTTGAAAGCCTAGTAGCTAAGAAGAAGGCTAAAATGGCTGATAACAATGCTTGTTAAGGAAGAATATCAGTTTTTCTTCATTTACTACTGCATTTACTTGGTAACCAAGTAACCCAGAAACGAGAAGTCAGCCTACCGAACTGAGAAATCCTAGAAATTCTGGTTGATGATTTGTTTTCAATGAGGTTTCTCATCATCACTTGGTTGCAACTCTTTGTAGTGCTTGTTTGATCATCCTTGCAGGTGCAATGGCTGCTCCTCGAAACTTCAAAAGAACAAAAAAAGGGAGGTTATTCTTAAGAATGCAACAATAAAAAACTGAGGATTTTTTGAGAATAAGCCTAATCATACGAACCTTAGATTTCAGGGTTACTATGACAAGACCGTCGAGAGTGGATGATTGAACGGTGTGGGCATCCAAGTGTAGGTTGTTTATAGCATCCATGATATCCAGCAACAAGAATTCCCTGGAAGGACATCTTATTTCAATCAAAACTTCCAGTTCTTTAATGCTTACTTTCACATCTGGTGTAAGGCCATCTTTTGGAATAGCCGTATTTAATTCTGAACCAGTTTCATGGAAGCTTTCATCGATGTCACAGGCTTTCCTCTTGTTTATCCATGACTTCTTGACATTGTCAACCTTTTTGTTTTCATAATTATCTGATGTCTGCTCCACCACATCCAGGCAATTCCTTCTAGGCCTTGCCTCAAAGTCCACCGAATTCTTGCATGATTCCAACTCTTCTACCCTTGCTTCTAGCTCTTTCAAGTACTTAATTGTATCCTTAAGAATTGATGCTTCGTCAATCTACAAAAACAAACACTGCATTTTCAAAAACTAGTCTGCCAAAGCATTGCAAATCAGAAACTATTTCTTCTTAATAGCTTCCGATGTTTATACTTATAATGAACACATAACGGAAATATTTATATACAAACGCAAAGAAAGTATGAATTTTATGTCACAGTGAATGATGAAAGTCAAATAACCTCACTGATAGAAGGAACCATTGACCTGAGGACCAGAAATTGTTCTTCCTCCCTACTTTTTTCTGGTAAAACACATCCTATGGCATCATTGCTGATTTCCGATTTCCCAATGCCATGTTTTCTACCATTTTCCTTCAGGGACAAAAGAGAATTGCCTACATGCATTAGAGGCACTGCAAATAGAATCTTTTTAACTATGTTCTGCTGTACCCTCGGTCTATGAAACCTTGTAGTTCCTCCTTTCTCCCAAATTATAAAACTAGATTTATAGCCACACGCGTGAAAACCTGGGCTTCCGATCAACCGATTTGAAGTTCCCAGAATAGCAGAAAGAGTTCTTTTGTAGTGCAAGTCATCATCAACTTCAAGATCCAAAGAGCTTAGTTTTGCGTGATTGCCTTCTTGGAGTTCTTTAAAATGAGAATGGCTTACACTTCCCCGCCTGGGGGAAGATATTGCAGCTTTTTCTTGAATACTAAAGTCATCATCCATGAAATGCCAGCTTTGAACTTGAGAAGCAACACCATTCGCATCTTCAAGCATGAATGAGTCTTCTATCTGGTGAGTTTGTTCACAGCCATTCGAGCACTCATCAGGAGGGGAACCAGTAACGAAATCTTCATTGATACTTTCATGTAATTCATTTAATTTCTCCTGATCAAATTTGATTTCTTTCGTAGGCGAATAGAGGTTCTCCAATTCCAACAGATCCACTATCTTATGGTTGACCCTGGCACACACAGGATCTTTGTCATCATCTGCATTGTGAGGGGCAGAGGAAGATTTCTCAGAGCAATCAGGCTTTGAGAAGTCCAGCAAGGAAGCTTTAATATGCTGTAGAAGATTAGGATCCTCCGGGACCTTAAGAATTAAGAATTTCCAGAGAAAATATCAAGTACCATAATTGCTTAATTCCTTGATAAGTTTTAAGGCTACAATTAATTATAACTCAAATCCAAAGAGGAACTTACTAGTTCAGTTACACCCAGCTCGATTGAACCTCCAAGGTAGGGAAAACATACCACAGTCTGCAGAGCAAAAATAATGGCCAATATGATCAATAATGTCAAGGTTGCTTATCGTTCTGATAACAAATCTGCATTGGATGATCAGAACGGCTAATTTTACGACAAGATTCACTTTGTACAAGGAGATAATAATCTTACCTGAATAGATGCACTCTATGGGAAATGAAGGACATCAAAACATCAAGCCATGTAAAGCAGGTTCACAGATAAATAATGTCAGTCAGTTGGCTTATTCTTGTAATGCAATTGGGATTATTGTGCCAGTTTTAAAATGACATAAGCAAAATTCAAGCCAAGGGAAACCAACCTTTGCTAGCAAAGAGCGAGAGAATACTTTACTATCTGCATATTGAGCATTGCATAACCATATTGTTTCACCATTTGCTAATGCTTTACCTGGCAACCTATGCAACAATGTAAAAGACGAATGACCACAGTATTAAAGGAAAACACTAAGAAAACATATAAAATACAGCAACCAGCTATGTTGCTCTGACTCTTTAGTCATCTTTGAGTGCCATGTCCAACATATATTCGGACATGAGTATGGGATATTAACTTCCAAGGATCCTCCAAATACATATAAAAATTATAAAGAAATTGAACATACCCGAAAACATACTCCTATCCAACACTTACACCCGAATCCAAATAAGGCAACGAGATTATGATAAAGACAGACACTATGCAAAACAGCAAGCACATGAAAGAAGATAAAGATTTATTACCCTTGTCCAGGATTGAATACGAATGACATGCAAACCAAGTAATACCACTCTGCATCAGACAAATCTTCTGGAGATAATGCAGCAGAAGGCCTCTTAGCTTGATCAGTTTCACCTTCCAGCAAAGACTCATAAAGCTCTCTCAGTTGTTCACTCCTTTGTAGACCTATTTTATCTGCTTTAAGCTCCAATGCTTGAACAGTCTTCCTAGTCTTGATGTCTCCATTGTAGTAACCATCTCCCCATTGAAGTACCCTGGTGATTGTCAATCAAGCCATATCATAATTTCATAGTTAAAAAGGAAGACTTACTAAATCTGATTCTCTCCGATCCCATATCGTTATGCCATCAATAGAAGGAAAAACCAGAGTTCTATTTCTGGTCAGTAAGTTTAGCTTAGAAGGAAAGTTTCCATTTAAGAACATTTTTCTTTTCAGAAAATTAGATACAGTCCATAGATGGTATTCATCTGCATTGGATTTCAAAACATATTTAAACCAAAACTGAGAATTTAGAAACATGAACAAGATTAAACTGCTAATAATACCCTTGTTGTGTAGGTGATAAAGTCCAAAAAATTGCATAGCTCCATTGGATACTCCTAACAACCACTGCAAGCCGTTTCCTTAAGTTTTCTGGCACCCCTTCCAGGTTTACAACAACATTAGCCATTTGACATAAACCAAAATATGACTGAAATTCAGCTTGCAAAATCTGCAAAACCCATCAACAACAAAATCTACCCAAGCTTTTGACCGGTTTTTCTCAGCTAACACAAACAGAGATTTTTTGCTTTCAGCAAAGTAAAGATCTCAGAACACAAAAAGCCAGGACAAGACCAAAGACCCGACAAATTTTGGAGTTATAATAATTGTTTTGTTTTTAAGGTTGCCACTGGCAAGACCAAGAATGTCTCTGAATTTAATAAAAAAGAATATACAGGAACAACATAACATGTTATTTTAAAAACACGCAAACAGAATCTCTGTCTAGTAATGCAACTCGGCCAATTAATTAATATATTAGGGGTGTCAAACACCTATTACGAGAATATTTATATTTGGTAAAATTAAAAGTATGTTTTCGATTTTTGTAAAACATTAATTATGATTAAGAAAATTATTATCATAAACGATTTTTGTCCC
>JBBYHM010000006.1:1430811-1445407 GCA_038381775.1 Adansonia rubrostipa | reverse complement strand
AAATGAAATTTAGTTACTCGTTAACTTATCTATATTTCTGTTAAATTTTAAAATTATAAATAAATAACACAATTTTAAATTTTAATAAAAAAATATATTTTCGTCCCTTCAAAAGTTCATTCAGATCCAACGTATATTATAAAGTATAAACTATGGATTATAGATGTAATTAACAAAATAAACTATAAATTATAGATGTAATTAACTATGGATGATCCACAAAAGAAACTCTGTTTTCCTCTCTCTCCCTCTCTCCCTGTTATTTATCCATTCTGATTTCGCCGGCCACCGCCATATCTCATTAGTCCTCTGAAAGCACTGGAATCTCCTCTGCTTTTTCGAAGGTACAATCAAAGAGAACGCCGCGTTGGTTATAAATTGGAAAAATAAATGAATTAGTGGATTACTATCTATTAAATGTTAAAAAGAAAAGAGAAGTCTTTTTGCACTTATCTGCTAAGATTCACTTTCTTGAATCATTCTTTCATTTTCTTGTTTCTTTATCGGATCGGTTCGCGAAAGAAATGTGTTTCATTTTCTTATTTTTGATTAAAATTTGTTTAATTTAAACGTACCTGGTGAATTAGCTGTTCGACTCTTTGAGCTAGATAAGGTTAGGTTTTTATTGGTTTTGTAAATTTATTTTCTGTTGATTTGATTCTTTATGTGTGTTTATTGGTTAAAAGATGTTTGTGTGCTGAGAAAAGGAATGGGACTAATAAAACAGGAAATATGGGAAAACTAAAGAAATTTAATCTTGAATTATTAGGCCTTTTTTTATTTTATCAGACTTTAGAGTAACTGGTACTTGCATGAAATTAGGTTAGCGTTCAGTTTGCAAGCCATTGAAGTTAGTTTTGGTTAAAAGAACTGTAAGAACGGAAGAAGGATAGCTCCGTGATCATGTTATTTCCTAGAAACTTGGCAGATGAAAAATTTGGCTGCCATATGGTATTTTGGTAGTTCCAAGAACCGTGAGGGACCTAGCTTTTCTTCACGGTAATAATTTAAGTTACCATAAATTGAATATCTCACTTTAAAAGTCAAATAGATGAATTTTATGCTTCTAAAATGGTAATAGAGGTGGAATGGTTGTAATATTAGAAATAGTTTTGCCGCAGAAGTGTTTAACCGGACGTGTCAGGCTTATTTGAGAATAAAAATTTGTGTGTTGATTTCCTGTGAGGGAATCATCATGCCATGAGTCCTGCTTGTCCTGCTGCTATTGTGAAAATATTTGTATGCTTAGCGGTTGTGTGCATAAGGTCTTGGATAGGCAAGTATTGCCCTGTAGCAACGGGGGAGAGAAAGTTTGGTGGAGCAAGCATTTCAGTGTAAGCTTTAGCAAGAGCATATATTAACTCAGTTAGAGTTTTGTATTTCTACAGATAGTTCAACTTATTTGCTGAAATCATATTAGGCTTTATGTTTTGTTGGAGATGGGATGCGGAAGTTACATCTTTCTGCTGGAATGTTTGATTCTATAGCAAATTCAGTTGCAGGAAAGTGTTTTCTGGTCAAAGAAAGGGTGAGATAATTCTTGTAAATGACTTAAATTTCGACTAATATGCTAGGTTCCCCTGCAGTAACAATCATCTGACTTCTGCTGTTGTCTTTGACCCTGATGTTAGTGGTTGCTGCAATAGGAATCATCATTATGTAGAGATCCTAATTTTGTGTTGACAGTCCAATATATCATCCATTCTGAATAGTTTTAGCAGTGTATATTAACTCTAGCTCAATCATACGTTGAATTGATTAAAAGTTGTGATTGACAAAGTCAGTTTATTTAGGTTCAGGAGACACCATTCATGATATTTAAAGTAGGAGCTTAGGTTATTTACCTTCTGTTGCAACCTGTTTATGTAATTACTACTAACTGCAGAAACTTGACTTTAATTTGATACGATTGTTTATTTGTGCAGTTATTCTACTTAAGCTGAAAGATCTGTCTGTAATCCGTTGCATATCTTTCTTATTTTTTCTGCTTGAACGGCTTATGTTGCTGCTTTAAGTACCTACTGAGATCTACTTCCAAATCAATGTTCATGCAAGTGGGAAACTTGCCATTGATAATAGTACTGTGGGAAACTTATTACAGGTTTGAGAGTCTCTGTCAACTCAAGAAGTGCAAATCTGTTGTTTGATCTACACTATTCAAGTTTTTGAGCGCCAGAGTGTGCAACTTATACTAAAACAAGCTTTACATAAATTCCTTTCTCGGTGTTTCAAATTTACTTTCAAATGTCAGAGGTTGATATGACAGTCATAAAGCCTGAGGTACGTTGTTCTGAGTCCATTTAAATTTATAGTGTTGTTTTTCCTTTGATAATAATGAACATAGGTAAATTACATTCTCTTTTCTGTTCACTTATTTTACATTTTAGGTTATTAATCATTTATTATTATATATTTTAAAAGACTGCAGATTCTTTGATATTCTTTAGGGTTCTTTGGTAGGTATAAAGATATATTGGTGTGCTTCTTTAGCGGCTATATAAGCTGGGTAATTAGCAAAATATTTAACTCTGGTGTGGCATGGACCTAATTATTGTTTGTTTGTATTTTTAACAATTATGTGCCTAACTTCCTTGATTTTCTTGACCTATGTAGTGTGAGGTAGGCTAGATGGACACCCCAATATTGTCCTGAGCAGGATGGTGAATGACAACTAGGTTTCTGTCTGGTAAAATTTGTGTTTTACATGGTTTGCTTAGTAGGATTCAAGGAAGAACCAGAAAATATATTGTTTGACTGTTTGTATGATGGGGATATAAGTAACTTAACTCTGACTGGGTGAGAAGGGAGGATGGGGTTAACTGTTTCACTGTTAAAAAAGGCATAGAATTTCTTTCAAGAGTTGGTAATGCTGACAATTATACCTTAGTGGCCTTGGCTTGTTTCCGAGTGTATCTTTAAGTTCTGATTCTGAAGCATTGCCGGTTTCATCTCAGATGATCAAATCTTATATTTGGCTTCAAACTGCTGATGGCTCCATGCAACAAGTTCAACAGGAGGTTGCAATGTTTTGTCCCATGATATGCCATGAAGTGATACAAAAAGGCATGGGATCCTCCAAGAAAAATGCTATATCTCTTCCTCAGCAAGTCAATCCTGCCGTGTTAAGCCTAATCCTTGATTATTGCCGATTTCATCAAGTGCCTGGTCGCTCAAACAAGGTTGGTTCAACATATTTCTCAATTAGCATGTACCTCTTATGTCTGATGTTCTCCTCTGGCTTGCTTTAGTAGATGTTTAATCTTTCTGGAGTGGCATAAATGGTGCCAAATTTTTTCCATTCTGTAGGTACAGAATGGCTTTCTTTGTATATTTGATTTCCTTTGCCACTTCTTTATTTTTTTGGCAAAAATAAAAGGAATATGTGTTTATAGGATACTCAGTTACATATAGGAAACTGACTGCGTGTTTCCTTTTTTCCTTCCTTTGCGTATTTTTATTTTTTCCTGTTTGAAGGAGCACAAGTCTTTTGACGAAAAGTTTATCCGGATGGACACAAAGAGGCTCTGCGAGTTGACGTCTGCTGCTGACTGCCTTCAGTTAAAGCCTCTAGTTGATCTTACTAGTCGTGCTCTTGCACGAATTATTGAGGGGAAAAACCCTGAGGAGATACGTGAGATATTTCATTTGCCTGATGATCTTACAGAGGTCTCTGGTGCCCGCTTGAAACTTACTTTGTTATTATGCCTGTTCTCTTAATCTCTTTTCTTATTTTTAATACTTATTTTGTTGGTTTAGGAAGAAAAATTGGAGCCTCTGAGAAACATAACCGATGATCCACGCATTCGATTGTTGAATAGACTGTACGCAAGAAAGAGAAAGGAATTAAAAGAGAGGGAGAAACTAAAGGTGACTGTCTCCTACTTGTTTTCTGCTGCTTTCATGCCCTGATTATTTCTTAGCTGTGCAAGTTTTACTCCATATTAGCGTGTTTTTCTGGAACTTGCATTGTCAATTAATTTCATAAGGCATCGTTATTCAATTCCCTGCTTAAAATGCATTTCAACAAGTGAAGATTTCTATGTTTCAGAATGTCGAGGTTGATGAAGAGCTTGTCGACGATCGTTCAGTTGACGACCTTTTGTCATTTATTAATGGAGACAATGAAGGTATGCATAAGTTTTGCTTTGATGTAGTTTGTCTGCATATATTTAGTTTTCAGTCCCAAAGATTGGAGTTCTGTATAACCTTCTCTGTTTCATGAGTATTTTGGTTGGTTGACCTGCTTAAATGGGCAGAAAGTCTTGATATATTGTTTTACTGCTTAAATAGCACTTCTCCTAAAAGGAATAGTTCAGCTCCTGTGGTTGCATCTCATGTGTCAATCTCAATATCAAAATCTCTTCTATTTTGCAGCAGTCATTTGTGAGTATGAGGGACTGAAGACTGAATGATATGGGCTAAAATTGGACAAGAAAAGCAAATTGTTTTTTGTTCCTTTAACGGAAACCAATTTGATGATTTATTAATTGCGAAGACGTGGGAAGAACATGACCTTTCTTTAAAGATATTGCAAGATGACCCGTTTTCAGGATTGGAGAACTTTTTATAGTATAGGATGATAAACTAATTAATGTTTGCTTCAGTCATCATCAACAAACTAAAATCGAAAATTGTTGAGATTTTACACTTCTTTATGGAGATCAAGTAACAGATAAAGTATTTAGAATGTTAATTCTACTTTTCTGTTTGATAGTTGGCATCTGAACCGGCAGTTTTGCACATTAGCTTTTATGGATACCAAAACCCTCTCAGTTTTCATTTTTCTAATTCCTTATGAAGGCCTCATAGGAGGTAAGAAAAATTTAATTTTCAGATTCTAAAGGGATTAAAACTTCAAAGAGTAAAAGGAAGAACCGAAGAAGAAAAGATCAGCAGAAGAGTGCGTCTACCATTGAAGCTGCCAAAAATCATAATAAGGTCTGAACCTCTCAATTTTTCATTTCTCTTTCTTTGAGTACTGTCAAGTTACTGAAGTTCTCCTAGTGTTCAGGAGCCAGATGGTCTTAACTCTGTATGCCATAGTGCTGAAGTTGGTCAGAAAATTTGTCCTGGCATTGGTTCTACCTTAAACTTACAGGATGTTGAAGATGATATTTTTGCCAATAAGCATGAGTTTGAGGATGGTGATATTGATGACGAGATTGATCCAACATTGAAGGAAAAAATAGACAGGTAAAGGGATTTTGCCTTGTTAATCTTCTTCTTCGGTTGCCCAGGTAGTAATCGAGAAAGAAATCCAAGAGTTTGAGGTTTTTGGACATTTGTGTTTTGGTTCTTTGAGATATATCATCAAGCGGATGTTTTATTATCACATATTTCGGAGGTTTAAATATGGGGAGAGATGCGGTTGGGGTCCATTTCTCCTTTTTCTCTCTGTTTGCCTTCCCTTTCTTTCTCCATTTTTATGTTGATCTATTTACAGACAACTGTCCCACAGGATGAGTTGCCAAGTAAATATTGTAATTCCTAGATTTTATAAGCATTATTTCTTTACCTTATTCATTTTTTTTATAAGCATTATTTCTTTACCTTATTCATTTTTTTTAAGGACTCAATGTGTAAGTCCATCTATATGTCTAGAAGAAAGCCCTGCTGCATATCTATAGTGATAGAAACAGAAGATTTTGTCATCTGATGTTCTGTTTATTCTGTATATCCAGACTGTGTTGGAATTTTAAAAGAATCTGAAATCATTGCTTTTGATCCGTTGAAAATCCATGTACTTGTCCATATTATTTTTGGAGATTGTTCACCTAACTTGGGTAGTCCTATTGGCAACAACGAATATTGTAGCCAATGAAGTAACAACTTTAATATTTTATATTTATCTATTTTTGTGCAGGGAGGTGGAAGATTTTGCCCGTAGATTGAATTCAGATTGGCCGGAAAGAATGCAAGAAATTCTCTCTTCTGGTCAAGAAAGGAAACCAGTGCATTTCTCACTTAATGACAAGGGCTCGTAAGGAGATATGCAAGTATGCCGCTTTCTCTTTTCTACTGTAAGTTTGTCTAGTGTTACTTGTGAAAAGTTTTTACCATTTGTCTGTGATTTTTATTTGCCTTTTACATCCATTCTTGACTATTTCAATTTGTAAACAAAATGTGGCTACATGTTTGCATTCTCATTTTCTTGGTTGTGAATTGTGATGGCTCGTCATTTCGAAGTTAAAACTGAAATATGTTTTTTTTTTTTTCGAAATATTATTCTTGTTTGATCGAATAAGTAAAAACTCTAAAATATTTTTGCATGGCAGAGCGTCAGATCCTGAGCAGAAATGATTTCACAACGAGGGTACTCCCTCAGCCCGGCTCATAGCCCGGACAGCGCAATTTTGATCAGATGGTTTTCAGGTGCTTGAAAGATGGTCTCTAGAAGGGCATTGTGGATCCTTCGTAAGTTTTTAACTTCCTAATTTTTTTTTTTAAATTTCTTTCTCAGTGTTGTGCTTAGTCAGGATGCAATTTTGATTGTGAGTGCAGCAACCTCTTTGTATTTTTCATAATAAAAAAAATAAATATGAAACTATGTTTTTATAAGCTAATTTTAATTTATTTTTAAAATTTATATAAATATATAATACGAATTATATATTTTTAATGTTTTTTTGAAAAAAAAAAAATGCTTAGCCGAAGTTTTCTTTATCGGGTTCCACACGTGGATTCCACCGTTAACGATATACATGTGTGAATAGCCTACCATGACTGGTGTCCAAGTGGGGGCCGCTCTTTTTCAGCTTCAGTGCCGTCTGTCTAAGGACAGCCTGCTATTAACATGAGGTTAGGTTAACCTGTAGGGAAACGTGTTGACACGTGTTTCTCTTTGAGCGGTTGGAAATGGATTCGAACAGTAAGTAGCTGAAACGTACCAAGAAATCAGTGAGGTTGATGTTACCTGATCCAGATGAAGTCATTAATTATTGTACCGGCTTAACTGTACGGTTTATACGGAAACTCTTTAACCAATTTGGACAGTAGCCGGTAACTTTTGAACTTCAATTAGATATTGTCCCACGCTCTTTCTCTTTTTCAACTAATCCCACCGCTAAACATGGCAAAAGGAATCAGTGCCCTTTGTTTGTGGTCTCCATTGCCCTAAGAAAAAATAAAATAAAACAAAAAAATGTTCCCTGCCATAAATTTAGTTATATAATTATTTGAATTTTCATTATTTTAATTTAAAGAGATTATATTAATTTATAATTAATATTTATTATTATACCACATATTATATAAATTTTTATTTTCTTTTAACCACTTTTATATTTTTTGTCGGAGTCATTAATTGATTTTAAAGATACATATAATCTTTTTTAATTTCTTTTCAATAAAATATTCAGTTACTCAAAAATTAAATTGTTTGATACTTTAATTGAAGTAACTCTTTTTTTTTTTTGGGGAAAAAAAAACTTACTGATTTAATTTGGACATGATTAATCATTGGATTCTTTTAGTGATTATAAGGTTGCAACTTAAGTATAAGAAAAAAAAGTTAAAAAATGATGAAATTTTAATATCAAAATTATTAAATATCACTTATGAAAGACAAGAATAAATTAAATTAATCTAGGCTTGGATTAATAATTATCCAAAATCAATAACTACTCCCCCTAGTTTATGAAAGCTTGGATTTTATTGAATTTAATAGTAAAATTAAATTGTTTATAAAATTAACATATTATCATTTTTAATATAAAAAACAATTTAAAATAAAAAATTATTAGTGCAAAAATTTTTGCTCCGCTACCATTCAGATCAATTCCGCCCAAAAATGAAACAGCGTGAAGTACACACGCCGACATAGAGCGTCGACCACACAAGAAGAAAGTAAAATGCAAATCCAGTTAAAAACCATTACCACACGGTGTCTCTTTCATTGTCATGTTCGAACCTCGAAACAACCGATCCAAAAATGAATAATCGGAAAAAGAGAGATTTTTCCTTCCTGCCTCCATCTTCTTCGCCTTCTATCTGTTTCCTTTTTTAATTTTCTGAAGAAAAAAAGTAAGGGAAAAAAAAAAGGAGACTCTTTTTTTTTTATGGTGATTCTTTCCAAATATGGAAATAAATAGGGTTGTATTTATAGTAATTTCAATTGTAGTTTTGAGTGCTGGGTTGGGGTCAGCTGGTGACATAGTTCATCAAGACAACGTTGCTCCAAAGAGACCTGGTTGTACTAATAACTTTGTTCTGGTATTCCTCTAAATCCCGTAAACTTTAATCTCCTTTCTTTTCCATGTTTTTCTCCTTGCTGTCCGTTTGGTTTTTGAGAAAATGGAGGGATGAGGAAAGAATCTCGCTTTTTGCCCTTCTACTTGATTTTGGGTTAAGATGTTAAATGAAATTCGATGAGTAGTTTAATTGTTTCCTTTTTTTTTTTTTGGATTTATTTACTTCAAATTATGACTTTGCCTTTTTGCTCTTCCTGTTTGATTACTGAGAAAATGGTGGGAAAATTTTAATTTTTAGGCTTTTTTTTGTGGTTTTGATCCTGACAGAGAAAGTGAATATGGTTTTTCGTGAGTTACTTTCATTTTGGTTTGGATAAAGGGAATTTGAAGTGGTCTAATCTGCTATGAGCTAAATTATTATGAGATAGGCTTTTTTTTCCTCTCTCTCTCTCTCTCTCTCTCTCTCTTCTTTCTTATTTGGTTATTAAGACTGGGAGCAAACTAGTAAACTTTATTGAATTATTTGTTTTTATGCGTTGGAAGGAAAGAATCTTGGTTAAACTAAGTAGTTATTTATTGGTATGGTGAAACACTTGTAAGACGTTTCCTAGCTGCCAAAGGAAGCCTTTATATTTTCTCAAATTTTAATAAGATTAAAACTCTATTTAACTTGGATGATAAAGTTGTATTGGAATGTCTTTAATCTCCGAAATATTTGTAACTGGGATTCAGCTTGCAATTTTTGAAAATACTGTGGTATCTTCTTTGTTTTCGTCTTTTGCTTCTAAATTTTGGATTCAATAATAGAGTTTCTTACTTCTTTGCTGCCCTTTGAAAATTGAGTTAGAAATGCTGCTTGTTTATTGTTATCTTTTTTCTTGGTTTAATCATATTCTGTGGTATATCTTTAATCATATTGTATGTTAGAATTGATCCAAGTTGTTTTATAGGTAAAAGTCCCAATCTGGATTAATGGTCTAGAAGACAATGAGTACGTTGGTGTTGGTGCTCGTTTTGGACCTACTTTGGAGTCGAAGGAAAAACATGCAAATCATACCAGGCTTGCACTTGCAGATCCTCCTGATTGTTGCAGCAAACCTAGGAATCAGGTATTCGAACGTTGATCTTTTTACCATGTATTCCTCCAATTTGACCCCTAGGTCTCATCAGTTGCTCTTTCACTTGTTCCTTTACTTTCTCGCAATCTTGAATATCTTCTCTGTGGGTAGCTTACAGGGGAGGTCATTCTGGTCCATCGAGGTAACTGTAGTTTCACTGTGAAGGCAAATGTTGCTGAAGAAGCTGGTGCTTCTGCCATCCTCATAATAAACAACCAAACAGGTATCCTGTTTCTGTTTACCACTTATTTGCGCAACTCAAGAGTTTGTCCATATTGATGGCCTGGTTTGGTAAAGATTAGCTCCACACCTAATGCTTATTTATGTGCTATCTGCCTCTCGTAGAGGCATTCCCTTGTAGTTTTTTGCACATGAACCAAGGAAAAAGAAGATTTTCTGTGCAGAATACGTGATAAAATTATTGCTTCAAGTTGGAAATTTGAAGAAATTTTGTCGGCATATATTTTGGTTCATGAAATCATCACGAAAAATTGTAATGCTATGGCAAATGTGATCAAGAAATGTTACATTAAAAATGATAGAATTTATTATAACGCATAATTACAGTTATGAGCAGTTATGAACTGTCTAAAACTTATTTTTCCTTTCTAAATACTGAATCATTTAATCTTATTCTACAGAACTTTTCAAGATGGTTTGTGAATCCAATGCTGATGTAGATATAAAAATACCAGCTGTCATGCTTCCACAGGACGCTGGTTCAAATTTGGAAAAGTATATAGATAACAACACCATGGGTATGACTTTTTTCTTCCACATTTCTATATGTCAATGTCACAATTGATCCTGCCTTTTTGTTGTTCTGGAAAAGTACTCTCTTTTGATCTTTTTCCTTGCTTGGCAATACCTTATATGGCATTATGTCAGAATGGACTTTAAATTGTCTCCACTTTTCATTGTTATGTAGTTTCTGTTGCACTTTACTCTCCAAAGCGTCCAGCGGTTGATATTGCTGAAGTTTTTTTGTGGCTAATGGCTGTTGGTACCATTTTGTTAGCTTCTTATTGGTCTGCTTGGACTGCTAGAGAAGTTGCTATTGAGCAAGACAAGCTACTAAAGGTTTCTTTATACCCTTTTAAAAGCAAATTTTTATGCATTCTTTGTTAAGTTCTGTTCTATTATATATACAGCAAAAGATTTTTGAGTATAATTCAATCATTCACCCCAATGACATGCTGATTGATGTTGTTTGCACAGGATGCACCAGAAGAATTTCTACAAGGGCAAAGTGCAGGTTCGAGTGGCTTGGTTGACATAAATACAATGTCGGCAATTCTCTTTGTTGTGTTTGCTTCGTGTTTCCTGGTCATGCTTTACAAGCTTATGTCATTCTGGTTTATTGAGGTCCTGGTGGTTCTGTTTTGCATCGGTGGAGTAGAGGTGTGGTTTTTTTTCATATATTTGTATGCTTAGTTCTGTATGGCATATTTACTCCATCTTTTTGTCGGTAGTTTACAAGTTACTCTGAGCTACTTCATATTATCTCCTATAGTTCTCAATATTCTTGTGGGCAGTTTTAAGGTTTTAATGATGATGCTCTTCTTCTTTCCTTGTGTCTATATGCTTCTTTTCTTTCTGTTTTTGATACGTGCATCTGGCGCAAATCTTACCAAAAGTTCTAATCAGAGCATATTGCAGTGAAGGGTCATCTTTTGACTCTATTTTATGTTATCTACAACGTCCCTGAATGTTACTAAAAGTTATGATTTCTGAAGCCATTTGATGGAAGCCGCAATGTTTTTGCACATTCTTATCTTGTGCATGGCAAGCACCATCATCCATGTCTCAGTACTTTTGTGAATGAATTATTATATACATGCAAAATCTTCAGAGAAGAAAACTGTTTTTCAACATGTCAAAGATCTTGAATGCGTCCGCCTGGAGGGTATCAGTCCCAGGAGCTCCTATCGAGACACCTTGCTCCTTTATTGAGCACCAGCATTTTTCTTTGTGTTCATCATTGCTTTGGTGGACACTGTGATGTATATTCCTTTTCGTTTTTTTATAGAGGCTAAGATTTAGAAAACATGTCAAAGATCTTGGTGTATGAGATGCGAGGCTCACAGTCCTTCCAGCTTAAAATTAACTTATCAAAAGGACATGTTACCTACTAAGAAGTTATCATGTTGCTCATTGTTGCTAATGTCAAAGACGGTAATCTTGCGTCTAACTTAGTTCGAGAACCATGAATGTCTGAATGGTTTTTTTTAACCTCAATTTGAAAACATCTATTGAATTAATATGCCTGGATGTTAAAAAAAAAGTTACTTGATCAGAAGCCACAATTTAATTTCATGCTGCGTTTTTCTGGCATTCTCGTGATAATGCGTGATAGAAGGGTAGAGGGTCGGGGGTAGGGAAGGCTCTTTTGAGATGAATGCTGATCCATGATATCCATTTGTGCTTCCAGGGCCTGCAAATGTGCTTGGTGGCTTTGTTATCATGGTATGCATATTCCTTCCTGATTGTTTTCTTGTCTACATGTGCATCTTCTTGATTATTCTGCTTTCGTGTGACTGTAATTGAACATCATTAGGACCAAAGTCTATCTCAGAAATATGTGGAAAAAGGAAGTCTGCAATTAAATCTCTATTCCAATGTTCTAAAAGTAACACTATTCCTAGAATACATGCTTTTTCTTTCCAAGTTTTAATGAACAAGTTACAAATCTTATGATACTGACGGCTAAATATTATATAGTTTCAGGTGGTTTCAATGCTTTGCAGAATCTTTTATTAAAGTACCCTGCTTTGGAGCTGTTTCGCATCTGACACTGGCTGTTTGTCCCTTCTGCATAGCATTTGCTGTTGTTTGGGCAGTTTATCGGCGTATCTCCTTTGCCTGGATAGGTCAAGATATTCTTGTAAGACAACATTTCTTGTATCTTATCTTCATATGTTGGCATTGGTATGTTTCTTAGATACCGAATTTCTTCAGGTGATTGTATTGTATCTGATGTCTCCATTTGCTTGTAGTACAACCCTTCTCATTGAAAATCAATATGCCTGGAAACTTAGTTTGATTTGCACTATTTGAAAGGTGAAGTGATGATATTTAAACTTCCTTTCTTGCCTCTCTCAATCAGGGTATTGCACTTATAATCGCGGTCCTTCAGATTGTTCGTGTACCAAATCTCCAGGCAAGTACCTTGATTTGTTTGGCTTTTTCTGCTGACTTGCTTAGAGGTGCATGCATGTTTTGCTATTATATGGGTCATATCTTCTTCATGTTTCTGTACACAGGATAAAATATGCAGGTATCTAGTAGTATATGTATGAGAATGTTTGAAGTGTGTCAAAATATGTTTTGATGCTCTTTAGTGTTGAATTTTTATTGCATCAGGTCGGAACAGTTCTTCTGGGTTGTGCTTTCTTGTATGATATCTTCTGGGTGTTTGTTTCCAAATGGTTGTTTCATGAGAGTGTGATGATAGTGGTAAGTGGTTATAAAGATTATTTCTTCAGCATAAAATTTCTGATAATGACTCGTATTCTTTCTTTATACCTGTTGGACCATCGAGGGAACGGCCTTATTTTATTATTTTTCATTATATAGGTAGCTCGTGGTGATAGGAGTGGAGAGGATGGCATACCAATGCTACTAAAAATTCCACGGTTGTTTGATCCTTGGGGTGGCTACAGTGTTATAGGATTTGGAGACATAATCTTACCTGGGCTGCTCGTGGCATTTTCATTAAGGTTTGCACATTTGAGCCATATTTAACTTTTCTATGGCTACAAGCTGTCAACAGGATCTAGAAGTTAAATTTTGATCTTCGTTATCATTTTTGGTTCTTTATGCTTTTGTATAGTTTAAAGACCTTACAACTATAAGACCAAAATATGTCAATCTTAATTTTTAACCGACCATATTTAGAAGATTTGTATGATATGAATGTGCCATCGATCAAACTCAATGTGCAGCTTAGCTTAAACCGAAAACAGTTGCTTGTTTTTTTGTAGTACTCTATCTTCATTCAAATGTTACAGTAATTAGATTTGTTCCAAACAAAGATATTGTTTTCCAATGTTTAGTCTATTCATTGACTGATGATGTCAGTGACTTTCGCAGATATGATTGGCTGGCCAAGAAGAATCTTCGAACGGGTTACTTTGTATGGGCAATGACTGCCTATGGGTTAGGTATGAGCCATCTTCGAACTATGCTTTAATTCAACTCAGCCTCAAATTAATAAGACTAAAGCTCTTCGGTCTGTTGAGGCACTCTTTATAGTTACTATGAATCGTAATATCTTCATTCAACAAGTTAGAAATGATAAATAAAATGTTGAACTAACCTCAAAACGTACCCAAAAGGCACTCACTTGCAAAACCCATATATTGTTTTGCAGTTTTATTTTCCATATCTTCTTTCTTGCAACATAAAGACCATTGGGTCAGTAATGCTTTATTCGTTAACTTTCATTCCATAGGTCTTTTGGTCACGTATGTGGCCTTGAACATGATGGACGGACACGGCCAGCCTGCTTTGCTTTACATCGTTCCTTTTACACTTGGTAAGTGTCAGTGAGATTAAGAACATGTGCAGTCGCTGTAACTTATGTTTGGTTCCCATGCTCATAAAACCCCAGATGAAAACGTTCATCTTCGGTTAAATTTCTCTTTAACCACGCATCACTTTGTTTCGGGGTGCTGCAGGGACCTTCATTACATTGGGAAAGAAGAGAGGCGATCTCGAAACTCTCTGGACTAGAGGGGAACCAGAACGACCTTGGCCGCACCTGCAACTTCAGCGCTTACAGCAAAAAGAATAATGGTAATAAACCATGAAAAATTTTGTATCTCCATCGTTAAGCATTTTTTTTTTTTAAACCTTTAGGTTTTTAGAGAAGCAGTAATATTTGCAGTGTAGTTATTGCAACGCGTTTAGAACTTGACCTGTAACATAGTAGTTTTAAAAGACTTTCAACTAATATCATAGAAACTTTACCGTTGATTCTGTAAACCTAGGATTAAATGATCACTAATCGATAAGTTTGAAATACGTCTAAAACCTGCTTAAAGACCGTAGTTCTTAGCGATCTTCAGATTGTTGGGTTGAATTAGCGTAAAAGGAAAAAATTTGAGCTTGATTCAAGATAAAAGAACCATGTTGAACTCACTTGATTAGGTTTTGTTTATTTAATAAAAATGACCTTGGTTTCCGTACTTGACTCGAAACTTGATTATTTATGCTTAAGTTGTGATTTTTAAAATATGAAATAAAAATTAAAAAATTCGATTATGTTTGCTAGCTATTTGAGTAAAG
>JBBYHM010000006.1:1408074-1430711 GCA_038381775.1 Adansonia rubrostipa | reverse complement strand
GCGAGAAACGCATTTTAATATTTAGACGAATTTCTTCTTCAAAAGGTGGCAAAGTGTTAACGTACGGTAACAAATATTTAGTAAAATTTTATTACATTTTCACTTAAGCTTTCAATAATATATAAAATTATAAAGAAAATTATATTAACATTCATCTTTTTATTTGGTAATTTTTTATTATTGATTTTATTTGTTTTATTTTTAATTAACAAAAATATTTGTTTTATTTTAATTATTTATATTAATTTAAAAATTTTGATTTAATTTAATAAAATCAAGTATTTTATTTCTTATCTCTTTGAAAGCATATCAAATAATTTTTAACAAAACATCAAAATTTCCAACGAGAATTATGTTTGTAATTGGATTTATTAAGAGAAATTATTAAAAATATTAACACCATTTAAAAAAAAAACCCTTAAGAAGGGCCCATGTTGGGCTTGTGGATAGAATATTTGGACCCGGAATCGGGTTAAATTGCACTGGAGTCACGACCCAAACAAACGAGTTCCGGTCCCCTTTCCCGCCATCCTCCATATTTAAGCATCATCATTTCATCCATCCGCATTCAAACCCCAACGATCGCATTCAAAAGGAAAAAAAAATCCGAAACAATTTTCTTCGGGGTTTCTGTAGATTAGGGCTTGAATTCTTCGCTCTAGAAGATCCATCGATTTCGGTATAAATGAAGTTGAAGATCAACAGAGCTTGCGATCTCAGCTCCATCTCTGTTTTTCCTCCACATACAAGGTTTCTTTCCACTTCAAATGATTCTCATTTGTTCCCCGAGAAAATGCATAAGAAGAAAATTAATCAAAGTACTTAATTCATTAATGTTTGATATTATTAGGGAATTATAATTATCTAGCTTCATCGGGTTTAGTTGGCAGAGTAGAGGTGATCTTATTTCTTCTTAGGTTTTTGTCAGAAACGAACTTCTAGTTCATTTCTGTTAATTTTCTTAGATTTTCGAACGAGGTCAATTCTCTTTCGAGTCTTCAAACTTCAAAGACCTGTTTGACTGGAGGGAAATTTTTTCAAATTTCCGAGTTTCTTACTTTCTTGTAAGGAAATAAGAATTACTAACGGAAATTCTATTTTGGCAAAGAAAATCGTGTTTAGACAATATCAAGATTAGCATCGTCTAAAACCTAAGATTTGAAATTTTCAATTTTGACTTGCATTGTTTGGTTAATACATGCGAAGGAGATCGAGCCTGGCACCGAGTGGACCACAATCATCATCACAGCTTAGATCACAACCATCACAACAATCATTCTCACAGGGGATTTCATCTCAGCATGTCTTGTTGTCTCAGATCTCACAAAACTCACTTGATGAAGTCTTGACAACTGATCAGGTTGAATCTCATCTCCTTTTATCCTTCTCCAGCATTTAAGTTTTGTATGTAGATCTCCATATCTTTTTCTTGTGAGAAAAATGCTTCCTGTACTTCATCTTTGCAGAGATTTGGTTCTCAAGAACGAGAGAATACTGCCAGCAAGTTTTCTTGCTTGCTTCCAACCAAATTTACAAGAGAAGATAGCCAACTGCCAATTTCTAGATCATCCACCAACTTAATACGCAAATGGAATTCTGCTTCTGCTCCAGAGCATAGATGTAAGTTTACTAGTTAGTTATTAACTACGTATAATATGACTGGTTTAATGATCTTTTCTTTGAGTAGCTTAATTAAGCTTTTGAACTACATTTTTGTTATGTTACGGCTATGGATGGATGCTGAATCTTTTATTTGCCTCACCAGGTCAAATTTCCGAAGAACTTGAGCACCGGCTTTCCATGATCGAAGCATCATTAAACAGATTTGGAATGATCTTGGGTTCTGTTCAGAGTGATGTAATGCAGGTGAACAAAGGAATAAAACAGGTGTTGCTGGAAAGTGAGTCATCCAGTCCCTTTAAGGTTACTGAATCCAGAGAGATGATAACTTATTGCATTATGGTTATAACTATTAAGAACTTGCTTGTCTGCTTAAGATTGTTATAGGCTTGTCATCCCAGGATATGGAAACTAATGATGAAGTGAAGCTCTAACTTCTCTAATTCTAACACATATAAGTAGATATAATGCACTAAAACCCTAATTTTCATTGAAGAATAAACAATTTTGAAGCTTGTGACTTGTTTTTGGTTAAAAGAAGTTTCTTATCAGTTTAATTTTCAGTGGAAGGGATGCAGCAGAAGTTGATTGCTGAAAATACCTCCCTACAGCTAATGGTAACAACACATCATTGTGCTTCTTTTTTCACTTTGTAAATTGACTAGCCTTGTTATTATGAGCATCCATAACTGAGATATTGTAAATAGAACAAGGGACAAGAAGATCTCAAAGCCAGCCTTGATGGCAGCATGAAAGCTATATCAGATCAACTAAACGAGGATATGTATCGAGAAAAGTTACAACAGATCTTCTTAGTGCTTTCGGCATTACCAGAACAGATGGAAGCTTCTGTAATCAAATTACAAAATGAGCTTTGCAACACATTCACCAACGAAACAAAGGCATGTATATGCTGTAACAGAGAACTCCAAAATGCATGGAACATATAAATTTTAAAATAATACATTCAATTCCCTGTCTTCAAATGGGATGAAAACTCTGTTGAAGTAAATCATCGTTTCCCTTTTTCCAAATCCCAATATAAATATCTGTCGAATGTTCCATATTTACAAACATTTTCTGTCAAATTTATTTGACTTTCTGTTTTCAATAGTTCCACGTTTCTCAGCTTGTTCAGAAAGCCTTTTATTACGTTGTCTTGAAACTTTCAGGCAATTGCTTGCAATGTGAAGACTCTCAGCCAAAAAGGTCCAGTTGCTGCTGCTATTCTACCAAAGGTGCTTTATTATTCTCAATGAATAACCCTTCATATTTTCAGTAGCTATTTCATGACAATAAAATTTCTCAGTAAAATGTTCTTATATGTGAGCATTCAGTTTACTGGCTGTTCTGCAACTCCACAAGCCAAACCACCGGCAGTTAAGAAGTACGTACTGTTCACACTATACTATCTTGGTTATTTCTCTGCTTGTTCAGACAAGTTATATGCTCCATCATAATTCTGTTTGATCATCGAATGCCTTTTCCTCTTTATTTAGAGAAAAAGACAGGTGATTTTATCATTTTGAAATGCCAAAAAGGAGGATATTGGTGCTCAATTGATGCATATTTAAGAAAAAGTTTTTCCTTTTGATATTTAAAGTTATCTAGCCTCCTAACAATTCTAAAATATTCTCTTGCTATAGGCAAGCTGTGCCTCCGAAAGTTTATGAGCAACCCACTCTAGCTCCGAAGGTAGATAAAGGGGGTTGGAAATCCGTTAAAATGAAACAATCTAGTACAAATGAAAAGGTATCCTGCAAAGAGAACAAGAGGAAAGGAGTTTCATCCATCGAACAGGTAGTTCTTACTTCTTTGTTTTTAATTTTCTCCTCCACTTATTCCCCGGTTCCCATTCTTCATACATTCTGTTTGAAATATGCTGGAGGATATTCTAAGGCAATTGATTTGCGTGAATTCGTAGTTGTGCAGATTTACATTCATTAGACCCACTTGATAGTTCGTTTTAGCTTGCATTGAGTTGTTCATGCTTAATTGAAATGACAGTCCACGATAGCGGAAACCTACAGAATCTTAATTGAATCAGACGAAGAGATCGATGGAGGCTTTTCCTGCTTGCTTCATGACAAGGAAGCAGGTACTCAACTGAATAAGGGAGATTACATGATTCAATTTCCGCTTGTTAGTTATCGTTTTTATCCCATTCAAAATTTCCTGACTGAGCTAGGCACCAGGACTTCTGTGATCTTCCAAGCATTTGTTTCTTAGATATTTGAAAGCATTTTACATAGATCACTGCTAATGACCTGCATTCTCTATATTGAGAGAGATAGAATTCAAACACTAATTGGTTTCAGGATCATGAGACAAGACATCATCCTAATAGCAATTCTGCCCAATAAACCACCGATTTAACGTTTTCTGCACTAACTTGTTGCAAGAGTTAAGTCATTTGAATTCATTCTGAAGCTTTAGAAAAAGTATAACATCTATCATAAGGGTTTGCTTTAGTTTTTTTTTTTTTTCCCTTTTTTCTTTTTTAACTAATGCAAACTGGATATGGACATCTGTTTTCACCAGTTGGTTCGTCTTGTTTTGTAGAAAGCAGACGGATAGTATAATTTATTACTTGCTGCTGTGAAGGTTCTAATATTCTGTTCTCATCATCTTTCTGAACTTACCTTGTTTCTTTCAGATGAAACGACAAACATTTTTATAGAGGAAGCAAAGGAAGAGACTGAACGAATATTGAGGGAAGCTAGGAGGCGAAAGAGAAAGTACCATAATCCCATAATTATTAACTGAAGGTACTAAAGCTTAAGCATCAACTTGGCATTTTTCGCAGTTGCCACTCAGCTAAAAGTTTCTCTCTCTCCTTAACATTCATAAATCATAACTGTACTCGTTAGACTTATGTTGCTTCTATCCTCTATTTTTCTTTAAGTATTGATATTTGATATGCATGTCCGACGCATTTGAGGAGATTGACATGGGGATATGAGTCTCCAAAAACACCTCTAAATATATGAAAAAACTAATAAATAATTGAACATACCAGTATCGGATACTTACACCTGAGTTCGAGTAATATAGCTTAAAACCGGATTTAAAGTTCCAGAAAGCAATCACATACCATCGAATTTGATCTCATGTTTTCACTGCATATATTGTAGCTCGACTTCTGATAAGAAATATAAAATCAGGAAAATTAAGTCAATATGTGTTCTATTAGCTTGCAATGAATGACAGAATTGCGTTGCGTTTCCTCATGGTGATTTCATTTAGCTATGTGTTCTACATTGCAGATTGAAGAGGTAGAAAACCCATCCGGCCATCCCATTTCCTTTCTGCTGGCTTAAATTTTTAAAGTAATTTTATGCTTCAAGGACAAATAATTTTTGTCTACGCCTGTGTTAGTTTTGCAGATGCTACATGTCACGGGCCGAGAGCATAATCTCTAGCCCACTCCCGCCAAGGTCGGCACTCTTGTTCGGCTCGGTTGGCAGTCTTGGGCACGGACGGCCTGACTCTCAGTCCGCCACATAAACATCTCCATGTTACGATGACGAACTGAAGAAAATTCGAGGGTTTTCGCTGAAGCTTCTATTATATTGGCTTCCAGTTTGGGCAACTTCTGGATGGCCAGTGACTGCGACATCTTCGTTTAGTCGGTGAAGTTGGGGAAATTTTCTAGTTTTCCCTTGACTAAAACACCAGGAAGTCAAAGACCAATGAAAGATAATGTTTTTGTTATTGGCCTTCCTGAAAGTCTCAAAAGCACTAACAACTTTTGTTTGTTTTAAGGAAAATGGGTTTTCGAAAAATAATTTTTTGAAAATTTGATATATTTTTAATTTTTTTAATGATTTTATTGAAAATATTTTCGTAATCTTTCTCAAACTATTAAACAAAATATTGTTACATTTATCCAAAACAATAATAATATAATAATAAAAATATTCAAAATGCTCAAATATGTCTAATGTTTTACATTTTTCTCAAAAATAAGCAACAATTAATTCGAAAAATGCAAAATCTGATAAATATTTTCTCCTGTTGTCATGTCATCAGACAGTAAAGAATCAAGGTATATACATTTTTTTTTTTTGGGTTTGGATTGTTGCATTTGTTTCGTGTGTTATTTTTGCCAAAAGTTTGGAAAGTAATGCCTCAACTTCTTCAGTGGGAATGTCGATTAAATTCACTTAATCACCACGTTATCATACAATTAATTATGAAATCTATTCGATTCCCCATCCTGTTAGAGGATTGGTGAAGAATAAGAAAATATTAGAAAGGGGAAAATGAGAGATTAGCACACAAAAATTATTCTCTTTCTCCTCCTACGTTGCTTGAGCAGGGGGAGGAACCGAAGACGGAGGCCATCATTGTCGTCATCAGCCAAAAGCTTAAAAAGAGCTCCAGACGCTTCTCTGAGTTCCGAATTCTCTATCCGTCTCTCTTAACCCCTTTCTCTCTCTAGGTTTCGCCTTTTGTTCTTTCTTCGAAATCCTTGAATTTATCAGAGGTATGTTCCACTTTCTTTGTTTTGCAATCTCACTTGTTTATATATTTTCTTGTACCCATTTAAATCCTCGACTCCTTGCATTATTTTTACTATTTTCCATCGAAATCCTAGCTGCGCTTATCAGCAAAAAGGAAAAAAAGTCAATCTTTTTAGCGTATTAATCCATCTTTCTTTCATCTGGCATAAACCCTAGTTCTCGACTTCTCGTTTCGTGCATCCAATTTTTTTTCTCGTAGTTCCAGATTGCATTTGGTTTCTAATTTTACCTTTTAGCATGTACAGGAACATAGATTGCATTTTGTTCAATTTGGAGTTTTGCTTGATTCAGTAGATTTGGTTCATTGCTGAATCAAAACGGTGAGTTTTTTGTTCTTTCTTGTGTTTTATTATGGTTAACTGGATGCAGCCATTCGGGGGGAGAATTGGGGGGGGGGCATTTTGAATCTGGACACGTGTTGGTTGTTTCTCTTGTTTTATTTTAATGGATCAAAACCATTTGATTATTTTATGCTGTGTTCTGCTTTATGGATTTCTGCTTTGGGTTCCCGGTTAGCATTTCCAAAGTGTTGCGAGATGATTAGGTTTACCTTTGGTAAAAAATTTAAATAATTTGTGAAACATGCTTTAGAATTTAAGTTTTGATTGCAACCATATTTGCAAATTCAGGTTAACGTTTTTTAGGTTACTCTAACGGTATGAGACAGCCCTATAAATTTATAGCATCCGTTCTTAGTAGAGCAAAGCTATTGAATATAATTAATATGATGTTCAGAGTTTTGGTAAACTGTTTCATGCGGGTAAGATTGTGGAATTATCATTTCCTCAGTTTTCATGGTTTAAGCTTCAATTTATGTAGCATTTGTTAATTGGTATTTGGTTTGCGCTACTAGGTTATCTCTTCTTAAGTGTTTGAAGTGCTTCTATGGAAGAAATGTTTAGAATTCCATCTCGTAGAACCTCTAAAAATTGAACTATGTATCCTTTTTTATTTTCTTTTTCCTTTTTGAGGGTCAGTACTCAGGTATTTTATATTTACATAGTTGATTTCTCTATCCACATGATGGTAGAACCACAAGAACTGCTATATTGTAGGGGGCCGCATAATCTAAGACATAATTTTCAATTTTTTAATAATGCATTGTATCACTGATGACTTTGATGGTGTGATATTTAGATTTTTGTCATTCATCCGTGTTTCAAAGAAAGTTATATTAGAGATTAAAATTGTGATTTCATTCCTTAATGGTTATTTTGCCTATAATTGTTTCCAGTCTCTGAAAACTTAAATTAAAATTTACCTCAAGACGTGATGCTTGACTTTCAATTCGCTGACACGTCAGAGTGAGGTTGATAAGCTAATTTTAAATTCCATGTTTGAGGTGGCACAATCAGTCAATCTATTCTTTCTCATTTTTTTTAGTGTCTCCTTTTTTATAAAATTACTTATGCTTTACAATATTATTCTGATTTCTATATATATTTTTGCATGAATGCAGTTTGGCTATGACATTTCATCATAGTATTTGATGCTTGAAGCAGTGTGCTGCTGATTGTTGGGAGAAATACAAAGGTATCATGCTTCCAGTTGTGCTGGTGCAGTTAATAACAGTGCAATAGGAGGAGCCTCAGCTAGGGATACTGCCCAGGCTGACCCATCTTCGTTACACCTAACTTATTGAATTCTAGGTAACTGTTTGCAAATATCATATTTTTTGTCCTGTTCATGGATTCTTATCTTCTTGAACTAACTTCATTTGTTTATTCTGAAACGAGTGTTTGACTATATTTTAGAATATTTTCCTTTGATGAAATTTCAACACAATTTGAGAATGTCCAGATCCCACTCTTAAGAACACTGTTATCCGTAATTAGTTTTTGTAGGTCTTTCACTCAGTACTTTGTACTCTTTTCTCTGATTGTCTATGCACAATCTGCGTCTTATTGTTAGAAGTGGCAGTTAATGCTTGGATATCTCCAACTCCTTCCTTGTTTTTCAAATCATTTTGTGCATTTTTTGAAAAATAAATTTGCCCATATTAAGATGAGACCGTTAATTTTATCCATTCAGAGAATATATTTATCCTTTGCATTTTCTGTTATAGCTGTAAAGTTGTTTACATGCTGAAAATACAATTTTTCTTCATGGTCTCCTTAATTATTCTCATTTTGTAGGCGCCAATCTCAGTTAGCGCCTTACAAGCTAAAGCGTGACAAGGAACCTCTTAACTCTAGGTAATTTCTGCAATTGAATTGAAGCACTTGTTGCTGTGTTTGTTTTTTGGACAGAATGATTTAGTCATATCTCAGAATAGGATTATGTATTATTTTTTATTGATTTATGGTAATGGGTTGTGAAGCTGACTGAGTTGATGGTCCTACTGATTTGATTCTTAATTTATCTTCTTAAGTTTTTGGATGTGGTTTATCTTGCATACTAGTAATTCATTGTTTTTCCTTTTCAGATTTGGCCCCTCTGGTTTTCATCCTCAGTCCCAAAATTGTCCTGAGGAGACTTTTACTAGAGAAAATGTGTTCCACGGATATAAGGAGACTATCGATGGACTGGAGGTACTGTCCTATGATTGATTAATGTTCATTACTTTTTTGTTTTTATTTTTTTTATTTGCTGCAACAACACAAGTTAATTTTTTGGGTTAAAGGAAGGTTTGGATGTTCTTCGGTTTGTTAGGATCATAAAAACCGGTTCTAATGGTAATGCCTGATCTGTTGGGGCTTTTAGGGTGGACAACTCAGTTGAAATTTTTGTGCAGTGGTTTCAGCTGTTAGTTGGCAACTGCAGAACTGTTTGTGACGGAGTAGTGTTGGAACTCTTGGGTGAACAATATGTTGCATCTCTTTCAAGGATGCAGAGATTGCTCCCGATAAATTTGGTCTTTCCCCCCGCTTATGCAATATTTGCGTTTGTTATGTGGAAGCCTTTAATTTTGAATATTAACATTGCAGGTTGTGAAGATATCCATCAATTGTATCAGTCTTTAACAATGGCCATTCTTGATGCCATAAAACACATATCTTTTTGAGATGTTTGTATGAGAGATAGTCGTGTTTTTTATGATATTGTAGCTGCAGATACCATTGATACTGAGTTTGTAGCCTTGCTAGAGTTGAACGGTTTGGTCATGTACTTGAAATCCATAGCCTTTGTCCCTTTTCGTGCAAGGCTCTTTCTAAATGCTATAATTGATTGTAAGATGTCTTATCCTGCTTTTAAACAGGATGCCAAGTTTCTGGACGTAGTGATTCTAAAGCTCTACATGCGGACAATGAGTCAAGGCTTTTGGGTAAGCTTGTTCATGCATTGGATGCTCTGCAACGGCTAAATTTCATTGGCAGTGGGTTGAGTTAAGGCTTCTTTTAAATGAACAAGCACTTATTGATAAGATGGAGAACCGTGACATGTCCTTGGTGGATGCTACTCGCTTTTCCTCACCCAGTTCTGAAAGAGCTTCTCCTTCTGAGAATGAAAAAGTTTTCATTCAGATTCTCATAACCAGATTGTTGGTCATACCTGATGCAGCTCCCCTTTTCTCAGAGGTGGTTCATCTTTTTGGAAGGTTGTTAGAGGATTCAATGCTGCTGCAAGCTAAATGGTTCCTATGGGACCAGGATGTTCTTTTGGGACGGAAAACTATTAGGCAACGGCTCTGTAAAATTGCTGAAAAGAAGAGCCTTTCTACAAAAACCCCGTTTTGGAGGCCTTGGGGATGGTCTTATTCTGGCGTTGATCCTGTTACAAACAGGGGAGAGAAGAAGTATGAAGTCGCCTCTCATGAGGAAGGTTAAGTCATTGAGGAGGGCATGGAGTCAAAACGGTACGTTAAAGGTTCCACTCAAGTTGATATTGAAGGTTCCAATATCAGCCAGCAGCATGTAACAGAGAAGGCTTTCATTGAATT
The DNA here is from genome assembly GCA_038381775.1 of Adansonia rubrostipa. Lineage (NCBI taxonomy): Eukaryota > Viridiplantae > Streptophyta > Magnoliopsida > Malvales > Malvaceae > Adansonia > Adansonia rubrostipa. Next base: position 1,420,685 of record JBBYHM010000006.1, on the reverse strand, counting down.
GGTTCTTCCTTGCATAGACCAAAGCTCTGCTGACTCTTGCAATACCTTTACAAGTGACTTGATAAAGCAGTTTAACACTATTGAGCGACAAATAAACTCAGTTACTCGTGGTCTAAGCAAGCAGACTGGAGCAGCCCCTTCTGGAATAGAATTTTCTACTAATAAAGGTTGCAATCGCAAAGGTATAAAAGGTGGTAGTCCTGCATTGGCTAGACAAACAACGGCTCCTGCGGAGCCTGCGCCTGCTTCCTCTGCAGCTTTGCGAGCTTCTATGTCGTTGAGGTTGCAGTTTATCGTAAGAGTGCTGCCAATCATATTTGCAAATGGGTATATACATGTGCTTTACTTGCCCTCCCCCCCCCCCTGATTTCAGTTTTTTCCAATTTAATACAAGCATGATCAATTTCTATGCTTACTGGCTTGCTAGGTGGTAAGACTTCATTTTGTTCGTTGTCCAATCTGATAAGCAGATTTCTTGTTACCATGAATTCTTGTCATAGGGTTTTTTTCTTCTTGGTTTTTTATTGTTTAATTTCCTGTATCGCATATCTAGTAGTATGTGAATCATTCTGCTAGAAATGAATATGCGAATTATTACTTATTTTGTTTCTTTGTGAAATCCTCACGGTTTATTTTGTTACCCTCAGTCCCAGCTCAAGCCTTTCGAGCTTCGTTTATTCTGTTGAAAGCGGTAAAAGATATTAGCGTTAATTCTTTCTATGTTATTTATGTATAAGAAGAAGTCATTTTTATAGAACTGTGCATATTGCTACCCTTAGTTTGTCAGGGTAAGAAATTTTATTTTTTGGATGGTTTGTCGCTCCTTGAGCACTGAAGTAATTCTTTTGATCTCTAATTGATAATATTCGTAAATCGAAAACTTCACTGCATAGATATGTTTTATATCTGATATGAATGTCTTTTCCATTATCTTAGTCTGAGGAAATCTTTTTTTTTTTTTCTAATTTAATTTCTCTCGCCTGTTGCTTAAAATTGAACGTGAGGATTATTTTTTTGTCTTCATGGGAGAGTGCACGGAGCATCAATTATTTTTCTATTTTGTGCTTTGTTTGTGCTGGTTTCGGAGAACAGTAACTTTTGGTCTTCTACTGGAAAGTGGAAACCCAGTTTTAATTGTTTCATCATAATTGATATTTATTGGGTACTTCTGATACAATAATGTCATGAAAATCTTTATTTTTTTTATTTGCAGTATTTGATACGAAGGTTCATTTTTTGGATTATTCTGGGAACCATCAGCATGAAACATGAGGCACATGCTTGCCTTTTTAATACTTCCATTACTTGGAAGTAGTGTTGTGCATGAGAATGTGGACATATCTTTTAATCTCATCCAGTTGAAGAGGGATGAGGAGCCGGTGTCATCTGTTGCATCCTCAGAAATGTCTGGAGATGGTCTTTTTGATAGTTTATTGTTAGTTCTACGTGGCTTGTTAAGCAGTTACTAGCCAAGTTGGCTAAGGTCAAAGGCTGCCAAGGATTTTTCTGGACTTGACTAGGAGGCAGCGGATAGTTTGCAGGTTTAATCTTTATCATTAACTGATTAGATTTATTGCTGCTTGTTTTCATGAATATACCTAAATTTATTACAAATCAGAGCTTTGAATGGTTTTTCTTGTTGCTCAAGTTAAACATTTTATCATAAACTACGACGTAATGGTAGTTTATCCTAATTTACTTCGGGGCAAAGTGTTGTTATTTTACCTCTCTGCATTGGCTTTGGAGCCTACTCATTTTCTGAATATTCTGGATTCTTATCATCCTCTGTGTGTTTAATTTGCCTTGATGGTTTCTTACCGGTTGTTTTTTTTTTTTGGGGGGGGGGGGTGGGGTGGGTTTGGATATTTTGGCCTTTTTAGAGTTCTAAAAGTATAGAAAATCAATGTAACAATGTGCGGAAATTAGGTCCTGAGGTTTTTTGTTGCTGCTCCTGTAATTAATTAGTAATGAGAAATGTAAATAGAGCGTGCATGCTGCATACTAAAGGCATACATGATCATGGGAACTTTCTTTTGATAGTTAGTGTTGCCATGCCTTGATCCCTGATCACTAGGCCCATCTATCCGAGTTAGGTTAACCTTTAGCTAAGCTCTGATCTGATTCCTCTTCGATTCCAATCAGAAAGAAAGTAACCTGATGCCTTGCCTTGGACCTTTGGGTACACTACTAGGCTATTCCAAGCATCTCTCCAACTAGAAAAAGGCCCATGTCCACTCAAATCTGATCTAAACTAAATAGTGGTTTTTCTCTCCCTCAACTTTCTTGGCTTCCTTTCTTTCCACTGCAAGATATACCGGATCTACTGTCTCTAATTCAGCATCTGCTTTCAACTATTTCGTAGCCTCCTGTCCCGACTAAGAGTCCAGGACTTTACTAATAGACCACATGGCTATTGGCAATCATAAGAACTTTTAATTTGATTGAATGTCTGTCTTTGTTGGTTTGTCAACTTTGCAATTGGTCTTCCCTCCTAAAAGTGGGTATTTTTAGTTGCGGTTTAATTATTGAATCATGACAAATGACCTTTACAATACTCTCAGTGCAAGTGGAAGTAAATATTCAGTTCTCTACAAGTTATGAGATGTCCTTCCTGCCAATGTAGAATATGAATTAATTTTAATTGCTCTCATGAAACGAGTTATACTTATCTTGAACATAAATTTTTAGAGAATTCTTTGCTGCGTTTGTAAAGTTATTATTTAGAATGAAGTAAGCATTGGAATAAAATGATAGATGATTATTTACTCACCTCAATTATTGTTATTCTGTGGACGCAGAATGAATTAGATTCTATGCAATTATTGGACATGATTAGATGGCGAATCCAAGCAGCAATGCCAATATTATTCCCTTCTTTTTGCAATTTGATCTCCTGTCACCCTCCTTCTGTCCCAATTGCTGCTCTTAGTTTGCTTCAACCCAGCTTCTATGCCCCTGGATCTTACCCTGGAACTTTGAACGCATCTCAGAGACAGGCTGCATTGGCACGAACTGCAAATAATATACTGAGAAAATCCAAGCCAATGCTGTTACTACAGGATTATAATATGGAAATTGACCCATGGACACTTTTGGAAGATGGAGCAGGATCGGGTCCATCGTCAAGTAGCACTGCTGTCATCTCCAGCAATGACCATGCTAATCTTCGAGCCTCAAGTTGGCTTGAGGGGACTGTAAGAGTGAGACGGACAGACTTGACATATATAGGTTCGGTGGATGATGACAACTGATTTTACGTTTGACTTCTTTTTTGATTTGGTCTTAGATTAGCAAACCTCCACAACAGTTAATTTAATACTGGCTTAAAGGTCTTCTTGTCTGTCCCATGTTTAATAGTGGAGGGGGAACTGTTAGGAGGGGAAATTTTTTTTTTTCCACAGCTGGGATTGGCATGCTGCAGTCATTGTAGAAGAATGTGAAGATGTGCTCATATAGGCCATCTATTCCGCATGCAGAGCCCTATACAACTACTGTCGTTTTATGCCCATCATCATCTGGGCTGTATGCAGTCATGGGTGCGGTTTGGGGACTTTGTTGTATATATGGAGTTAATTGTTTCACATTTACCAATTGATCAAGTAAAATATCTCGGGAATTACATGTAGCTGTTCCATTGCAAATCAATCTTTTGCCTCTATTTCTTTCTCTCCTCTTAAAACACGCACACATAGACATGCACGTGCACACACCATGTGTAGAAATACATTCTATACTTACATGTGCACATGTACATGTACATGTAGGGGGAACAACATTTTCTAAGGTGGACTGGCATGAAGTTAATATGCATCTTTAATCTTAAATCATCAGCCTTTGCCACTCAAATTGATAATTCCAGACATTTCTGAATTGCCAAGACGGCATCATTGTTGGATAGGCACCAGCAACAACTAAATGAGGATCATTCAGGGTCCTACCTAGAATTTGTGATATTAAGTTATGAGTATACTAACACAAAAACATGTTCCTTGATATTTCACAGATAAGAGGAATGGTTGTTTGAACTATAAATCCTATGATGGCTAGATATGCCGAGTGTTGTGTTGCTCAATGATCTGCAATTTTTAGCAGTTAGATGTTCCTGTTTTTGCAGTCTGAAGGTGGATGGTTTTGTTTTGTAGATGAAAAAACAAAACGTTGTACACAGTATTCGCACAAAAATAATATGATTTAATCCAAAATGAGAAACCAAGCTTATCATATACATCTCCATAAATAGCAGGGAGAACGTGTTTCATTTCCGACGAAATTCTGGTCTTAAATATTCTGTTTACTTTGGTCGATCTTAAAAATGTCGATCTTAAAGATATCGATTTTACTTAATAGTAGTAGTTTCTAGTTGATATTAAGCTAGATCATGTTCCAACAATTATTGGTATTGATTTTCTTTTCTTTAGCCATACTTGATATCGTAACTAACACGATACAGTATCTCTATCTCTTAGTGTTTGGTTGAGTTGATTCGTGAACATTTTTTTTTTAAAGTGTGGTTTGAATTTTTATTCAAATAAAAAAAATTTATTTCAAAAAAGTTGGGTTTTATTAATAATCATTTAAGCTATAATATTGTATTAAATATAATAACTGATAATTTTATTTATTATTTTTATATATTTAAAAAAATATTTTATTAAGATGAAGCGAAGAGGGCAGAGGTTTTATAAACGGTTTTTTTTTTTTCTTTTTAATAACCGAGTTTAGCAGGAGTGACGGATCACGTGATATCTCCACCCTCAACACAGAACAGAGACACACCCAAATCCCGTGTCCGGTCGGGTCGCCTCAAGCAGAGCCCACGGCACGTGTGACACGTGTCTCCTTCACACGTCCGTAGATCCCGCTTAATACACTACTACTATCTCACACACGCACCATTCGTGCCAAAAGATTAAGCTTCACACACATACGTGCTCGCCCATCTCACACACGCGTGAAACCCTAAGGCTCACGCGCTCGCCTCTACCTCTTGCACGCGCCCCCTCACCCTTGCCGGAAATAGCCCTGTTCTTGGCCGTTCTCCTTACCTGCTTCTGTCTTCTCAGCTCCGGAGGAGTACTCATCTTACCACGCTGGAGGTACCCTCCGGTCGCCGGGAATTAATCGGTTGGAGACGAGAAAAGTGGAATTTGAAGAGAAGGTGAAGGATTGGTCATATTTCGAAGCTTCATTCTAGTAAATTGAAGATTCGCCTGAGAATTATGCAAAAAACTGAGACGCTCCATTCGAGGTAATTTTCGAGAGACAACAACTTTCAAGTATTGCTTGGTCATGTTTGTTTGTAGTTGATAAATTCTCCAATTTTGTTGGAAAATTTGCTATTTGAGGTTCTAGAGAGAATCTTTTTCTTTTCTTAGCTTTGCGTAAGTCTTTTGGTCACTTTTCTACGGAGAATTCAGTTCAGTACTTAAGTTTCTTCTTGTGGTTGCTGAGAAAGCGTTGGAGAAGTGAAAGAAGATGAATAAAAAATAAAATTTGACTCTTTTCTTTTTTCCTCTTTTATTTTTTTGGTTGTCTTAATTTTCATGAACAAAAGTTTAAAATCCAAATAAGACAAATAGTTTCCTAACCGACTATTGAGGGGGTATTTGATCTTTCTGAGGCCTGAGAAGCTTAGTTGGTGCTATGTGTGATTGGGAGCCTTTCCTTTCCCTTTTGTGTAATAAATATGAATTGTGATTGTTACCAGGAAAATCTGAAATTCAGTTGGGGCTACAGATCTGAGTGCTGCATTGTAAGAGAAATCCGTGCCATGTGTTAATTTTGCACAAAGGAAATGGTTATCACTTATTAATGTAGAGAAGTTATAATCGTAAGGTGATTTAGGGGTACAGGTTCAGGATTAGAGTGTGAAGTTATGACAACAAATATGCAGAAACTGATAGGGGTCAGTGAGGAAGATGATGAAGAGGAAATGGATGTAAAAGAAGAGGATGGGCAGGATGAGGAGAATGGAGAGAAGCATATTGATGCACAGATGATGATGGCGGTTGACGGAGTGATACCAAGTTCAAGGAGTAGTGATCAGTTTCAATATCAGCAGCAACTTCAAGAGCAAGTCAGCAACCCGGGTGGAGGAGAAGCTCGGAGGTTGCGACCACCAGAAGAAAAGGAGCGAACAAAGCTAAGAGAGCGGCATCGGAGAGCGATAACAGCAAAGATCTTGGCGGGGCTGCGGAGGCATGGGAACTATAACCTGAGGGTTAGAGCTGATATCAATGATGTGATTGCAGCTTTGGCCAGGGAAGCTGGCTGGGTTGTTCTTCCAGATGGAACCACTTTTCCATCAAGATCTCAGGTACTAGCCTTTTGAATGCATCAGTTTCTTCTTCTTAACGTCAGCAATTATCTGATTCGACATTACTTCAACGTACAACATTGAAATGTAACATTCATTAATTCAATAGGTTCATAGATTGTTCCATTGTTACTTATTGCCTAATATTGGATTGATATGCACATATCAATCTTTGCCCTGCATAATATTAATGGTAAGGCTTAGAACCATGAATTATGCATTTTGTTGATTGTTGGGTACTTCTAGGCTGGTTTAGGACCTGAAACACAAGATCGGAGGGGCACTCTCCAATGCTTAAGTCAACAAGGGTCCTAAGAGCTGGAGAATGCAATAGGGCAATAGAGAAGATGAAGAATATTAAGCTTAGGGCTTACCTCACACCTTTTATATTTGGTTGCATGTGGGATCTTGTGTTGCCCATTCGGTCTACCCCTCGCCTAGCTGGCGTAATTGCCCGCCCTGTGTACCCCAGGTGTAGTAGGCATATGGACTGATGTCTTGGTAGTAGAAGAATATTCAGTGGTCCTCACTATGTGGTACAGGACAGGTGTTGCTGTTAGGGGAGAGTGGCTTGTGGACCCAAGGTGCCAGGCCCTCTTGGTCCTACTTTGTCCTTGGACCTTAAGCCCTACATATCTTGGGTATAATATAACACATTTCATCACACTGCTCTGTAATGCACCTTTGATCTTCATTTCTGATGAATATACGGGAAAACCAAATGGGAATGTTTTCTCTTTGCAGAGTTCAAGGCCTGCTGCTGGCACTTCTGCAGGCATGACTTCATCCTCCTCTCAAATGGTGTCACAACAGACTCCACCTACCACCTTGCAGGGAGTCTCTTCTGGCTATTGCACCTCAGTGGAGTACAATGCTTGTCGTATGAAGGGTGTTTTCATGCCTACTCCTTCACCTTATGATTTATCCTCAAGTGCCCGTGTTCAAAGTTCAGGCATGGTTGCAGATAGTGGAGAACAAACAGAAAGCCTGCCTCTTATTGCTGGCTCCATGGAACTGATTAATGACAAACAGGTATGACAAAGTTAAGTGGAAGTCACACATGAATAATATCTATGAGTTTTCTGTTGCAGATTTGCCATTGCCCTGTGATGTTAAGAAATTGGGTCTAAAATGCCTTGCCAGCACTTGGAGTGTCAAAGAAAATATGTGACTGATGCATATTTATATTTAAATAATAGGTTGAAATAGCCATTGATAGTAAGAACTCAGAGTGACATACATTTAATACTTCCACATGTGCATGAGCTCTTTTTGATAATTCAGGAGCTTAAGTTTATCCTTATATCCCTTGTAAAACTTAGTTTCTTTGATTTGCTCATTTTTTGGCGGTTCTTGTGACATTCATTTTTCTCTTATAATTCCCAATCTTTATAGATGATTGGACTACCTCCGAAGCTACCAGAACGTGATTTTGCTGGCACTCCATATGTTCCAGTTTATGTGATGTTACCGGTGAGGTTTCTAATTCAAACTTCTTTCTCTATGTTCACATTGGATCATAATTATTCTTCAACACTCCATATTGGTTTTTTTTTTTTTTGGTCAAATGGGCATGCATAACTCTTATTCTGTTTTCCACCTCACAGTTTGGGTTCTTTGACATTGAAGCGTTTCTCAAAGCTATCTAAATGCCAAGTGTGACAAATTTTTAAGATACTTTCCTGGTGTCAGTCTAATGATTCGCTTAAATTATGGCAGTTGGGGGTCATCAACATGAAGTGTGAGCTAGTTGATCCAGATGGTCTGCTAAAGCAGCTTAGAGTATTGAAGTCAATCAGTGTAGATGGGGTTATGGTTGACTGCTGGTGGGGAATAGTGGAAGCACATGCTCCCCGGGAATATAACTGGAGTGGTTATCGAAGACTCTTTCAGATGGTTCGTGAGCTTAAGCTTAAGTTACAGGTCAGTTTTCAGTAAGGAATTCTATATGTGTCTGAATGCTTTCTTACTAGAGGCACTACTCAGTATTCATATCGGATATTTGATATGGTAAAGACCTCCATTATACATACCTTTGATCTTATTTCATTTTTTATTTGATTGGTTTGTTCATATGAGCATAGGACTTCAGGTCCCTCCCCCCTTCGCGTTTAACCTCATTTCATCCCCCATGAGTGCTAGAAGTCATTTCTAGTTGAAAGTTAGTGAAAGCCATGTTACTTACCTTGGTATCTCTGGCACGAGTTTGTCTCTAGATGTCAGCTTTTGCTGATCCTTGTTTATGATGATGTGGATGCTTTAGCAAGGCAAGGGTTGAGGGGTTTGATATGCCTTGTAATCCCCATATGTCTCTCGAGATGTCAGGCATGGCCTGTGTTGCTGCATGGCTGAGTAATATGCCTTTGGCAAAGGCTGTTGTGATGCAATTCGTGAAAGAAAACTCGAAAGTAACTGGTAGCTGTAATATGCCTTTGGTGAAGGATGTTTTGATGCAGGTTGTGAAAGAGAAGACCAATTTAATTGATGGCCGTGTGGTTTGCCTTAGGAGGGAAGGTTGCATTTGGGTTTTGTACTTCATTCTAAAGCCTTGGGTCAAGCTTTTGACTATTGGAAGGAAATTTGAAATTTCAACTAGTTACTAATCTTAGTGCTAAAAGAAACAATCTGAACGCTTACAACTTAGTTCAGATAAGTAACCTTGACAATTTAGGACTGGCATTCTTCTTGTTAAGGTGTTGGAGATGAGCATATTTGTCATTTGTGATCGTAAAGTTTCTTTCTCTTCTATGTGAAACATGTTTTGGATATGGAAAAGGTATCTTGTGTTACTTCTTTTTCTTCACTCTGTGGATGTGATGCTTCCAAAGACTTGTGCCAAGTGTGACAGTTATCTTATTGGTGGATCAGGTTGTTATGTCGTTTCATGAATGTGGTGGCAATGTTGGTGATGATGTTTGTATTCCACTTCCCCATTGGGTTGCAGAAATTGGTAGAATTAATCCTGACATATTTTTCACTGATAAGGAAGGAAGAAGAAACCCCGAATGCCTCTCGTGGGGGATTGATAAGGAACGAGTTTTAAGGGGCCGAACTGCTGTTGAGGTATTAGTCTTTCATATAATTGTCACTCATCAGTTAGTCTCAAATTTTGTAACAGTTGCTAGCTATACTATTGTGTATATCATCCAAATTGCAGAGCTTTACTGTATTACATTCTGCCTTCATTCTTATCATTAAACTTATTTGAGACCAACTAAAGCTAGTTCTATCATTCTTGCAATATAATCGGTAATGCATCTGACTTTGGATATTATTTATGTTAATATCACCTTTGCTACAAAGCAAAGTAACTTCAATTTGCTATTTTCTGTCCTCTGAGGGATAGTTTAAGCAGATTTGTCATGCTAACTTGGTTTGCTCGTTTCTTCGTTCACTGTCATGCGAGTATTTCTTTTGAGGATAGATTTTTTTTATGTTTTAACTTTTTTTGGCAAACATAGGTATACTTCGACTATATGAGAAGTTTCCGAGTGGAATTTGATGAATTTTTTGAGGATGGTATCATATCCATGGTTGAAGTTGGTCTAGGTCCCTGTGGGGAGCTACGATACCCATCTTGTCCGGTAAAGCATGGATGGAGATATCCTGGGATTGGGGAGTTCCAGGTAATTTTATTACAATTTGATTATCAACCCTTGCATTGTTTGAATCTGAAAAATTCTGCATTATTTGATTGGTTGCTTATTTAACTCATTCGGGTACACATTGATTTGGTATGAAGTGCTGCTATAAGAACAGTGATTTGTTTTTTTTGTGGGAATTTAGAAGAAAATCTGCATTTAGAACCAGATTCAACAATTCTATTTTTTTAATCGCTACATGTGTCGACTGATTCTTAAATCACTGTTATGTTAGATTAATATATTGCTTTGCTGCTATATGTATGTTTTGCCACTCCTAGATGCTTCATTACCATCACCATTTTCATGCATCTGGAAACTTAGCCTGCAACTTCTCTTTCTTTGTCACCCCATTTATGTTTACTTTTTAGAAGGAAGAGACCAACAAATAAGAAATGGTGACTAGCCGGGCTTTCTTGGAAGTTTCTAGAAGGCTTATATTAGTATGCTTAGCGTTCTTATCTATCTTGCATGAGTTAAGAAGTGGTTTTCTTGCAGGCAATTCTTGTCAAGTTTATCGTAAGTATTCTCATCATTGTCATTAGTATCACTCCGATGCCAGCCTAGCAATATTTTGTTCCCTTTGTTTTTGCTCCTGTTATGTCTCTGTAAGCATGTTGTTTGTTTTTGCTTTTGTCAACCCAACAGTGCTAAGAACATCAGAGTTTTGGTTCTCCTCTGGGCATTGTGTGACTCTTTATTTTTGCAGTGTTATGATCAGTACATGTTAAAAAGCCTGAGGAAGGCAGCAGAAATGAGGGGACACAGCTTTTGGGCTAGAGGGCCAGATAATGCCGGGTCCTATAATTCCCAGCCGCATGAAACTGGTTTCTTTTGTGAGGGAGGAGACTACGATGGTTACTATGGTAGGTTTTTCCTTAATTGGTACTCTCAGGTGTTAGTCAATCATGGAGACCGAGTACTCTCTCTGGCAAAGTTAGCTTTTGATGGCACTTGCATTGCTGCAAAGGTGAGTCAGCCTACCCTGACATGTCTTATACCCAATGTAATATCATTCTTATCACCCTCCAAACTTGATATTATGATACATTTTTTGGCCTGATAGCAATCTTCTTTTTCTTCAACACCCTCAACCCTGGTGCTTCTTCAAGAGTGTTGTTCTTTTCCATCCTTAACCCCCTCAACCCTGGTCTTTTTCATTTCTTAATGTTACACAGGTTAAAAATGTTATTGTTTTAAAAGTTTATTCTTTAAGATGCATGCTTAAAGTAATTATAGGCGATTGAAGCTGTCATTGATATGATATATTATTCAAGTTTGATTCTCACTTCGAGCATTTGGTTGTAATCAAATTACTTCAGGAAAATTTGGTTTATAACGTTCTTTTATATTGTCTATTTTACTGCTTTCGTGAAATGCTTTGTATTTATTTTGACAAGATCATTCCAATCTCCAAATGAATAGGTCTTCTCCCCCACCCCCTTCTTCTTTCTCTTCCTAGACTTTTATTTTTCCTTCCCCCTTAATTTGTTTAGAGGTTTGTTCCTGCTGTTTAGTTCAAATGAATGCAAATTTTGTTGCCTTTTGTAAACTAATTTTAGAAGGTGTTTCTACAAGCTATTTAGTACTCGCTTTTTTTTCTTTCATGTTTTAATTGCTGAACAGCTGCCAGGTATTCACTGGTGGTATAAAACAGCCAGCCATGCCGCTGAATTAACTGCTGGATTCTACAATCCCTGCAATCGGGATGGCTATACCGCAATAGCAGCAATGCTGCAGACGCATGGAGCTACTTTAAACTTTGCATGTGCTGGACTGCACTTTTTGGAGCAGCAAGAGCACTTGCGGGAAGCACTGGCAGATCCTCAGGGTTTAGTGTGGCAGGTGAGGTTTTGAGATCTCCTGATATGCCTTAATATTTAGTTACTTTTGGTTTTCCTTTCTTCTAGAGAAACACTTTTCCTTTGGGAAAGAATCTAGCACTTCAGAAATCATTTGCTATATGGTACTCTAAATCCAATAGAGCAGATTTTTTATTTAAATTCCAGAAGCTTTGTAATTGTCTGTTTTCAGGTGCTGAATGCCGCATGGGATGCTTGCATTTCAATTGCTGGTGAGAATGCTCTTCTTTGCCATGACAGGGTAGGCTATAACAAGATATTGGACAATGTCAAGCCAGTAAATGATCCAGATGGGAGACATTTTTCATCTTTTACTTACCTTAGGCTCAGCCCATTTCTCATGGAGAGGCAGAATTTCATGGAGTTTGAACGGTTTGTCAAGCGAATGCATGGTGAGTTACCATATACGTTCTGCCTTCTACCCAAATTTACCATCTATTTATCTATTGCTGGGGACTGAGGTGGGGGTTTTAAATAAATAAAGAACTTGTGTCTATGGAAGCCAAACGAATAAAAGAAAAGGCAAAAAGAACAGCGGCAAAACGAAACTAGATTAACTGTTAACCTGAAAAATGGGGAGTAAACTTGAACCTTGAAGCCCAAACGAAGAAAAATCATTTTTGATTTTGGCAATTGATATGTTGCAACTCTGTGAACTTGAAGATGACCCCTCCCTAAATTGAAGATCTCAAATGTGGAATGAATTCAAGTTTTGTTTGGCTTTGTTTTCCTAGTTCTGGGAGGTATAAAGCTTACCCAAAATCAAGGGGTTAAATAGTTTTGCTTTTCCTC
>JBBYHM010000006.1:1393033-1407974 GCA_038381775.1 Adansonia rubrostipa | reverse complement strand
TTTGGCTTTGTTTTCCTAGTTCTGGGAGGTATAAAGCTTACCCAAAATCAAGGGGTTAAATAGTTTTGCTTTTCCTCGCTTTGATAAGTTTTAGTTTTTGCTTTCCTATGCAGTCCCTATAGTATCAGAATTATAAGCTTGGGTATCCAATCGATTTTTTTTATTTTTTTAAGTACAGATACCCGTTTGAACATTTTCAGATACTACAAGAACCGCATAGGACATTCCGCCATTAGTTTATTATTCTTGACCCTCCCCTCCGAATACACTAACCATCATCCTCTCTTTGATAAGATTTCGGATTGCATAGAACTGGTCATATGAAGGATGAGATCAATTTTGAACAACACAACGGCATTGTGTAAACTGATTGAATCCTGTCTCATCTTCACCTGCAGGGGAAGCGGTTCTGGATCTCCAGGTATAACAATGGAGTTGGAAAGCTCCCTAAAATTATGTATGATTTCATTTGCCCCTCAACACAACAAATGTTGCATATTAGGTAATTAGTATATTATTAGTTTAATTTAACAAAACACTTTGTATAAATGAAAATCATCATGGATAGCGGTAATGAAATATTATTTGGGAGCGGACAGCTCCCTTGACATGCCGCCTAGCTGTTTTAACTTAGGTCGGGTAGTTAAATCAAATCATTGATCAATTGATTAATGTATAATTTGGGCTTGAGGACATCAGCGTTTTATCACAGACAAACTATAACCTTCTTTGAAGATGAGTAACAAATATTGAGATTTGAAGTTTAGATTTGCTTGATTTTTTTTTTTTTAATTACTGTATGAATTAATTAAATTAAATTTTAAATTTTTATTTTGAACTGAAACTATTTAGATATATGACTAACAAATATAAAACTTGTTGGACCGTTTTGCTTTCTAACAATTTTAAAAGTGCTTAATAAAAAAATATTAAATTTTTCTTCTTTAAATAGTTATAAAATTAAGTTTAATCATTTGATAAAGTTTAATATTATACACTTAAGTTGGATGATTTTCCTTTAATATCATAATTCTATTTTAAAGAAATGATTTTACTGGCCACAAGTAAATCAAGGCATGATACGACATGATAGGTGTTTCACTTATCAGTTTTTGACCATACAAGAAATAAGCAAATTATCTCAATCAATTTTTCACCCATTTATGATATAAAACATTTTAATCATATCGTATCTGATATAAAATATGATACGAATAAATAAATATATTAAATTTATATAAATTAAAATTATTAAAGTATTAAAATTTATAAAATTTTATATAAATATATAAGATTTTAAATACGACTATGATATGTGAAAATATACAAACATGAGATGTATTCAGGGAAGGTAGCCACGCTATTTTTACTTCATGGCATTTCATTTTCACATCTAGAACGGCTATTACTTGGCGTACGACTAAATCGAGACTGCTCTACTGGGATGAAATTGATAGCCGATTATGTAAAAACTTTCTTACAATTCTTGCAATAATTCCATATCAGGGAAATCAAGCAATAAAATCATGGTGCAAATGGAAGGATGAATTTGCACGCCTTTTTCTTTTTCGAGGCAGGGTGGTTGTTGGTTCTAAGAAACTTACTTCTCGAACATCATGTGGCCAGACTCGTCTACCTCGAAAAGGCGCTCTACAAACTAGTCCCAACTCACCCTTGTTTTCCTAGGTGATATACTCAGGAACCTCTCTCACTTGATCTGCCGGAAAATTCGGCTTCTTCCATTTCATGGAATGTTCCATACGAGGAAGGCGAGTAAGCCTGAGGGATGTCCAAAGCAACTGCCCTCTGAAGAGCTGCTTTGTACTCTTCACTTTGTTCACGAGCAAGAGACTCTTGTCGCTCCATTTTCTGCTTTGCAGGAACCCGCATTATCCCATCTTTCTCCAGCATCAACTACGTTCAACAGAATGAGAGCTTATTTATTTTGTTGTAATGGCAAAACTATTTTCCTATTTCTACCACCTAACGTATTCCAGCTTTAACAGTTCCACTCCTCTTACTCATTGATTTACCATTTAGTGCAATTTTTAAAATAAATTAAATGCAAAATTAACAAACAAGCTCATTAACCTCAAAGCACAGTCTAAAGGTCAAGAAGCTGTAAACTTACATCAAGAGCTCTTAGCGACTCTCTTTCTATCCAGATAATGGCATGGTCAGAGGTTGCATTGCAGGAAAGAACTATATGCTCAAACCTTCCATCCACAGGTACTGCAGTCCTCACCACAGGGGGAAATCTTCCTATCCTGCAATCGGGACAAAGGGAAATGCACATGAAGCACGAACTGAAAATACATCCCAATTAAAACTGATAATATGTGACAAATTTAAGGGATAAGAAAGAGCTAGAACTTTCTTTGTTTCACATCAAGCAGATCGAGTGTTTATTCATATACAAGCATTAGTTATCAAGCAGTTTGACCTCTCTAATAAATGGAGTAAAAAACCAAGTAATTCATTATATATCGTTCAATGATCTGCAAATTTGATACTGTAAATCCCATAATACCTGCATGGCTTTCTTTCAACAATGTGGTATAGCCTTCCGGGTGCGTACAGCCGCCTTGGATCTTTAAGCATCTTCTCCTCCATGGTGCAAGTGTCCTTCAAGCACATTAGGCACAACAGACACGGTAAACTGCATAAGAAGTAAAACCAGTCCTGTTATGCAAGCATCAAATCCTTCCTATGAATGAAGAGAGGAGTTTGGCTTTCGAAAATCATGTTTTGCAGAACGAAAGTACTTAACATAAAAAATTGGGAAACCCAACTATTAAGGAAATTAGTAATGGAAAGGTGGCTAAGACATACTATATTTTACCAGAAGAGTGATTTGAAAACATCTTCCAAAGCGGTAGTTGTTCGAGGTAAAAAATCATCCTGGTTCATTACAATAGCTCATGTTAGGACGTAAGCATACAAGATATGATCAATAGGCATTTGAATATGCTGATTTAACCCTAAACCTTCTAACGAAATTGGACAAGCTGAAGTCAATGATCCATGTCCATGTCAACCAATATACTGCAACCAAACATACATATACAAGTTTACGATATATAGTATGAAAAGTTACCTGAAGCACTACAGAATTGATTACATCTGCATATCTGACTGCCAAATTGAGTGACACACACCTAGCAGGAGCAATGGCATAGCATCTAATTCGCTTCCTCTCGATGATTTCCAATTTCCTACGATTCTGAACTGCAACCATCGCCAACAACGCCACCAACCCTGCCCCAAGGGAATGGCCAGCAAATGTCAAAGTGTAATTAGGATTCTTCTGAAGCAATTCCTTCAAAACCTCACACTCAGCATTAAAAACCCACTCTGCAGCCTTCAATAACCCATTGTGCACATAACCACCATCAAATTTTGTCTGCCCCAGTTTGTTATCTAGCAAAACAGCATAATCACTCTCCTTCGCCAAGTTAAGTCCCCTAACAGCCAAGACAATATCAGCACTATCATGATCCAAATAAATCATGTAAGGAGGGGCTCGGCCTTGAGTTTCTTGGTCGTTTCTTCTTAAGAAAACCCAATCAGGATCAATGCCATAGCCTCCAGGGGGCGCCCAAAGAGGGTTATGAAGATCATCTTCATAAACAGCTAGAATTAAACGACAAAGGCGTGGCACCGGCTCGAATTCATCCACTGTGGCTAAACCCCAGTGCTCACTTTCATGGCCTGCAGTGTATAGACATTTCTGCCATATCCAACGGGCACAGGCCAAACAGTAGACACATTCAAGGATGGGACAGCAACAGGCGATTGACATAGACTCCCCCTATGAATCAAATATATTAATAACATACCATGAATCAATAAAAGATTGAATAGTATGAAATAAATACAAAAGCAATTTTTTCTTTTTTTGCAGGTGGAAACTGTAAAGGCTAACTGAAGGTCGGCAAAAACTGAGTTTTATAAAGTGATTGAAGTTTTAGAAGGAAGCATCTAGTCAGTACATAATCCATCTAAACTAGGGGGATAATTAATAGGCTCTGAAACCAGAAGTGGGCCCAATTGTAAGCCGAAATAGTATATATAGTAAAGAGAAGTTGAAGACGGAATTCCTGATGATCAAGAAGAAACTACAGGAAAGGTCCTATATTTTTACTTTGGGGTAAATAGGGAGCTCGAAAAAAAAAAAGTTAATCATATCAAAGCTCCAAGAACAATTACTATAAAAAGTGAAGGAAAAAAAAAGTGTTTTTGTAAACCCAAAAAAAAGGAAAAAACTTTGGATTACAAAGGGGGAATTCAAGAAGCGAAAAAGGTATTGGGATTGGGGTATTTGAAAGATTACAGAAGCTTAGCGGCGGCGTTGTTTAATGTCTACAGCTAACTTTCTGATCGTTTGGATGAGGATTACCAAAGGAAAAGAAATGATGAAGGAAGAGACAAAGAGATTAAAGTGGGGAAAAAAAAGCTTGAAAGAGAAGGAATAAAGAAAGAAATAGATTGAAAGCCATGGAAGAATTGGCTATAAAGCTTGTTTGTACCTGCTAGTCAAACCCATTTGCTTGTTTTTGAGACTTTGAGTTGGCTTTCGCCTTCCCAGAATCTACGGGATGGAATTGTCGATTCTATGCTTCCATGCACATGTGCTTTATTTCTAGTTAAACCAACTGTAGAGTGGAAATGGATGGACCAACTGATCCAGCCCATTTTCTTATTAGGTTTTCGGAAATGCGCCCAATAAGTCGAAAACTCTTCGCTTATTAAGTTTCTGGGCCAATCGGTAATGGAGTCAATAAGATCGTTTCTTTACAAGTTTGGTTAACGGACCCAACGGAGCCCCGACCATGAAACGCAGAACCCTAGTCATCTTCTTCGGCCGGGAGGTGGGGGACCGCCATTCGGAGCCTATTTGAAACTTCAAAATCTTTCCCCAACTTCCAGAGCTGATTTCTGTTATTCGCTTTCTTGCAGCTTCGGGTTTTTTTTGGAGATTTTAAGTTGGAGCTTCTTGTTAGGTGAGATATTATGCTGAAACTGCTACTTTCTCCGCCTTCATTGTAGTCAATTTAGCTTGTTTGATATTGGAATTCGCAATGGGTTTCAATTGCATAACGTTTGCCTCTGTATTTTCTGGTTTCCGAGAAAATGAGGAAGGAGCCATTAGGGATTCTGGAGTTTTTTGAAAGTTATTAGGCTTTGGTTTCCATGGAAATTATAATGCTTTAATACATTTTTCATCTTCGAAAACTAAAATCTGAAGTTCATGATACCTTCTTTTTCTCGGGAACTACTTGGAAACTTTACTAATGTTAATTTGTTTGAAAGCAAAAAATAGCTATTCCTACAAAGCAGTTAAGTAAATTGTCAAGTCTTTTAAAGTCAGGAAAGAAATATGACTGACACATGCTTTTTATGATAGTGGTGATTTCAATTTGATGAACTTTAACCATCCGAGTTGATCCTTTGTTATCTTCATCTTCATTGCATTGTGTTTGATTCACTGAGTGGAACTCATCATATGTTGTGTTTCATTGGTAGTTTCAATTTTTATCATGTTTCTAGCTGAGTAGAATTTGGATGGTTTATACTTATGTTAGGCATATCTATAGTTGTATTCAGTTTAATGTTCATGTTGGATGGTTAAAACTCATCAGGTTGGTTTTTAGTTGTTTTTCATGTTATCTTTGTTAGAAAAAAAGTGCTATGTTTTCTATGTCAAATTGTTATGTGTCTGTTTTCTTCAAAACAGTGCTTAATTTTTTAGCCTTTTTTCTTTCAATATATAATGACTTTCATATTATGCAGATCTTGTAATATGTAATAACTTTTTATCTGATATTATATTTTAATTTTAATGGCTTACACCTTATTCAGTTTCTTAATATGCAATTATATTTTATTTAATATTGTCTTTTAGTATATGTGTAATTTGATACAAATATGTTTGATATATTACAGCGTTATATATGGCTTCCCGGGTAAACCCTGGTCCAGAGGACACTTCACTACTTCATTTGCAGCCATATCATGTTTCAGAGCATTTGTGGCATGGGGCGGCTGATCGTTTTCTACGTGTTAGACGAGCTCAGAAGCACAAACATGTAGATCCTCCTGCTGAGATCCTTCCGTATCTACAGGCTGCTGGCTTCAGTGGGCTTGCCCACTTAGGGTATTTCCCTGTTGACAACGTGTTTATTAGTGCATTGGTTGAGAGGTGGCGGCCCGAGACGCATACCTTTCACGTCCTCACTGGTGAGTGCACCATTACACTGGAGGATGTCGCTATTCTGACCGGACTTCCTGTTGATGGCACAGCAGTTACAGGGCATAGCAATCTCGATTGGAAGGATCTTTGTGACCGCTTGTTGGGTGTGGTGCCGCCTGATCATGCGCTAAGTGGTGGAAGACTTAGTATGTCTTGGCTAAACACAATGTACGATCACATCCTTGATGATGCAGATGATGAATTCTTGAAGCGATATGCACGTGCATATATTCTTAGATTGATTGGAGGTATGTTATTGCCTGATCACTCTGGTAGATTTGTACATCTTATGTACCTTCCCCTTCTGAGCGACTTTACCATTGCCGGAACATATAGTTGGGGATCTGCATGCCTATCTTTCTTATACAGAGAGTTGTGCAAGGCCACTGACTATGACATGCACGAGATTGGAGGTGCTTGTTTTTTACTACAGATATGGGCATGGGTTAGATTTCCCCGACTTGCCCCTACCCTGTCGGAAGATGACACAACTCTTGACAACTATAAACTTGACCGTGCTCACCTACGTCCATTTGGGTTTAAGTAAGTTTGATGATATCATTAATTATATTAATTGTGTACTTGTATATATTTAACTTTATATTATTTATTGTAATAACCATCAAAAAATTGACATTTAAATAGGTGGCACAGACACAAGATGCTATCTGAAAGCTCGACGCATTTGTTAAAGTATTATCGGCACCACTTTGATCGTTTGAAGAAAGATGAGGCAAGTATTGGTTTGAATAGACTTTAAATTATTTATATTATTTTCTCGAACTTTTAATTAACTTTGCACATATTTATTTTATCAGATCGCATGGCAGCCATACACAGCGGACATTATCTCCGCGCTTCCGTCTTCTTGTACTGCTGGTAGTGACATCTGGCGTGCAGTGGTTCCCCTCGTATGTTTTCATATTATTGAGTGGCACCAGCCAGATAGGGTGTTGCGTCAGTTTGGGCTGGACCAACCCATTCCTAAGTGGCCACATCAGCCTGAGCATTTACACTCAATCACATTAAAAGGGAGGCATGATGATTTTTGGCCGGACGTGCACAAAGACTACATTGCCCTATGGGACACTCGCAGAGAATTATGCATTAAGGGAAGCGCATTGGATGGGGCCCTCAGTACGCGTTCTGATTACATGCGCTGGTATAGAAGAATTACCAGACGCTGGATTTCTCCAACTACAGCTACACTCGGGGTTGTGGTAAGTAAATTACCAATTTCTTGATTACATAATGTATTTTGTAGTTATAACATTGTTTTATCTGTTTCATAGGCTGACGTTGCGGAGAAGCTATATGGTTGGGCTACAGAGTTCAGGTCGGGATTTAGCATGGATAGCCTTAGACAATCTGCAGAGCTTATATTATTTGCATTGGATGAGCATGATCGCATTGCTAGAACGCAGCTTCAAACACCTCCTCCAGATATCATTCCAGGGTCATCTGAGGATGATACCCAGGAAAGGACTACGCATCGGAGGAGACGGGGGTTAGCAGAAAATCGGAGGCGAGTTCAACCTTCTGAAACCTCTGAGTCTTCGAGCCAGCATCCCCCTCCGCCTCAGCCTACTGTTACTACTAATATTACACCGCCTATTCAGCCACCACCTTCTTATTACCCTTGCCTGCCGTATCCTTACCCACTACCATATACTTACCCACCACCATATCCTTACCCACCACCATATCCTTACGTATCACAACCGGGTTATCCACCATATCCTCACCCATCACAACCATCACAACCAGGCCCTTCTTTCGATCCCTCTTACAGACCACCATAGTTTCACCCTGGTCTTTCTCAATGCTTTAGTTAATATGATGTAAATAGATGTTATTTTAGGATGTTAACATCTGGTGGTTGTTGTTAATATAAACTTTATTTTGTTACTTTCTTAAATTATTTCAATTGATATGATATCCTTTGTCCTAGAATATTATTGTCATATTTAGTTATTCTGTGAAATTTAAACTTAATTACAAAATTTTAATAATTCATCAACAATATGTTAGGAGACAGAACTGAATTTAAGCATATTAGTTAATTAAAAGCTCATTTTCAGTTTTAAGTTAAAGTTCCAAGGACCAAATTGAAAGAAAATGAACGTTTCCTTTCCCAACAGGAAAATCAAATCAGAAGAAATTAATTATTTGATTTTTTTTTTTTTTATGATAGAAAAATGTTCATATAAACTCATGAACAATAACAAAAATTCTTAAAATTCTTTATAATGAAAACTCAACAAATAAGGTACAGTCGTGCAACATCTCAACTCCAAAACTCGTACCAAATGATGGAACCCTTAGCATTAGCCAATCTTAACGATAATTACATATTAAGAAGACAAGCAAAATCCTGGAAGAGTTAAGAAGCAAAAATACTACAAAAATAATAATAATAATAATTTGCATTTCATTACAGCAGTGAAGCCCCCTTTGTAATACTGAGGCATTTAGTACATATATTAATATCAAAATCTTCAAGTAATTACACCATACCTGCAGGGGGGGGGGGGAACTCACAAATCCAGTAAGCCTTTTAGTTCCAAAATCTAGATGCAATGGAACCAACAAATTTCCATATTTTTGTCAATTATCAATATAAATCTTCATTGGATCAACCAATTTTTCTATTTTTAAAAGCAGGATGAATAATGCCTTTGCAAGAGTCTAGCTTTTCAATCCTGGAAATACACTCTTTCATCCTCTTCACAACAACCGGCACAGCTGAAATGTTGCTTGAGATTTTCCCTTTAAGTAACCGTATCTTCTCTTCCGCCCTTCGTTCTTCATCTAATTGCGTCCCTTCTGAATCCATAAAAACGAAAATCTTGGTCAATTATCAAGAAAGATTTATCCATCCCAATTTCACAAAACCCATAAAGGACCCACCTGCATTATGTTCTGCGGATAGCCCAGGCTCCGACCCATCATCACTGCCGGACAAATTGGGTCTTTGACTAGAGAGAATTGAATCGAGAGTGGTTTTAAGCTGATCTGGAATAGTGGCTCTGTATTCTAGAATCTTCTCCGCCATTTTCTTCACCTCCGATTCCAGCTCCTCCAAGTCCTCTTCAGATTCGGGTTCCGATTCATCCCGTCGATTGCCAATGCGGGTCTCTAGGGTTTTGAGTTTGTTGTTTAGGGCCATAGATTAGAGGAGAATATAAGAGTTTGCTAGCGGAGAGCTCTTTTTTTTTTCCCCTATTTGGGGACGTTAGGTATTTGAAATTTGAAAAATTCGGGCGTAAATCTTGTGTTTTATGATTTTCTTTGACTTTTATTGCTCGTTACTGTGTTTTGATTTTGAAACTAGCTCGGGAGCCCTCTTACAGGCAACGACGTCGTAAATAGGCCTGCTGCGTTAGATGAATAATTCAGTAACAAGTTAACGGCGTCGTTTGAAAGTTTGCGATACCATTAACAGTTGGCTGTTACGGTTCGCTTCTTCCTTGAAAATTGTTTTTCAGTTTCTATTGTTTGTTTCGTCGAAAATAATCTAACAGCAAAGCCAATGCAGGTAACGAAGAAGCTCACAAAACAGGGGAAAAAAAACAGGCAACTAATGCAAATCCACGGCGGTGTTTTGGCTGGCATTGATCACGGCCAAAAGAGGTGGCACCAATGATAAAGATGACACGCGATTGTAAACCGCAGAGTACGTTTGGAGTTTGGCTAAGTGATCTTCTATCTTATGAACCCATTTTTCATGGTGGTAAAGAGCGTGGTTCTCTTGCATTCAACGCTCTTCAAAACGATCAGACCCAGTCTGGGATAGCACGGGTGAGGGCGACGAGATTCAGGGTTTTATTAGTGGTGGGCCTGAGTTTGGCGGCAGAGGTTGTGGCCAAAGGGAGGAGAGGATCTGGAAAGATGGTGATCGTTTGAGGCCGAAGTTGGAAGAAAGGGAGAGCTTTGAAGGGTTTGCACATTGAGCCATGAGTATAGGGTTTTGGAGGGAGAAGAAAGCGGCAGATTTACTTGTTAATGAGTGAAAGAAAAAGTGGCCAGGAAGTGGTAGCCTTTCCACGTTTGTGCAGGGGGTTGATATAGATGTCAAGGATTTTATTCGGTTAACACGAGAATAACTAGAAAAGTAACGGTTACAAAAACTTATGTACGCTGCATAGTCAGATATGTATTCGAAAGCTCGCCCTTCAAAAACTTAAAAAAATAAGTATACTTATACAGGACCTGTACCTATATCCATTCATTC
Source organism: Adansonia rubrostipa (assembly GCA_038381775.1). Lineage (NCBI taxonomy): Eukaryota > Viridiplantae > Streptophyta > Magnoliopsida > Malvales > Malvaceae > Adansonia > Adansonia rubrostipa. The sequence continues at coordinate 1,397,487 of JBBYHM010000006.1, read as the reverse complement.
ACCAAATCCAGATAACATAATCCAGGGATATTCTTTTAGGAAATTCAGTTCACTCATCTTAAGGATTTTGGGATTGAGATAATTAATTAGTAGTTTATAGATATTACTATTAATCACTAATGACCAGGGACTGGCATTTAGATTCTTTCTTCAAAAACTATATGTACAGACTACAACACAATCCAAAATTCCCAGTTGAAAACACAATAAGGAACAAAGGAAAACTTGGTCTCATATAACATTTTTCAGGCATTCCCCAATGTCACTGACCATAAAAACCTTATTCAATAGACAAGCCTCATAAACTGCTTCATTTTTGTATCCTATGGAGCATAGACTACGGGTGTTCTTTCGCATTGCTGGAAGTCGGCGAACTTTCTTGATGTTCTGTCCTCGATCCAAAGAGATACTCTTTCAGAGAACTTTGTGCCGATAGTATGGTATTCTTAATCTGCAATTGAATATCATGTCAACAGACCCCAAAAAGGTTGGAATTTTTTTAAACCCGGTAACAGACCTAAATGAACACTCAAAATACAGAAGCAGAATACATGACAACATCAGCCAAAACCCCTTATTCTTTATTACCCAAACCAATTCACTTGCAATCACCGTGTTTTAACTAGGAATGTAAAGATCAAGCATTCAGGTTTCTTTTCTACAACCTATTTGTGGATGATTGTTTATTTTGCAAAGTATTCCTAATAACTCCCGATCCCTGATCCTTGTTTCTTTCATATCCGCTTACTTTTTCTTTTCGCATTCTTCTTCCATGAACTCTAGCATTCAAACTTACAAACCAAAATCCAATTCATCTACAACTGGCTTGCCATACCTAAACACAATGAACATAGGAAGCGGAGCAAAATTTATGCCCAGCAAAGTCAAGAAATTTCGGACCCTATATGAAGGTAAAAGAAGTATAAAGCGGTGGGCTCGATGGATGCAGAGAAAGGAAGAGTACAACTCAACACAAAAAGCTTAGAAATTACTAGCCTATTGAAACTTAGGAAGCTTACTGCAGCTTATGTACAAGAGATGAAACATTAGACCGCCCATTTACGCTTGAAAAGATACTAGCAGCCAACAAGTTTTACAAACTAAAAAAGTTGCTTTATGCAGCCAAAACACTAAACCAATAAAGGTTACCCTACATGTGAAATATACCATACAGCCATTTGGATCGAAAGAAGTGCTCTTTTGTTCGAGACAGCATTAAGTAATCATTTGTGTACTGTCTAAAACGATGAATATATTATCAAACTTTCTAATTTACCCAAAATAAAGAATGCATTGCATTTGTAAATAAACCATGAGACAGTATTTCAACCGCCAAAAATCACATAAAAAACCTTCAGTTCCAGCATCTAAGTTCTTTCCTTATGTTTCAGGCATTTGCTCTTTAAAAGAGTAGTTGGTGACATTCTATCCATCCTATAACTGGTTAAACCGTTCAACTAGCCATCCAAACCCCAATCGTTGAGTTTTTAATTGTTTCGCTTGCTTTGAAAATGAGCGAAAATTTATCGTTTACATTCCATGTTGAAATTCATCATGATTTATTATAATTTTCCACACTAAATTTGAATGCAGAACCTATGCATCAAACCATCAAATGGATGAAAAACCCCACAAAAAGAACATCAAAAACGACCTTTATATGATACCCTTTTCCTCTATTCGGCTACAGATAAAAAATGAAAATCCAAAGTTTGGACTATGAAACCAAAAAAAAAAATGAACAAAGAGTAGAAGATACTTACTGGGTCGAGAACATTAGGTTCGGGGCCATAGTCGGCGGTTAAGAGGAAATAGGAAGCAGTAACAGTAGCCACCATGGTGATCCTCCTCACCAACTTGTCTGCTTGAGGGTTCATCTCTTATCAACTATGCTCTTCGCTTTGGTGTGGTTTGTTTTGGGTTGGTTTAATTTCAGAATCAAATTCCAAGGAGCAGATCAGATTTGGAAGGTTTTGGAAGCGTCTGCGAGGTTTGATTTTGATGGTAAGTTGCTTTTATCGTTGAATTCCGGGAATTGCCCTCCATCCTATTTCTTTTTTTTTTTTTTTTTTAAAGGTTTCATTCCCTTGGCTTAGGATAGCCCGTGATACTTTCGGACCATTTTTTTTTAATTATTTAATTAAAAATATAAATATAAAATATAATAAATTTTAATAAAATATTTTAAATCGAAATTTTTTTTAATTTTTTAAACACTTAATTTTATAATATTTATCAAATCAGATTAAATATTTATTTTCAATTTAACTGCTTGATCGGATAATTTTGTTTTTCCATTTTTGTCAAACAGAAAGTACACAAGATAACATAGTCCCACGGCCAAACACGCTCTTACTTCTGCCTTTCTCAAAGTACGTTTCGCTTCTCGCTGTCCGGGTCCATGTCTCCAACATTGTAAGAAAACGCAGTCATGAGTTTTTTTTTTTTTTTTTTTTGCTATTTTTAACTGAGAAATGATGGAAGAGCTAAAAGCTGCCCAGAAACCACCACCGCGCCAGGATCCAAACCCTCCAATGTCAACCGCAGCCCAAACAACCCCTCCTCGTCCGCCGCAACGAGAACCCCCTCAGCCACCACCACCACCAGAACAGCCAGCTAGCAAGAAAAGATCTCTAGAAAGCAGCACTGATCAATCCCATAACTCCGAGTATTTCAAGATGCGCCTTGTTCTCAAGGATCTTCGTCCTCATTTCATCGAGGTACAGTTCCAAATTAGTTCCCTTTTTGTCATTTTATTTCTGGTTCTTTTTTTCTCCTTTTGCTACATTTTGATATTAAAAAATAAACTTTTGATGATAAAGTTTCAGTTTGATGGGCTAGCCTCCTTTTTAGCATAATTGCGTTCTAATTCTTCAAAATCTGATTTTGGGTTCATAGATGATCTTATTTTGTGAGTTTGCTTGATCATGAGGTCCTTGTTTGTTTGATTAGCCTGGACAATGTAAAGGGAAGATCCTCTAGTCATGTCCTTATAGTCTAATTGATTTCATTTTGTTGTTCCTCGGCAAACTCTCACTCAAGAATTATTTGTGCTTGAAAATGGAAATAGCTTCATCATTCTGGATGCATGTTTGAGTTATTTTCATTTTCTTATTGCTCTATATTATTGATACATGATATGGATTTTTATGCTCCTTGAAGGTGCTTCGAACTCCTGATTTTCAGAATTGCAAGGCTGCCAATGAAATTAAAGAAAGTAAGCGCATGATATATACTTCGTTAACTTTTGAAACTGTTGTCTTATTGTGCCCCACAATTGTAACACCATGTATCATCTCTGCCTTGGTAACTGTTGCAAATTACAGTCTTCATCTATGTTATCTGAACTCATAGGTAAGTATCGGATATGAGTATATACTTGATACAGATATGTTTATTTTTTTTTTAATTTTTTTCTTATATTTGAAGGATTAAACCCAAATCAATGTTCGAATATGTGTTGGAAACGGGTATTTTAGAAAAATTGAGAGTCTGAGTAAGATAGGTCTTCATGGAATTGATTAGCTATTGCTATCTATTGGCTTTGGCTGTAGGGGAAGAAATGGATAATTCATCACATTATCTTGTTTTCCATCTATTAGCTATGATTAACGTCGAATCTGTCATGTTGAATGACGAAATTTGTGCTAGTAAAAAGGTTGCATAACTTCGATTCGACTTAACTGACTACTCTGAAACCTATCTGACTTGGTTAATCGAACCTTTTAGGCATGTAAAAAACTTAAGAAACGGAGCATCTTTAGAGCTGGTCAATCCAAACTTTGACATTAAAATGTTTATTGATCCCTAAGTCAGTTTGAAATCAAATTATTGTTGTGTTTTAATATCCCTATTTCTTGAATAACTTCTTTCACTAGGGAGCCATTCTCTTTAATGATCTCCCTTTGCTAATCACATGGTGCATAAATTGTGTATGTTTGATTCGTAATTTGCGTTTTACATGTTTCGAATGCATGATTTGCAGAGATGAAGCTTCTAGTGGAATTGTACAAGCAGACGACAACTGAAACAGTCTCCATGGAGAAATATAACAATGCACCAGGAAGCCAGCCACTGCCAGGTGAATCCATACTGAAGCAGAAGCCCGAAGAGCAGACTCAAGTTTTTAAGCCAGCAGTATCTTCCGAAAATAAGACTTTCCGGTCGAGAAGTCTCGTTGAGAAACAACAATCCCAAGATGGTGAAGCTCCTGGGACATATATTGTTGGGGGGTCAGCTTTCGGATGGAACTTTGTCACCTTTACAGGGAACAAGCCAGTCTATTATGGAGTAACAAAGGAATCATTTCGAAGTACTCAAGCTCAAGCAAGTTTAGTTGAGTGAAGTCTTTCTGACATGTATTGTCGGCTAAAAATGATGCCATTAACAGTTAATGCATTTGGAGCTCTACCTTAATATTAACATCAAAAGATTATTATTATCAGTATATATAA
>JBBYHM010000006.1:1176534-1386074 GCA_038381775.1 Adansonia rubrostipa | reverse complement strand
TACTAGCCATTTTGGGCTGTTAGCCACTAGCCATTTTAGGCTGATAGCCATTTTGGGCTGCTAGCCATTTTGGGCTGTTAGCCACTAGCCATTTTAGGCTGATAGCCATTTTGGGCTGCTAGCCATTTTGGGCTGATAGCCCCGATCGCCTAAGTTGGCAATAGTCTATTTTGGGCGATCAGATCACCTAAATGGTATAACAAAGATCAAAGCTTTTTAATTAATATGTTATTTACTGTTAAATTAACATTAAAATTGTCTCTGATTAATGTTTATGAGGACTGGTTAATGCATACACCACACTTTGAAAAAAAAAAAAAAAGCAATTTACCCATTATATTGTTTCTGGTGATTTTAAGGCACTTTTTGGTAACCCAACTCAGCCATACGCTATATCACTCAGTTAATCGCACGGTCAGAACCTTGGCGAAAATAAAATAAATTATAGAATTTTATGTACAAATAAATAAATTTATTTTTATTATTTTTAAAACTTTATATCTGTTTATTAATAAAGTAAATTTATATGCTAATAATAGATAAAAATAAAATCCATTAAAAATACGAATCACATCAATTTCAAAATTCAAACCATAACGAATGTACTTGTATCTTTATTTATGATAAATACTATAAATAGTATTATTAAGTATGCATCGCAAACTGATGGCCAGAAAAAAAAGAAAAAAAGAAAAGGAGTACGTATTGCGAACTTATTCGTGGAGCTTTAAGTGCGGAGATTGACTATAAAAACTTTTTATTTAGGATATGATTAATTGGTATTTATAGACATTTATTAATTATAAATAATTTTTAAAAAATATTTTTTAATTAAATCAATTATGTTTATTAAATTTAAAACAATATTGTAATTATTTTATTTTTTAATTTTTTGAAAAATTTTAAAACAAATCTGTATCTATATATTTTTATTATTATTGTGGTAATATTCACTCTTCTTCGGTATCTAATTCCCGTTTATTTCATTTCAGGCAAATTCAGCTTGCTTGAAAGACGATGGGGTATCCCTATTTCAAATTCAGCTTAGAAATGAGAAGAGTTTTGGTGAAAAACTGAGACCCATCCCAAAAACAACAAAAAAAATTAAAATACGAGAGCTACGACTAAAAAGTCGACATCCTCGACGCTGTTTGCAGTGATCGTTTGTCAAACTGCACGGAAGCGTCATGAGCCACCCGCCCTTGAGCGGCAGAAGAATATTCTCGGTAGATTCCTTATTATTAAATTAAATTAAAAAATTTTATTTCCGCAAAACTGGCAAGTAACGTGTTAGCCCGACAGCCCTACAGTCTTTCTTTTTTAATTCGTGTATGAGGTGATTTCAAGAATAATTCACAAAGTTTTTATTTAAAATATAAAAAAATAAGAAGAAAAAAAAAATCCTCAACCGCGTTTTCCTTTATTTTTTACCGATCGTTTAGCTGTTTTTTTGTCCGTTATTTACTTATCTTCAACTGCTGGAACTGTGTATCGTGCAGGATGGAATTTCGAAAGATTATGCGTAATATAATTTGCCACGTGTAGTAATTTCCCATTCGCATCTAAACACGAACCGTCAAATAAACCGTCATACCCTTCTTTCTTTTGTTTAGGTAAATTAAATTCTTTACTATTAATTTTCTTATTTTTCTCTAAATCATTGATTTTTTTCCTCATGCTCAACATAAATTTTAATTTTTTTCTTCATATCGTGCTATTGATAGTGTAATGTATATGATGCTTAAAAAGAAAAAAAATAATCTTTTTATTTCCTAAACATGAAATTCTTTCTTTTTAATGTTTTATTTGAATGACTAATATTTTTTTTACTGTGTCATTCATATAATTTTGCTATTAAATTTTGAAGTTTTATGACAAAAACGGTATAAATGACACGATGAAAAAAAACTTTGATCAACTATCTAGATAAAATACTAAGTTAATGATAAAATGAAGTTAATAACATAATTTAAACGTAATTTAGCATTGCTATTAGAAAAAAGCTTAGGTTAAAAAAATTGAGTTAAAAAAAGTATAGTAAAAAAATATAATTTAAAAATTTTTAAGTGTTTCACATTACTATGAAAAAAATATTTCAATAGTTGAAATATCAAAAAAAGATATATTTAAAATAACAAAAATTTAGAGATACGATGATAATATAATTATTTAATTCAAAAGCTATTTTCCAAATAGTAAAAGCATAAGTTTTTTAGCTTTTTGGTTTAAGATGCCAAACTATCATTTTGAAGACATAAGCCAAAATTTTTTTACTCGTTTAGCATGATGTTTGTAGTGAAAAGCTGTTTTTTATCTTAAAAGTTATGTCACGGGCAATTTTAAAAGTGACTTTAATGAGTTTTGATGGAGCATTAAGTAACTAACGATATTCAATATTTCAAGACAAAAAAATTTTTTTTGACCTATTGCTTAGAGCCGACATATTATTCATTTACTTTCTTTTTAAATTGGGTAAGGATGGATGGATAGCGTGGATTCGAATAATATTTAAATTCGGATATTATAATTACTATTCGCAGTGAATGCATATATGAACACTTGGATATCTATCATTCGAGTTCACATTAGTTTTTATTGATAATGGATTTGGATATCTGATCCACTATTCAAATCCGCTTTTGTAAATGCAGAAAATTTACGCATAAGGTAAGACTTGAAACCTAGTGTGTCAAATTAACCATTAGACACTTTACCGAATGAGTTGATCTTAGATTTTAAAATAATATCAACTAAAATTAATTTATGTATAAGCATAATAATAATTTAAAAAATATTTTTAAAATAAAATATAATAATAAATTAATTATATTCAATACCTTTAAATTTTAAAAATACATTGTATTTTTCTTAAACAATAGATGATGACTTGATCACCTTAGTGAATTATATCACTCCAATAACATAAATATACTTATCATATAACATAATATATTATATTTTATTATATATGTGATATTATAATATAATTACAGAGTTATTGTATACGATACACTATACATATTAATTATATATCATTTATAATTGTAATAATATAGATTTTATATATGATTATTAAATATTTATATATTATAATATAATAACAGATTATATATTACCATATCAATAGTTACACAATTATGTACAATTGGAATACATTATATTTATTTAAATAATATATTTAAATATTATATATTATGTAATATTATTTGATATAATATAATATTCTAATACGAGAAGGGATTTACTTATAATAATGTAAATCTAAATCAATTTGATATACTTGCATGACTTTTCATAATATTATTAATATTTTCACAAATCGACCATTATATTTAATAATATACTTTTACTCATTGTGCACGCAAAGTTATGAATCAATCCGATATCTCTATCATATTAAATAAGAATATAATTTTTTAGTATATATTTAGCAGTTAAAAATTTTTTATATCAAACAAATAGTTATACATTTTTAATTTACTTAGAATTAGACATTATGATTTATATGAATAGAATGTAAAATATGACGATCGGATTAAACAAATGTAAATTATATAAAGAATTATGATTGTTTGTAAAAGTAACTTAATTTTACATAAAGGTTAAGTGGATCCCTCTTCTTATAATATATAATACTATTATAATATATGTATGTAATATTTACAGTATTATAAGCTCGCAATGTAAAACTATCAACATATTAATATATTATATTACGTAATGCATTATAATAATATCATGTAATATTTAAATTAACATATAATATATGATATAATATAGTAGTATATGGTATATATTATAATATGCTATATTAAGTAGCTATAATACATTATATCATGTATTTAATTATAATACATTATTAATGATAATTTTGGTATATGTATCTATTGTTAATCTTTTAATTTTATAAAGTTACCATATACTTCACTTTAGTAATTATTTTTAGTTTACGGAACAAATACTTTTAATTAATGGAATTAATTCTTCATATTATTTCATTTATTTTTCATATCTTAGGATTGTTATTTTTGCATTTTAGAACTTTTTTGTTAGTTTTTAATTATAAGTGACTTTAAATTTAAATTAATTTTTTGTTTAATTTTATAGTTTTCTTAAAAAAAAAAATTGACTCTCTAAATTCGAATTCTTTATTGGATTCGAATATCCGATAAATAATTTTATTTAGTTAGGATAGTAAATATGAGGATTTAAACCGGATAATAAATAAATTTAAATTTTAAAATAAATTTACGAATTTAAATTTTGATATTACAAAATTTACCGATAACCAATTCGATGCCATCCCTAAACTCAGACCAATAATTTATTTATTGACCATCAAAGAATTGCTTGAGAATATTTTCCATATACTTTCTTGGAAAAATGAACCGGTTGTTTTTACTAGATTTACTTTCATAAAGTTTTAAATTAGATGAACACATGGTCATTTTATCAAACGTTGGCTGTTTTCAAGCATATCAGACTACATTTTAATGAATTATTTAATTAATTTATATAATTATCTAAACAAATATTTTACGAATTTAAATTTAAATTTTAATATTTATCATTAATTTTTTATTTTTATTTTTTTTTTAAATTATGAACTCTTTTTATCAAAAAAATATTTTCAATATAACTTTAAAATATTGTTCGATATTAAAAAAAAAATCAGATGCCTCAAAAAGTCATGGTACAATATCTTCTCTCAGTAATTGTCCAATGATTTTGGTCCAACTTAAAAGAAAAACTCTGTAAAATACCCAAATCTGGATGTATCTTCACTACATGCTTTTTTTTTTTTAAAAAAAAAAATCTTGGTTAAAGATTACGACTTTATAACAAGGTTAATGAATGTCTTATGATTATCAACTTTGGAAATATACTTAATTTATTAATTTAATTTCGATGGAGTAAGATTGATACCTTAGATAAAAAGAATATTCCATAAGATATTAGCGCAATGTTTAATTATTTGATAACGACGGGATTTCTTAAATGTCAAGTACCATTAGCGTGTGTTTGAACGATAAATTGTAAAATGTTAGTATTGTGGAAAATATCTATTATGATTTAATTTTTAAAAATTTTCTTTACAAATGTAATCTCTTGTTGAAATTTTTTATCCCAACTTACTATTGAAGTGAATACCGAACGCGCTTTTGACCATACTTCTCCGATTGTACCCAAAAAATTGTCGAAGTGACAATATATGAAAACGACAAGATCTTCATCTTTGATTTTTTCTGTGATTTTAATGTGCGAATGGAGCCAGTGATTTTAATGTGCGGATGGAGCGAAATTAAGCTATCTTGTCTAATTAGATAATCAATGATTAAGACAATAAAATTAAATGTATTAGAAAGAAAACAAATGACATTTTATCAATCATGTGTATGTATATATATATATATATATATCAACGCTCTAACATTTTTGACGTAATAATATAAAAATCAAGTCACAAGTTATTTTCTTTTTTCGCACACATATAAAAATTATACATATTTTTTAATTTTTTTGGTTGTGGTAAGGAATTGGATCCCATATTTATTATCTTTCTTAACTATATTTTTAATATATTTTACTAATAAATACTTTAATATTATTAGTTAATATATAGTAATAATATGGTAATTTACATTACATGTAATAATTAATAAATTTATTTATTATTTTTAATATATTATATAAAATATTATTGCTTATAATAACTTCAGAAAGATATTCTGATGAACTCGTTAACAAAACTCCTTTTAATATAAGTTTGATTAACCTATACCGAGATCCTAATTAAAAGTTTTTTTAATTATTATATAAAAAATTATATTAAATTAAAAAAATACATTTATTATACTTTTTCGAAATATAACTTTGGCCAATATAATTAGATATTAATTAACAATTTTCTTTTAATGTTACTATTAAATTAATTAAATATTATTATCTACCCTCCAAAACTGTCAATCCTTTTCCAGAGTACTTTTCAAGTAATGATGCATGAATCCGAGAATACCATTAATTATTATGCAAATTTTTTAAAAAATCGTTTTCTCCATTGCAAACTTGCACTGTTAATTATATATTTTTATTAAACTCTATTTAAAAATTAAATTTTAATTACGTATTAAAATTTTAAATCTAAATTAATGTTCTCAAACGGACTACATCTAAAAATTATCAAAATTTCCAAAGAGAAAGTATGTTTTCAGTTAGAGTTTGTCATGGTTTTTATTTATTATTAATATATTTAGAGAAATTATTAAAAAAAATCAAAACTAAAAGAAAAAAAAAATCTTAAGAAGGGCACAAGATATTTGGGATCCTGTGTCGGTTCAAATTGCTCTGGATCCGGACCCGAACAACATGCGTCACCCGTTTGACCTCCGTCCCCTTTCCCGCCGTACTTCATATTGAGCATTAGTGCCTTTTTCTTTCCCTTGGCACTCGGGAACCTTTCAAATAGAACTGACGATTCCCTCTCTCTTTCTATTCGATAATTCAAATTTCCTCGATCACGTTCAACGAGGAAAAAAAAATCAAAACGATTTTGTTTAGGATTTTGGTAAATTAGGGCTGGAATTCATCGATTTCGATATCAATGAAGTTGAAGACCAACAAAGTCTGCGATCTCAGCTCCATCTCTCTTCTTCCTCCTCATATAAGGTTTATTTTCACCTCAAATCATACACTTCTGTTTCAGGAGAAAATGTCTAAAAAGACTTACACCAAAAAAAAAAGAAGAAGAAAAAAGCATAAAAAGATAAATTGATCAAGATTTTAAATCGTGATGGTTGATATTTACTATTTAGGAAATTATGATTATCTAGCTTAATCGAGTTTATCTTTCGGTTTTCTCATACTATATCGAAGAGTGGAGATGATCTTCATCTTATTAGATCTTCCTTAGAAAACGAATCTTTGTTCGTTTTTATCAATTTTCTTTTCGTTTTTATCAATTTTCTTACATTTTTGAAGAAGATCAATTCTCTTAGGATGTTATATTCTAACTTTATCAGTTAGCAATTGATGATATTACACTTATTAGTCGCTATATCAGTTTGCAACTAACTGGTCACTTTTTTTATATATATATATTTTAATATATCTATTTATTCCATTATCAATTGCTAACAAATAAGTATTATCTTATAAATTCATGTCTCTTCAAAGATTTGTTTGAACGGAGGAAAATTTTCAAATTTCTAAGTTTAATAAATTTTCGTATCTTTTATTAGAAAATTTTATTTTGCGAGGAAAATCTAGATTATCATCAATCAAGACCTGAGCTAAGAGTTAAAATTTCAATTCACTTGCATTTTCTGGTTTATGTTAATATATGTGAAAGGATCGAGTCTGGCACCAAGTGGACCGCAATCCTCACAACTAAGAGCCATCTCAACAGTTATTCTCACTGGGGATTTCATCTCAACATGCTTTGTTTTCTTAAAATTTCGCAAAACTCACTCGATGAAGTTGTGACGTCTGATCAGGTTGAATCTAATCTCCGGTTTTTAATTTTTCTTTGTTTTTTTTTTTCAGCATTAAAGTTTGTGTATAATAAATCTCCGTATCTTTTTCTTGCTAGGAAAAAAAAAATTGTCCTTTTGGACTTCATCTTTGCAGTGATTTGGTTCTCAAGAACGAGAGAATACTGCCATGTTCTCTTGCTTGCCTTCAACCAACTTAACAGGAGATGATGGTCAAATGTCGATTTCTAGATCTCCCACCAACTTAAGACGCCAGTGGAATTCCACTTCTTCTCCAGAGCATAGCTGTAAGTTTACTATTTATTTATCTTATTGCAAGTAAAGCTTACGTTTTGAATAACCAGTTTTATGATCCTTCCTTTGAGTAGCTCATAATTAAGAATTTGAAATACATTTTCTTAGTTACGGCTATGGATGCATGCTGAATCTTTTATTCGCCTGACCGGGTCAGACTTCTGAAAAGCTTGAGCACAAGTTTTGAAAGATTGAACTTCCATTAAACAGATCTGGAACGATCTTGGTTGTGAACAAAGAAACAAAAAGGAACAAAAGAGGTACTGCTGGAAATTGGGTCATTCAGTTCCTTAAGGTTACAAAACCCAGAGAGATGATAACTTATTGCTGTATGTTTACAACCATTAATAAATTTTTTTCTTCGCATAAGACTGTCTATAGGCCTGTCATTCCTGGACATGGAAACAGAGGAGAAAACTGAAGCTCTATCTTCTGTAGTTCTAACACAAATAAATTTGCTATAAGGCAATAGAACCTGTTTTTTGCTATGAAACTTGATCTGCATTAGTCCAGTAAGCGGCTACTTTATTCCATCACGTAGGATTTGTTATGAAAGAAGAATACTGTGAATTTCATTGAAGAATGAAAATTTTGTTCCCTGAACTTATTTAAATGAAGTCTCCGATCAATTTGTTCAGTGGAAGGGGTACGGCGGCAGAAGTTTGATGGCTAAAGATACCTCCCTACAGCAAATGGTAAGAAAACATTTACTTGGTAAATTGACAAGCTTTGTTTTTATGAACATCCATAAATGTATACTTTCTAATTCTAAGCCTACAGAGATATGGTAAACAGAATAAGGGATGGGAAGATATCAAAGCCAGCCTTGATGGTGGCACGAAAGCTATATCAGACCAACTAAACAAGGATATATATCGAGAACAACTTACAACTGATCGTCTTGGTGCTTTCTGCATACCAGAACAGGCGTAAGTTTCTCTACCCAACTTACTAAATGAACTTTGTAACTCCATTACCAACGAAATAAAGGTATGTTAGGGAATCCAAAATGCTCCGAACATTTTAAACTCTAAAATGATATATTCAGTTCTGTTCCCTTTATACAAACTTTTTTCTTTCAATTTTGTTAGTCTTTTCGTTTTTCATGCTTCATTTTCCCCCTGCCCTCTCCTTCTCCCTCTCCATCTGCCGACTACCCTTCTTGCGGCCTTCCCTCTATCTTTCCCTTTCCCCACCTCTCTACCAGACTCCTCGTTTTTCCCTTTTTTTTATCTCCTAATTTTAATTTTATAATTAATTTTAGAAAATAAAAATTAATTGGCCACATTAGTTTGTCGTTACCAAAAGTGGTATTGAGAGCAAATGCTTGATGGAATACAAATTTTATATCTAATCATAAATTTTTTTTCTAGATACCAAATTTCAAAGTGTGGCCAGATTATACATTAATGCAATCCAAAAAGTCTCCCATAGTCCAATGACAAGTTAGGAGTACAGTTGTGGCAATCCTAGAATTCAATTGCAACTACCAAGGGTTGAACCCATGTGAAACAACTGTTCATCGGCTAAATGCATTCATTTTTTTTTTCTGAATCTTATAATATTATTAACTAGCTTATAAATTGTAAAACCAAAACACCAACCTGCATGCTATCCACCAATGCCCTGCTCTAAGGGTATAAAATGAAAAAGGATTTTGAAGATGACCCATTGCTTGGACTTTTTTGCCATGTTCAGGAGTTCAACTAGCAGTCTTTTCATTATTCTGAATTGCCTTGTACATTAGTTCAGAATCAGATTCCAAGATTACCTTTCTGCAATGCAATCTTTTTGCCAATCCAGCCCTCTCCCTGATTGCTAAAGCTTCAGATATCAAACTAGTGTCTGCTCTCATTGATTTGCTAATACCTCCGATTATAGCATTCTCAGAATTTCCAGCAATCACTCCTACCCTGACCTAGTAGTTCATGTCTTTTATGGTGTCATAATTGTATCATATAGATTTTGAGACATATTCATATCATATCGTGTTTTAATTATTTTATTCGTATCATATTTGTGTAATTTTATCCAACATTATCAGGTTTCTCCCACCCAGCTCCAACAAACTTTTGAGAGAAAGCTCCATCACAATTAACCCTAAGAGTAATCCATTGATATTGGAGATGATCTTCATTTGCATCTGGCTGTTTCTTTATAATGCGTTACAGCATGGCCCCTTTCTTTCCACATAAACAAAACATGCTCAATAGATTCAATTTCTCTCACTTCAAGGCACACAAAAGGGGAACTTTCTTTTCTTTTAAATAAATTTTCAATAAAGCTACTACGTTGCTACTACAAGCCCTCGAGATAAAATTTCTGATCTTTGTTGATGCAGGCAGACTGCAAACCCAAGTACTCTTTCCAACTAGTTTCGTCATAAAAAATTGAGACGAAGGATAATTTATCTTTCCTCTGCGGGAAAGGAAGTTAAATCCACCAAATCAACGCTTTATACAGTTAATTCCCAGTTTACCCCACTTTTATTTCCTTTGTCTTAGAGATCAATTATGAATCTTACAATTTATATTATATTTATATATTTTATCATATTATAATAATTTTTAAAATATTTATATTTATATAAAATTTAATATATTAATAATTTATATTATATTAATTTTAAAAATATAATTATATTATATTATATTATATTTTAATTATTTTATTTATTTTATATTTGTATAATAATATAAATATTAAAGGTGAATGTATAGGCGAAGATTAGACGGTAAAATGGGAATAATGGGAGATTGGCGCGGACACCAAAAAAAAAAAATTCTTTTAATGAGTAGATCACCCCGAATTTCTTGCCTCTTTTAGTTGTGTGAGCATAAGAGGTAGAAGCAGACGGCCGAGGCCATCATCGTCATCATAGCTAAAACTAAAAAAAGGTCTAAGCTCTCGACCCTTCTTTCCTTCGCATCTCTCTCGCTAAAAGCCTTTCGCTCTCTTCGAAATCCCTAATTTTTATCAGAGTTGCGCTCCACTTTCCTTTTCTTTTGCAATCTCAATCTCCTTCCATGAGTTTCCTTATTCCCATTTCATCCTTGATTCCATACATTATTTTACGAATTTGCCATCAAAACCCTAGCTTCACTAATCTGCACAAAGGAAAAAAATGGCTTTATAACTTACTAGCTCGTCTTTCTTTCGTCCGAAATAAACCCTACTTTTCATTTCATGCATCGAATTTGTGTTTCTTGTGGTTCTGGATTCGATGATTTGGTTTCTAATTTTAGCTTCTTAGCATGTTAAATAACATAGCTTGTTTTTAGTTCGATTTTGGGGTTTGCTTGATTCTGTAGATTTGGTTCATTGCTGAATCAAAACGGTGAGTTTTCTTCTTTCTTGTGTATGTCCGCGTTTGTATTTTTATGGCAAACTGGATTGAGTCACCTGGGGAGGGAAGCATTTGAGTGTTGGCACGTGCTGGTGTTTCTCTTGGTCTATTTTAATAGATCAAAGCCATTTGATTATCCAACGCTTTTGTTTGCTATATGGCTTTCGAGTTTGAGTTCCCAGTTAGGATTTCCTAAGAGCCAGGAAACGATTTTGTTTGCCTTAACTTCAAGTGTACATAATTTATGAAACACGTTTAGAGTTTAAAAGTTTTGATTGGAATCATATTTTTGCAACTTCTAGCGAATGTCTTTTGTTCTCCATGCAAATGGTATGAAACAGCTTGATAAATTCATGGGATGAGTTCTTAGTAGGACAAAGCTATTGAGTTTAATTCATATGGTGCTCATTGTTTTGCTAATCTGTTATTAATATGGGTAAAATCATTTCCACTGTACTAATGGTTTAAGTTTCAATTGATGTACTATTTCTTAATTGGTCACTGGCTGACAATGTTAGGTTATGTTTTCTTAACTATTTGAAGCCCTTGGACGAAGAAAATGTTCAGAATTCCATCTCCTAGAGCCTCTAAAAATTATTATCTATCCCTTTTTGTGGACAGTAGCAAGATATTTTATATTTATAATAGATTTAGAACTGCCGACATTGGAGTGGAGTGCATGATCCTTGACATAATTTTCAATTTTTATTACTGCATCTCAGGAGTGTTGACTTAAGTTTGACTAAAGGTGTGACGTTTTGATTTATTCACATCCTATTTTAAAAAAAATTATATTAGAGACTAAAATTGTGGTACTATTCTTCGATGGTTTTGTTGCTTTTATTTGTTTCTAAGAAAAATAAAATTTCCCTATTGATGTGATGTTTTTTCGCTTTGCTGACAGGTCAGAGTGAGGTTGATAGCTAATTTGTAGATTCCATGTTTGAGGTGGCATACTCTGTGCATCTATTGTTCCTCAATTTTATTTTCAATTTCAAAATTTTAATCAAATCTATACAAAATAATTATGCCTTACATGGTGATTCTAATATATATATGTGTGTATATATATATATATATATATATATATTTGCATGAATACAGTTTGGCTTTGACATATCCTCGTAGTATTTGATGGTGGAAGCAGTATGTCGCTGATAATTGGGAGAAATGCAAAGGTATCATGCTGCCAGCTGCACTAGTGCAGTTAATAACAGTGCAATAGGAGGAGCCTCGGCTAGGGATACTGCCCGGGCTGAGTCATCTTCGTTATCACCTAACTTCTCATTGAATTCTAGGTAACCGTTTCAAAATACCATATTCCTTTATGCTCTGTTTGCAGATTCTTGTGTTCTTGAATTGACTTCATTTATTGATTCTAAAATAGTGTTTGACTATATTTTAGGATATTTATCTTTGATGGATTTCAATTAATGACCACATGTTGAGAATGTTCTCTTAAGAACCCTGTTAATCTTGAATTAATTTTTCTAAGTTTGCACTGAGTACTTTGGGCCCTGTCATCTGATTGTATGATTGTGCATAAGCTGTCTTGTTGTTAGAAGTGGCAGCTAAAGCTTGGATATCTGCTACACCTTTCTTGTTTTTCAAATCATTTTGTGCACTTTTTGAAAAATAGATCTGCCATTCTAT
This sequence comes from Adansonia rubrostipa, assembly GCA_038381775.1. Classification (NCBI taxonomy): domain Eukaryota; kingdom Viridiplantae; phylum Streptophyta; class Magnoliopsida; order Malvales; family Malvaceae; genus Adansonia; species Adansonia rubrostipa. The sequence goes on along the minus strand of JBBYHM010000006.1, from coordinate 1,373,291 downwards.
TATGAGGCTGTTAGTTTATTTTATTCAGAGAGTATATTTATCCGTAGCAGTTTTTGGTAGAGCTATAAAGTTATCTAAATGTGGAAATACACATTCTCTGCCTGGTCTCCTTAATTGTTCTCATTTTATAGGCGGCAATCTCACTTAGCATCCTACAAGTTAAAGTGTGACAAGGAACCGCTTAATACCAGGTAATTTCTGCAGTTGAATTGAAGCAGTTGTTGTGTTCGTTAATTTTAAAACAGCATGATATAGTTATGCTTCAGAATAGGATTATATGTTTCTTTTTAATTCTTTTAATATTAATAGATTATGAAGCTGACTGAGTTAATGGTCCTACTGATAGATTCTTCAATTTACCTTCTTAAGTTATTGGATCTTGCATGCTAGTATCTTATTATTGTTCCTTTTCAGACTTGGGCCCCCTGATTTTCATCCTCAGTCCCAAACTTGTCCTGAGGAGATTCTCACTAGAGAAAATGTGCGGGATGGATATAGGGAGACCATTGATGGACTGGAGGTATAGTGTTACGATTGATTACGATTCATTGCTTTTTGGTTTGCAGCAACATCCATGTGGGTGTTTTGCTGTGCATACGAGTGGTTGGTTTCCAATCTATATGAATTTCAGTCACACCTTTTTACTTGAACTTAATGCTGGGTAACCATACTTTACTTCCTTGGGCTGTATTGAGTTGTGAGGCTAATATGAGTTGATGTTGAGATAGCAACTTAGCAATATTTTAAAGGCATAGTAAACTTAGATCTGGAAAATTGTTCCTTAACCAATTATATTGGTATGAGGCTGTTTTGAGTTGATGCTGAGATAGCAACTTAGCATTATTTCAAAGCCATAGGAAATTAAAATCTGGAAAAATTTCCTCAACCAATAGTATTGGTTCGAGGCTGCTTGGAGTTGATGATGAGATAGCCACTTAGCAATATTTTAAAGCAGTAGGAAATTTAAATCTGGAAATTTTATTAGCTAATTTTAGGAAATTAATTGTCTTTCCACTAGCTTCTTTTATTGCGATCAGATTTGTTGTCTAACGTGCTCCTGCCATCTGTTCAGGATTCGAAGGAGATTTCATTGACTCAGATTCAGGCTTTTGCAAAGCCAGTTGTTCTGAAATGCAGAGATGTAAGTCACATTATTTCGGATGCTATGGTAGTCAAGCATATAATGTGTTCCTTTTGTTCTTATTTAATTTAATTTCTTGTGAAATATGACTTTCAGTTTTTAACTTTTTAATAAGTAATTGTTTTCTCTGCTCTGCAGGTTATAAGAAAGTGTCTAAGGGCTATCAATGAATCTCGTGCTCAAAAGCGGAAGGTGATGCTTTTGTTCTTTTCATATTTATTTACTTTATCTTCTTCTTTAGTTGTTTCTTGTTTCTGTACTTGTATTATCAATTTTTCTTTCTGCTTGCTTTTTAAAGTTCTGGATCTCAGTATAGAATTTGAGGATGTATTTCGTTCTTGTCAGGCTGGTCAGGTATATGGTATCCCTCTTTCGGGTCCACTGTTAAGTAAACCAGGGGTTTTCCCGGAGCAAAGGTCGTGCAATGAAGATGTCAGAAAGAAATGGATTGAGGTATGTCTATACTCCCCTAGGATTGTGACTGCTTGTAGATAACTTCTTGTTGTTTCTTATCGATTTTGAGTTTTCGAAAGTTGGTGAAATACAAAAACAACCTTACGCATTAACTCAGTGAATTGTTTTGTTCATATTTTTATCAGGGCTTATCACAGCAACACAAACGTTTGCGTTCTTTGGCTGATCAGATTCCTCTTGGGTATAGGAAGAGAACACTAATAGAAGTTCTTATCAGGAATAATGTTCCATTGCTGAGAGCAACTTGGTTTATCAGAGTAACTTATCTTAATCAGGTACAGTTGCCTTAATTATTGTAAAAATCTAAGCATACTCTTTGCAATTGCTCTAGGTTATTAACGATATTGGAAATTAGCAGACTATGGTTATCTTTTGCAGGTTTGCCCAGATTTTGCGATTTCTTCTGGAGCACATGACAAAACTCAATTATCTCGCACAGAGCTCTGGACGAAAGATGTTATTGATTACTTGCAGTACCTTTTGGATGATTTTTTTTCAAGAAATAATTCTCATACTAAACATAGTAGAGATCGGTTGCCACAAATGCTTTATGCTGGGTCTTTGCAGCGTGGGAGTGATCTGGCATCGACAATCCTTGATGGTGAGGAGCCGTCTCTTCACTTTAAATGGTGGTATGTGGTACGGCTCTTGCAATGGCATCATGCAGAAGGACTGGTTCTTCCATCTCTTGTTATTGATTGGGTTCTGAATCAACTGCAGGTATTGACTTCTATGTATTCTAGAAATACTTTTTCCAACTTTCTTAGGGACATGTTGATATAGGGAGTAATTATGAGCTCATGTACCTTCTAGTTTTTAATTGTTGTATTTGTTATCTTCCAGGAAAGGGAATTACTTGAGATTCTGCAGTTGCTAATGCCTATCATTTATGGTGTTTTAGAAACCATCATTCTATGTCAGACATATGTACGCAATCTTGTGGGGATAGCTATTCGCTTCATCTGTGAGCCTTCTCCCGGTGGATCTGATCTGGTTGATAATTCCCGAAGAGCTTATACAATATCTGCACTGGTTGAGATGCTTTGCTATTTGATACAGGCTGTGCCGGATACATTTTTTGCTTTAGATTGCTCTCCCTTACCTACTTCTGTAGTCTCACATGCATTGAGTGATGGTGGTTCTTTATCGAAGTCATCAGATGATGCAGGGAAAATAAAAAACAATTCATCATATGCTTATTTTCTCAAAGGTAGAGGGTGTGATTCTCAATATCAGCTCATGTTGTTTGATCATGCTGTTTCCACCATCCAGAAATATGCTGATAATCTTGCTAAAATCGCAAGTGCTGGATATCCTAGCCAAAGTGTGACAAAGGCTGTGCAGACCCTCGATGAAGCTCTTTTTAAAGGAGATGTAATAGAGGCGTATAAACATATTTTTGATGATCTTTGTGATGGAGCAGTTGGTGAAGTTTGGGTTGCAAAGGTCAGTCCATGCTTAAGATCATCATTGAAATGGCTTCGAACTGTGAATCTGTCTTTGATTTGCTCAGTTTTTTTCCTTTGTGAGTGGGCAACGTGTGATTTCAGAGACTTCCGGACTGCTTCACCCAGTAACTTGAAGTTCACTGGCAGGAAAAATTTTTCTCAAATATATCTTGCAATTCATCTTCTGAAGTTGAAGAAGAAAGAGTTGCAGAATCCACAACACAAGAATGGAATGGCTTCTGGAGTTAACAGCACTGCAAATAATACCAGTCAGCAGAATAATTATTCCAGGAGGAATTTGTTTGGAAATATGTATGAAGCTAAAAGCAATGGAAAAGGTGTGGATGGAAGGACTAGTGGTTCTTCAGATATATTTGACAGCCCAGGTCCGCTGCATGATATTATTGTGTGCTGGATCGATCAGCATGAAGAGCATAAAGCAGAAGGTGGTAAGCTTCTTCTGCTTTTCATATTGGAACTCGTACGTTCTGGAATCTTTTATCCTCAGGCATATGTGAGGCAGCTTATAGTTAGTGGAATTATTGATACAAATGGACCTATGGCTGACCTGGACAGAAGAAGGAGACACCATCGAATCTTGAAGCAGCTACCAGGGCAGTATATGCTCGATACTTTGGAAGAAGCAAGAATTGCCCAGGGCTCAGAACTGCTTGAGGCTGTTAAAGTTTACTCAAATGAACGTCGTCTTGTCCTTCACGAGCTTCTTTTTGATCAGCATAATAATGCCAACAATCCTCACATATCAATTAAGAAGCAAAAGTATCATTCTACCTCGGGAAAGGATGGTGCTTCCCAAGTTTCGGGTGATCAGTGGAAAACTGCTCAGTCTTCAAAGATTTTCAGGAGAGATGTGGACCTTGAAAAACTGAAGGCTTCCATCTCGGTGTTGTTGCAATTCCCTAGATTGTCTTCTACATATCCAGATAGTAGAGTGGATGAGTCTGAAGGGAGTATCAAAAGGTATGTTGGGTCAATATGTAACAAGATGGATTTGTTTGAAGGTAGTCCCGGGTGTGAAGACTGTAAAAGGGTAAAAAGACAGAAATTAAGTGAGGATAATGGTTCATGTCTTCAAGTACCTTCACCAATACCATCGGATGATGAAGATACTTGGTGGGTGAGGAAGGGGCCGAAAAACTTAGAGTCTTTCAAAGTTGATCCTCCACTTAAGTCAACTAAGCAAGTTTCTCGTGGTAGACAAAAGACTGTGCGTAAAACTCAGAGTCTTGCCGAATTAGCAGCTGCTAGAATTGAGGGTAGCCAGGGAGCATCTACAAGTCACATATGTGATAATAAGATAAGCTGCCCACATCATAGAACTGAAGTGGAAACTTTAAAGTCAGTGGATGGGATCGGAACAACCCATTTTGGGGATATTATTTTGATTAAAAGGGCTTTAAAGCAGCTTCGCTTTGCGGAGAAAAGGACTGTCACAGCTTGGTTGATATCTGTAGTTCGGCAGCTTGTTGAAGAGTCAGAGAAATCTGTGGCCAAGGCTGGCCTGTATGGCAGGCCCTTCGTTGCAGCTGATGAGAAGAGTCCTTTAAGGTGGAAGCTTGGTGAGGATGAGCTATCAACTATACTGCATCTAATGGATGTTTCTTGTGATTCTGTTTCGGCCCTCAAATTTCTTCTTTGGTTGTTGCCAAAAGTTGTTAGTAATCCTGGTCCTACCATTCATGGTGGGAGAAACATTCTAATGGTGTCCAGGAATGTGGAAAATTGTGCATGTGAAGTGGGGGAGGCATATCTTTTATCATGTCTCCGAAGGTAAAATATCATTGTTTTGCTTTTTTTTTTTTTTTTATAATTAAATTGTTAATGCAAACCATTTCTGGCTATCAAATTTGTTTTTCCTAGGCTGGTTCTTTATTAGTGTCCATTACATTGCTGTGTCTTGGATCTTACTTTAGCAACAATTTTAGCTCTTTTTCCTCGCTTCTTCCCCCAATTTCTGGTTAAAGCAGAACTGTTCAGGATATTTGTGGATATGTATTATTGACTGCATGAAAGCATTTCAACAATACGTTTTTTGCATTTGGTTGGAGTGGACTGGCATTTAGAAACCATCCTGGAGATTGGACGACTTCAATATTTTTCTCTGGAAGTTATTGTTATTGCTTGGATTCTTGAGCCACTGTATCTGTCATACCTTTTGTGGTTTTTTCCATGTTCTGGCTTTACCTACATATGTATGTCTTCCATGCTTAATGATGAATTTTGTTCAGGTATGAGAACATACTTATTGCAGCAGATCTTGTTCCTGAAGCTTTGTCGGCTGTAATGCATCGTGTTGCAGCAGTTATGGCCATGAATGGAAGAATTACAGGTTCAGGAACCCTAGGTTTTGCTTGGTATTTGTTGAAGAGGTATGGCAATATTGTCAGCGTAATTGAATGGGAGAAGAATTTCAAAGGGACTTGTGATGAGAAACTCTTGTCCGAACTTGAATCTGTAGAACCAGAGGGAGAGTTTGGGTTTCCACTTGGAGTTCCAGTAGGGATGGAAGATCCTGATGATTATTACCGTCAAAAGATAACTGTTGGACGGTTATCTAGAGTGGGTTTAAGCATGAGGGATATGGTTCAGCATCATGTTGATGATGTCTTGCACTCTATCTTCAGTAAGGAGAGAAAAACTTTTGCTGTAAGTGCACCAAAAACTCCTGCCGTTGAAAAAGGGGATGAAGATTATCAAGTAGCTCAACAAATCATAATGGGACTAATGGACTACATTAGACAGACTGGTGGTGCTGCTCAAGAGGGGGACCCAGGCTTAGTGTCTTCCGCTGTTTCTGCCATTGTTAGCAATGTAGGACCAACCTTAGCAAAGATGCCTGATTTTACTGGTGGCAGCAATTATTCAAATTATCAGCCATCTGTAAGTTCCTTGAATTTTGCTAAGCATATCTTGCGCATTCATTTAAAATGTCTATGCCTGCTAAGGGAAGCTCTTGGAGAGCGCCAAAGCCGAGCATTTGAGGTAGCTCTTGCTACAGAGGCCTCTTCTGCTTTAGCAGTAGCATTTGCTCCTGCAAAGTCCTCTCGAGGTCAGTTTAAGTTGTCTCCTGATGCTCCTGATTCAAATGCAAACATATCTGGTGACAATTTGAACAGTTCTGCTAAAGTGACTCTTGGGAGAACAACCAAAATGTCAGCTGCAATTTCTGCTCTTCTTATAGGAGCTATCATTCATGGGGTTATTAACTTGGAGAGAATGATAACAGTCTTGAGATTAAAGGAAGGTTTGGATGTTGTTCAATTTGTAAGGAGCACAAAAACCTGTTCTAATGGTAATGCCCGATCTGTTGGGGCTTTTAAGGTGGACAACTCAGTTGAAATTTATGTGCACTGGTTTCGTCTTTTTGTTGGGAACTGCAGAACTGTTTGTGATGGACTGGTTTTGGAACTATTGGGTGAACAATCTGTTGCAGCTCTTTCAGGGATGCAGAGAATGCTCCCAATTAATTTGGTCTTTCCTCCAGCTTATGCAATATTTGCATTTGTTATTTGGAAGCCATTCATTTTGAATAGTAACATTGCAAGTCGTGAAGATATTCATCAATTATATCGGTCTTTAACAGTGGCCATTGATGATGCCATAACACACATGCCTTTTCGTGATGTTTGTATGAGGAATACTCTTGGTTTTTATGATATTGTAGCTGCAGACGCTACTGATGCTGAGTTTGCAGCCTTGCTAGAGTTGAATGGTTTGGACTTGCACTTGATATCCATGGCCTTTGTTCCTCTTCGTGCACGGCTCTTTCTAAATGCTATAATTGATTGTAAGATCCCTTATTCTGCTTTTACTCAGGATGAGAGGAAACGGGTGTCTGGACATAGCGGGTCTAAAGCTCTGCGTGCAGAGAACGAGTCAAAGCAGGATAAGCTGGTTCGTGCATTGGATGCTTTGCAACTGGCTAAGTTTCATTGGCAGTGGGTTGAGTTAAGGCTTCTTTTAAATGAACAAGCACTCATTGATAAAATGGAGAATCATGACATGTCCTTGGTGGATGCTATTCGCACTTCCTCACCCAGCTCTGAAAGAGCTTCTCCTTTTGAGAATGAGAAAGTTTTTATTGAGATCATTCTTACCAGATTGTTGGTCAGACCTGATGCTGCTCCCCTTTTCTCAGAGGTGGTTCATCTTTTTGGAAGATCATTAGAGGATTCAATGTTGATGCAGGCTAAATGGTTCCTAGGAGGCATGGACATTCTTTTGGGGCGGAAAACTATTAGGCAACGGCTTAGTAAGATTGCTGAAAAAAATAGACTTTCTATGAAGACCCAGTTTTGGAAGCCTTGGGGATGGTCTTATTCTGATGTTGATCCTGTGACAAATAGCGGAGAAAAGAAGCATGAAGCCGCGTTTGTTGACGAAAGTGAAGTCATTGAGGATGGCATAGAGTCAATAAAGTATGTAAAAGGTCCCACTCAAGTTGTTGAAGGTTCCAGTAACCTCCAGCAGCATGTAATGGAGAAGGCATTTATTGAATTGATTCTTCCTTGCATAGACCAAAGCTCTGCTGATTCACGCAATATCTTTGCAAATGATTTGATAAAGCAGTTTAACACTATTGAGCAGCAAATAAAGTTGGTTACTCATGGCGTAAGCAAGCAGACTGGAACTGCCTCTTCCGTTGAAGGTTCTACTAATAAAGGTAACATTCGCAAAGGTATAAGAGGTGGTAGTTCTGGATTGGCTGGACAAACAATGATTCCTGCAGAGTCTGTGCCTTCTCCTGCAGCTTTGCGAGCTTCTATGTCATTGAGGTTGCAGTTTATCGTGAGATTGCTGCCAATCATATGTGCAGATGGGTAAATACATTATTTATCTTCCCCCTGATTTCGGTTTATTCCACTTTAATTGAAGCATCATTAGTTTCTATGCTTACTGGCTTACTGCTATGTTAAAGACGTTTTTTTGGTTGTCCAATATAGTAAACGGATTTCCTTGTTGCTATGAATTCTTGTCACAGGTTTTTGTTGGTGTTTTATTGTTTACTTGCTTGTTTCGCTTATCTTCTGAATACTAACTTTTATTTATTTTTAAATAATACTTATATATTAGTTATATAGTTCTATGTTCTGCCAATATATAAATTAATATTAATACGATGGCCAAAATTTTTTTTTGAAATTAATAAAATACATATTAACATATAAAATTTATTGCATGTGTAACATATTAGATTAACATAAAGTTTGTTACTTTTAAATAATAATTATATATCAAATATATAGCTGTATATTGCATAATTAAATGAAAATATTGAAGTGTATGTTTACATGTAAAGTTTGTTTCATAGATTAATGTTAATGTAAAATTAAAACCTGAAAAAAATTTAATTTAAACTTCAGCTCTTTTTTTAATTCAAAAAAAAAAAATTAATGGAAGTCTTTCAATAGAAGTAAATTCTTATTAGTTTTTATAATATTAAAACTTTGAAATGGCAATTTAGAAATATACTGAACAATCATGTCTATTTTTGTCAGTTCAAATAATTCTTCGCGTCCGTGCTTTATATATATTATAGATAATATGTGAATTATTCTGTTGGAAATGAATATGCTGCTTCTTATTTTGTATTGTTTGTTCTGTAGCCCTTCTGAAATATTGTCATGAAATCTGTGTTACCTTATTTCTAGTATTTAATAAACTAGTTTACCAGGGTTCATTTGTTTGATGATTCAGGGAACCATCAGCACGAAACATGAGGCATATGCTTGCCTCTGTAATACTTCGGTTGCTTGGAAGTAGGGTCGTGCATGAGGATGTGGACTTATCTTTTAATTTTATTCAGTTAAAAAGGGACAAAGAGCTGGTGTCATCTGTTGCATCCTCAGAAATTTCAGGAGTTAAGTCTTTTTGACTGCTTATTGATAGTCCTACATGGGTTGTCAAGCAGTTGCCAGCCAAGTTGGCTGAGGTCAAAGACAGACAAGGATTTTTCTGGACTTGACCATGAGGTGGTGGAGAGTTTGCAGGTTTGATCTTGATCATAGCCATGATTAAAATTTACTGCTGCTTGTTTTGGTAAATAAACCTAAATTTATACAGGAGCTTTCAATGTTTTTTCTTGTTATTCCTTAAGTTAAACATTTTATCATGCACTGCCTCATACAAAGTCTTGTAATTTTTCCATCTGTCTCCGTTGGATTTGGATCCTACTTATTTTTTGAATATTCAGGATTGTAATCATGAACAGTATTTATATACGTTGATGGTTTCTCAGCAGTTCAAGGTTGGGGGGGTTGGGTGGGGGGGGGGATATTTTGGCCTTTCTAGAGTTCTAAAGTAAAGAAAATTGATGTAATAATGTGCTTAAATGTGATCATGAGGTGTTTGTTGCTGCACCTGTAATGTAATAACTAATAAAGAATGTAAATAAAGCATGCATGCTGCGTGTTAAAGACATACGGTCATAGACTCATAGGCACTTTTAATCTGACTGAATGTCTTCTTTACTCTGGAATTGGTCTTTCCCGTGGTACTTTTAGTTGCGGTTTGTGATTTTATCCTGACAAATAGTGTGATCTTTCGTATACTTTTGGTGCAAGTGAGAAAATATTAAGTTTTCTGCAAGTTACGAGCTCTTGAGATACCCTTGTCGATGTAGCATATTAATTAATCTTAATTGCTCTTATGAAACAAACTATCTTTTCTTATGAACATAAAGTTTTTAAGAAGTCTTTCCGAATTTGTAAAAGGATGTTATTTAAAATGATGTTAGCATTGAAATAAAATGATAGCTGATTCTTTACTCACCTCAGTTACTTTTTTCTGTGGTTGCAGAATGAATTAGATTCTATGCAATTACCTGAGATGATTAGGTGGCGTATTCAGGCAGCAATGCCAATATTATTTCCTTCTTTACGCAATTTGATCTCCTGTCACCCACCTTCTGTCCCAGTTGGTGCTCTTAGTGCACTTCAGCCCAGCATCTATGTCCCTGGATCTTGCAATGGAACTTTGAACGCACCACAGAGACAGGTTGCATTGGCACGAACTGCAAATAATATACCGGGAAAATCCAAGTCAATGCATTTTCTACAGGATTATGGTATGGAACTTGACCAGTGGACACTTTTGGAAGATGGAGCAGGATCAAGTCCATCTTCTAGTGGCACTGCTGTCATTGGCAGCAGTGTCCATGCTAATCTTCGAGCCTCCAGTTGGCTTAAGGGGCCTGTAAGAGTGAGACGGATGGACCTAACATATATTGGTTCTGTGGATGATGACAGCTGATTTTAGATTTGACTTCATTTTTTATTTGGTCTAAGGTTAGCAAACCTCGGCAACAGGTAATTTAATGTGTCTTTTGTTTTGCATATTGGCATCAATTTCACATTTCATGCCTGTCCCCTGTTTAATAGTGGAGGGGAAACTGTGGGGAGAGTGGCTTTTTCTTTTAAACAGTTGGGAGGTGCGCTGGCCATGCTGATGTCCATGTAGAATAATCTCAAAATGTGTTCATGTAGGCCATCTTTTCAGCATGCGCTTCCCATACCCCCATCTTCTGCGCTGTATACTCACAGGCGCAATTCAGAGGCCTCGTATGTATAGAGATAATTGTTTCAGTTTACCAATTGGTCGAGTGAAATATCTCAAGAATGATATATAGCTGTTCCATTGTTAATCAGTGTTTTGCCTCCAATTCTCTCTCAAACGCACATGCACAGACATGGTCATGGACATGCAAACACAAGCACATGCCATGTGTGGACATACATTAAATGCTTGTGTTGCAGTGATGCATACATACTTAATGCTTACATATTTCTTTACGTGGACGGGGACTAAAATATTCTAAAGTGAACTGGCACTGAGTTACTATGTTTCTTTGATTCTTAAGACATCAGCTTCTGGGTGCTTAAAATCATTTTTCCAGACATTTATGATGTCAAGATGGCATTGTTGTTGGATAGGCATCAACTACGACTGGTGGATCATTGGTCACAGGACCCAACTTAGAATTTGTAATTATGCACTATAATGCAGTAGCAGGTTCCGTGATTTTCATTGATGCTAGAGGTATATGGTTGTTTGCTATGTTCGACTTTCATTTTTTTCCTGAAGAAACTGTGTCAACACTCATGTCTGATAGTATGATCCTCCAAATATATTTAAATTTTTTTAAAAGGATGAGCATACCCCTGCTTATATCGAGCGTATATTCATCAGATACTTGCCCTGAGTAATAAGTTGTTTGAACTATAAATACTAATGTAGCTAGATGCTGAGTGTTGGCCAATGATGTAATTTTAGCGGTTTAGATATTGATTCCTGTTTATTCAGTAGAGTCTGAAGATGGATGGTTTTGTCGGTGAACAAAATACATATGTCAGATGAAATTGTAACCCTTTGCATCTACAAATTTAGGTAGAAATTGTTTTAATGTTATACCCAAATCAAAGGATACTGTTTTCAGTTTTGGCTTTAACTTAAAATATGTGAGGCAGCCGGCGTTTATAAATTGCTAGTAATACTTTTGGGGCTTCTATGGCATTGCAGCTGTTCAGAAATGAAATCACTGTGTCAGAATTGGATATTAATGTATTCCAAAATTCTTATTGCTAATCTATTGGCTACTGACCTTACTCCTACCTTTACCTGATTTTTTTTTCTATGTTATTATTATTATAAATAGGTTCGAATCTGTGTCAAATCCAATCGGAGTCTCTCAACATGGAACTATAGCTTCCTTTTTATCTATTCAGCGAGTCATTATGTCATTGGAGAGCTCTGAGAGGATTTTTCAAGGAGCCATTGCTTACTGATTTATAGGCTCCCGGTGCCAGAAGATTTCTCCAAAACTCACCTACTAGCTTTATCCATTTACATGATGTGATTCATATATTAGTGTAAGTTTTTATTTATGTATATATTTTTTAAATTTATACTATTAATAAATTTTTATTGAAATTGATTAAAATGATATCAGTTTAGTTTAAAATGGTAAAAAAAAATCGATAAATTTATGGCATGTCTGATAATAAAAGATAAATATTAATGTATTTCAATTTTTTATATGAAAAAAGTGTTTCACTTTTTTTTAAACGCCTTTTTCTTAGAGTGCATGTTTGTTTTTACTTCATATAATATTAATGTATGCGGTGGCATTTGTGACCGATATTCTTTTCTATTCACACTTCACCACACCTGAGAGGGCATGGAAGCGAATAATAATTAAAACTACTCATAGATTATTGGGCTAACTAAAGTAACAAATAGGTTAAGCTTTTAGACAGAAAATAATTAAACCTTATCGTAATAATCATTGGCATAAAAGTAACTAAGAATAAGATTTTTATAGTCACCATAATAATGATAATAATATCAATACTACGTTTTAGCAAAAGCCATTAAGGCTTCTAATCATTATGTACTCTCTCCCTTTGCCTCCTTTGCTTTACTTTGTTGACCTCAATCATAGCTTATGGGATCAAAATTGAGTGAACAAAAACATTAATTTTATTTCATTTTTCGTCTTTCTTCCATCTCTAAATATTTATAAATTTAAAAATGGACGGCCCACAAAAAAAAAAAAATGAAAATAATGGAATTGTGGAATTATCTCACGGGATTTTTTTTAGAGTATTCATATATATATAAATAACAAATAAAATTGTTGAATATGTAAAGCTGAGATCCTAAAAGATAAAAACACATGCAACTAACAGCTAAGAATAAATCATAGCAGCTGACCCAAAAACTACTTAAAGAAAAACTTTGAAGAGCTTTCCATGGTTACTGGTGAGCGATGCCTATTTCTTGCTATCTTTCTTTCTATTAATGAAGTTTTCACTATCACCAGCAGTGCTCTCTCCATATGCTATTCCATCCTTCAGTTTTCTCCAAGTTCGATCAAGGTTTCCACCTTTTTTCTTCTTTTCCTATTTTATTTTTCTTTTGGGGTTTAAAAAGAAGATGGTAGCTAGAAAACATCATTTGATCTTTGAATTTTACTATATAGTTTTAATTTTTGTTATTTTTAGTTTAAGATTATGTTAAACCATTGTTTTCCTTATCATACATTTCTCAATCTTTTTTTCAAAGCTGAAACTGCTGAAACTATAAATCACCCAGAATTCTGTGGGGCGTTTTTTTTCCCTACTCGATAGTTTACACATGTTCCATTTTCCCTGGTAATCAAATACAATTGTATATTTTCTTTTCTTTTTTATTGTATGTATGCAAATTTTGATACAGGCTTCCGAATCCTTGTGGTTTTGGCTGATGTAGTGGAACAATCGACACAATGGATCAAGAGAAAGGGATGAAGGACCCTGCTGCTGATAGTCTTGATGTGACAAAGAAGAAGACTTTGTCCCAAGACAAAGCTGAGGGCTTGGAGAAGTGTTTGGAAGAGAACAAAGGAGACTACACCAAGTGCAAGGATAAGGTTGAAGCTTTCAAATCATCATCCTCCTCTTCCCCTCCTCCAACAAAACACTTGACGCCTATAAGATTAAGGAGTGGTTCATTGATTGATGTTTAAATGGATTAGTGGACACAGTAATAGTGTTGCCTTGTTGGAAGTACATAATCTGCAGATTTCTATTTCAGCTTGTTGTTTAAAAGGTTGTAAAAATTGCAGTTGAAGCAATTTGAAGATCTGTATCTTCATTATAAGGAGTAACAAGTATTGTTGTATGGAGATTAAATGATCAAAATAGGAACCCATCTAAAAGTAAGGGCTAAAAATCTTGACTCTTGAGGTGTGAATAGACTTACATGATTTATTTAAATCGATGTAATATACAAAATGGTTCCCAGTGTAACAGGAATCAAAATATGCATGGAATTGTAAAGAAATACTGCTAGGATTATCAACCCGATTATGTTTTTGGCTTCTTGCAAAAATGGGTCCAGCAGAAAATGATTGAAAGTGTGAAACCAACATAGATGACTTTGGGGTTGAGTTAGCCCTCTTTTTGATATTTGCTCCTGGTTGGAACTTTTAATCTTGGTTTCTTATTGTTCTGTCTACAAAAAAAACATCTTCAATCCAAGCAACAATGTTGAAAGCTAGACCTTCTAACACTCTCGAGTAACTCTCCAGGATTGCTTGCCCCACATCCTGCAACGCAGAATTTCCGTTAAATTCTTCTCATTGAAGTAAAAAAAAAAAAAAACAAAAATAAAATAAATCACTTGACGTGTTTAGGGAGGAATGCATTACCCGATTGTATTGAATTTTGCAGGTGTCCAAGGACGTCTGTGAGAGTTCAGGATACCTCTGCTTCAAGGCAAATAACAAGCTTTCTGCTCTTTCAGCCAATATATGATTTTTGTCACTTCGATCACCATCAGACATCAAGTCTTTCACCATGCTCCATGATGATTTTGAATATCTCATGCATGCTTTACGTCTCCATGTGTACATTGAAGCTTCTACACGGTCTGCAAGCTCGAGTGCTTCGTGTTCAGATGCTATATTGAGACAATCAAGCAGATATTCAGGGGAGAATTTTTCTGTGGCATGCATGAAGCGGTAAATCGAGTCTCCAACACGGGCTCTTCCACTCTGTAGATAAGAGGAATTTCCGCATAGAAAAAAGAGTTTGAAATAAGAAATTTGTCCCAAAAACTTTGCTATTGTCACCAGATTCTAATTGTGCTGAATAGCCTTGAATGGAGCATTCGTGTTAACAATTTGCTTCGAACTGAAAACTGTCTAAGATGCATGAATGGAACATTTGTGTAACAATTTGATCACCAGGAGGACTAACCTTTGGAAGGCTTGCCATGTATGAGTCCGGAATTTCCATCTCAGAAAGAACACTACTGTTGATTGCCATAGCTGCCTTGTGAATTTGATTGGCACAGTCTCGCTTGTGTCGCAAGTGCTTCCTTGCTTTCTCAGAGAGACCATTTTTAGGAACGCATGGCACTGGCACCCACCATTTCTCATCATTTCTCTGAACAACCCTTCGAAAGGAGCCTGTACGGGTCGAATTCGAGGACATACTCCCTTGCTCTGCATACCAGAATTCTCGGTCCTGGAAGCTATCCAATATTTCCTGAAAAAGAATGTAAGCTATGAGATAAGCTGTTCAACTAGAAAAGGGAGACTGATTTTCTCACATGGAGCTCGTCTTACAATAAGCATTGCATCCAACTTTCTCAGTGCAGGAAGACTGATGTAAATATCTGATCTTTGTCTGCTTTCCATTATCTAAAAAGGTCAAAAAAAGCACCATGTTCAAGCAGGGAAAGATGACAAAATATCCATTAAAAAGAACATTTTGGTATGGATTATGAAATCTTACCTCAACAGCTGTTTCATTAAGCAAATTCTGTGACTTGGGTGTAAATTCCACAATGTAATCGCAGACTGATAAAAGACAGTCCATTTCTCTTTTCCATAGTGCTTTCTTTTCAGGTTTCGAAGGCTCTAGCCTCAAATTTTGCCCAAATACAGTCGCTGCAGAAATTAAAATTTTAATAGAAGGTAAGCAATTTTCATAGATTTGAATGACAACTGAAAAACACAGTCATGTGTTTGTTTGAAATATGTATTGACCATAGAGATTGGTTATGGCATTTGAGATTGTAACAGCTGTGCAGACTCCTTTCCCACTTCCTGACATGTCTTCTCCAAGTAAAAGCTTTGCAAATCTTTCCTTCATCGTTTCAAGTTCTGTCGAACCTAATTTTACACCAATTAGCATGAAAAAAAAATTGTTTAAGCATGAAATACATAACTCTGGCGAAATATATATATATATATATATATATATGTATTTATTTACCTAAATCCAGTGATTCCAGATCATCAAGCTTTTCATCTGCTTTGCTTTTGCGCTGTTTTGTTCCAAGGCTGGTAAGAGTAGCCTCTTGATTCTGAGCCCCAGATATTCTGGCTGGCGGCCAATGAGAAGGTGAAGGTTCACTACAACAACTCTGATCATCAACAAGGTCCGAAAACGCAGAGGTCTCGGAATAAGTCCGGCAATACATGAAAGAATCACCACTCATCGTTGAATACCCTGGAGTTTCAGTAGTTGACTGATCAATTGGATCAGTAGAAGAAGGAGAAGGTTGATAACCCAGATCATAGTTTTCATCAGTGTTTGATAAATTGTCCATTTGAGCCTTTCTAGTACTACGACTACTACTCTCAACTCTGCAAAATAATCATGAAATTTGGTTAGTGGGGTTCCAGATTTGAAGATTTTTTAAATCAAAAAACCAAAACAAACTGAACTGATGGAACTTTACTAAATGGTCTAAAACATGGACCCGGAAACTGAATTATTTACATTGGACAAAAGAAAAAGATGAGAAAAAAAGAAATGGCCTTCTTTCTTGCAGAAACAAAAAGCAAAAGATTGGTTTCCAAACAGTCACAGGTCGTTGTTTTTATCAGATTCTAAATAGAATTCGTTGAAAATATGCAATAAAGTATATGTTTTAAAGTAAAATTTGTATTGTTGAGGTGAAACAAACTGAAATTTGAAAAAAAAAAAATGTAAAAGCCAACGGTTGATGATAAAGTAACCATCTTTCTTAAACATTCTTTTTTCCAATAAGTTACCTTTAAGGGGTGTGAACATAGATTTGAATTCGAAACCGTTGAAGATAGCTAATAATCTGAGGACCGTTTGAAACAGTTCCCTCCTAAGCATTTCTTTGTTTCATTCTGCTGCTGCTGTAACCTTTTTCTTTCCAAAAGAAAACACTTTCTTTTGCATTTTCCATGTCACCATGATCATGAAAAAAACACAGGGAATCTTGAGTTCTTGACCGTCTGATTGCTAAATCTTTTCGTTTTTTCTGATCAAACAAGAAAAACCCAGTTTCAAAATCGGGAGAAATTGAATTGAATTAAAAAAAAAGGGTTTGATTCTTTGGCTTCCTTTCTATTGAACGAAATGTTGTTTATATTTCAGATAAGACATGCAAGAGTCTCTCTTAGCTGTACATTACATTGAATATTTATGAAGGCTTGGGGGGGGGGGGGGGGGAGGGGTTTGTATTATATGATTGCCAATTGCAAATACGTGACAAATATTTTTTATAGTTTGAAGAAAAGAATCTCAACCATTTTTATTTCATTTTTTTATTTCACCGTTGAAATTTTGCAACTTCCAGAGATAGTGTCAGAAACTTTCATCTTTCAATCCTGAAATTGATCAAAACTTTCAATTATGGAACAGTTACCATGTGATTGTGAGAGCTCATTATGAAAATTAATATAAATAAATTGCCTAAAATTAGCTGATTTAGCACGTTATGATTCAATGATGTAAAAGCAACAGCTTTCTTTTATACTTACCTTGAACACTTGAAAAGTACATATAAATGAATCACAATTCATGCTTATTGCACTGGAGAAAATGATGGGTTTTCAAAGCAAAATTAGCAAACTTCATTAGCCATATTTTTCAAATGATGCAAAATCTAATACATGTGAAGAATAACGAGTTAGAAAAGATGGTGTCAGACTCAGGGTTTTTAAAGCAGTGTTTAAAAACCTCAAGTGGTCGTAAGCCTTGTCGTCGTCTGCCTCGTGACCGATTCTAATTTGATAGGAAAGATGACAATACCAAAACCAACCCCCCCTTTTTCTTCCCCAAATTTCAATAACAAATTTATTCGACTTTACAGCAAATTTCTTTGCCAACTTGATTTTCATTGGGAAAAAAAATTAATAGTACCAAGTAGTAGGGTAAAATTACATGGGTATTTTGCCAGCATGTTTTGGAAATTTGATAGGGCCCCAGAGGTTGGATTGGTCGGAGGTTAGCTTGGACATCAATGGCATTTGGGAATAATTCATGGTTTTTTTTTTTTTTTTTCAATTTTGGTGAGTCAAACATAATAGAAAAATCAATGGATTGAAAAGGGGTACAAAAATAATCAGCTCATTAAGATGGGAGACTCGTGCTGGACGTGCCTCCCATTTCTTAGAATCTTATGAGAGTGTTGTATGTGGACGAGTTATGCTTTAATTTTTTTTAATTTACGTTTAAATTAAATTATTATTTATAAATTAAGAAAATATTTTAAAATTATTTTTATATTAATATTTATATATTTTTAAATTTATTTAAAATAATAATATTTTATTATTAAATAATAATTTAAATCGAACTATACTTATTCAAATTAAAAAAAATTCAAAACCCGGCCCAAGGTGTGGCTTTTATGGCCTAATTGCGCTTGTCAGATTGGAACCTTTGCAAAATGGTTTAAGTTATTGAAAAACTGCCGAAGTATTATTGAAACATCTTCATATCATGTTAAAGTTCAGACCATGGTTCACACTCCTACATTAAATCAGGTGCAACTGACTGACCATCATTCAAAATCATCTTAATTATCCTTGAGCTCATTTTTGGAACTCTTCTGTTTAAAGAGAAATAAAAACATCCAACTTGGGAATTTCCACAGATTCCTAATGCTGCTACAAAATGATCTTGGTTCATTAGGCAGCACAGCAAATTCTTTCATCTCTTTTTGCACTTCTTTCTGCAAAATAAATAACATGATTTTAATCTTCTTGGCAAGCCAAATAATATCCTTATCCATGGAATAGAAATAGAAGTTTGGGGTCTAAACAAAACTCACATTAGCAATGAATTTAAATCCAATCTTTATCTGTCCTTTATAGGTATCATCTTCAAGCACTACATTGTAAGGAGCTGGCCTCACTTGTATGAATCCTTTGTCAGTCCCCTCAGTAAGTATTCCACCAAGGTGAATTCTGGAAGAAAAGAAAGTGTACTTAAAATAACTCATCTTTGCTATTAGATTGGTTGTTTGTGTTAGTTGTTAGGTAACTTTAATTGTCTCACAAAGATAAATAAATTTACAGCAACATTTCACTATCTGCTACTAGTCATTACCAGATGATTTTTTCAGTCATTATATCAACATTTTTCATGGTATAAGACAATTCTAGAAAGAATGGGGAAGCTTAATTGTCAGAGTTTTAAGAAATGGAGGTAACATATACTAAGGGTAATTTGCATTGAATTTAGGTATCAGGGCAACGAGAAGGGAGGGGGAGGGGGTGTAAAAAGCATATTAGGGAGAAATAAGCAAAAAAGATTACATGGTTTCACCAACAAATCCATTTTCTTTGAAGAGTTCCTTGTCCATGATTCTGAATTTAATATGAGTTAAGTTTTCCCATTCGGATTGTGGAAAATTGAACTTGAATTTCTCGTTCCACAATACTTTCTCATGTTTACCTGCATCAAAAAACACAATTATCATGTTTCAAGAGACCCCAAGAGAATAAAAATTAGTAATTACAGGGCATCAGTAGACTAGATATTAAGTAAAAACGAACCTGTCGATATTTTGCTTCTGTATTCTTGAGTTCCACATTGTAATATAACATAGTAGGCTGGTGTTCCTATGACCAAATCATCAAAACCAGACTGTTAAACTTTGATCAAAATGTTGTTGAAAAAAAGTGAATAAAACGGCACATATTTATGATCTCCAGCTAGGGGAGAGAGAGATACCAATAAGATTAGTGTGTCGAATGTCTTCAGCATTTACGACAAGGACTTCAAGGATTCCGTCTTTCATGTGTGAGATTATCTATAGATAAGACAGAGGCAGACTTGGTTTTCGGTGTTGGTGTTTCTGTAATTAAGAAAAGGTGCAACACCGCAAGAGATTTTGGTTAATAAGAAAGATTTATGATGTCGTTAAGTTGGGAAAGTTAAATGCAGTCAGTTCTAAAAGTTCATTTAAGACAACAGTTACTCCAAATTTTAATGTGCCAACTGGAAGATATTTCAAGCCATACACTCGATACTTCAAACTCCCAAGCAGAATCCAATGTTCTGTTACAAATTCCATTTTAATATAATTCTAACATGGAAAATGTTTTGTATACTGAAAATGGAATATTTTGATACAACTCATCAATATCATTTTTTATATCCAAGTAGGTCTTGCTTGGTCTCAACTCTCAAGCTCGATCGAGGCTTATCTTAAAGAGTAAGGAGTTTAGATTAGTCTTGGTTCGGTCGGTATGATAGCTTTTCCTCAAGAAAAAAGCAGAGAAGTACCGCTCTTAAACTAAAGCAGATCAGCAAGCATGATTTTTCTAAAGTCCCATTAGATTCCAAAAATCACATATTAAAGAATCTATGGATTATTGCAGAAAAATAATGTCTCAACTCTCAAGAATGCACAACTGAACACTAGTCATAACTGGCTAAGGAACTTCACACCCACAAAAATTAAGGAAAATGACACTTGTTCGTACTTAAAGTACCAAACTCATAGAGATTCAGAAAAATGAAACATTATCTTAGTCTCAATTATGATTTCAAAGCATAGAATGAATGAGAAGGTAAATAATTTTAGTAGCATACCAGAAAGAACTCCAATTCCACAAAAGGAAAAAAACCCTCATGTTTTACAAGTTACAAAGTTTTAACATTTATTTTCAAAATACTACAAAAAGAATTGCATACAGAGAAAGGATATCAATTGCTTTACCTACTGCCATAAAATTGATTGACAGAAGACTAACTACAGAGGTATCCAACCTTTTTCTACTCTAGGCTTTCTGATCCACCAACCTTCTCATCCTCTCTGCATCTTCCCCTCTACCTTCTTGTGCATATAGGTCTGATAAAATCAAGTAATAGTTAGTACTGTTTTGTGGGTCCAAGGCCGCCAGCCGTTGAACAACAAACTCTACAATCTCAATTGGCCCAGGCGTTAATCTACAACCGGCAAGAAGAGCTCCCCAGATTCTTTTATCTGGCTCCATTGGCATTTTCTTCACGAAGTCAAGGGCTTGTTCAATTTTACCCTGGCGACTGAGCAAATCCACCATGCATGCATAGTGTGCAAGTTTTGGAGCAACGCTATACTTCTCTTTCATAGAATAAAACCAGTTCCAACCCTCATATTCTAGCCCACAATGACTACAAGCAGATAAAACTGAAAGAAAAATAATTTCATTGGGCTTTATCCCACAATCCAACATATTTGAGAATGTCTCAAGAGCTTCAATTCCATAACCATTCAATCCATATCCATTAATCATTGAACTCCAACAAACGAGATCTTTGACAAGAACTTCATCAAAAAGAGCCTTTCCTTGCTTAACCCTTCCAGATCTGCAGTAGAAATCTATCAAGGCGGATGATAAATATACATTCCTCGAGTAACCAATTTTTTCTATTAAAGCATGGATGGTATCTCCAAGTTCATGAGATGCTTCTTGAGATGCCATCAAAGAACACATTTGCATTAGACTAATTAAACCGAACTCGTTAGGTTTCATGTTCATACACAACATCTGTGTAAATGTATACACAGCATTAAAAGGTAACCTACTTTGGGTGTAAGCTGAGATCATTGCATTCCAAGCAATGACATCTTTACTGTCAATGTGATCAAATACACTCCTAGCTGAACCTACCATGCCAAACTTTGCATACATCTGCAAAAGCACAGTTGCAATGGAAAAAAGAGCCAAGAATCCACTTTTCAGAACGTAGCAATGAAATGCTGCTCCAATTTTACTCTCCCCAGATTGTAACACCGCCATAATCATATCCCGGACAACAAATTCATCTGGAGCAAAGAAAGACAAAAGCTGCATCTTTGAAAAAACATTAATTGCTTTTATCCCACATTCATTCTCTATGTAACCACGAATCACAGTCCTCCAAGAAACCAAGTCCTTCTTCAACATCCCATCAAAAACACAAATCCCTTTCTCAAGACGCCTACATTTTGCGTACATGTCAACCAATGAATTCTGGACACTAGTAACATGAGAAAACATTCTTCTTATTACAAAGCCGTGTATTTCTCTACCTAAACGTAAAGCACCAAGATTAGCGCAAGCAGGCAAAATGCTGACAATACTGACATGATTAACTTTCAACCCAAAAAACTGCATTCTTCTAAACAACTCCAGAGCCTCCAGATAGTCGTTATTCTTAACGCATGCAACAACCATAGCACTCCATAAAACAACATCTTTATCGGGTATATGATGAAACAAACTCCAACAAATTCCCATACCATAAACGGAATAGGACCCAATAAGAGCAGTTAAAACTGAGAGCTCTGATTCAAGCCCCATTTTGACCACCAACCCATGAACCATCATTATGAAAACATCACAATTTAAAGCATCGCAGGCCTTTATTAAGCTTAAAATTGTAACATAGTTTGGCCTTTGATTACTCATCTGCAATAGCATTCTCTTGAACAAGCAAATGGCTTCCTCTGACTGACCTAGCCTTACCAACTTGGATAACTTGGATGTCCATGATACTAATACATAATCTTTTTCGGCACACGAGTCAATTATGTCGTGTGAGAAATTGCTATGGAATAAAGTCGCGCAGGTTCTCGTCCGAGAATTTCTAATTCTTTGGGTAATATCTGCAAATAGCTTCCGTGCATTGCGAGACGGAGGATACATGCACGCAAATGTGATAAACGATGAGAGAATTTGCCTTAAAAAGTAAAGATAGGCGCCGTTGAATAAAACATATGATGTAGTGTACTAGTTAGTTTTCGATTCATATCGGTACGTTTTGCTTTTGTTGGCAGTCCAAAGAAGAGAAGAAATTTATGCCTACTAAAAGAAGTTTAAGTCCACAAGGCCGAGGTCTTAAGACTCTTTGTGGCCTGTCATTGACTGGCTTACGTTTACATTAAAAATAAGCAAACCCTTTAAAATTTGTATATGAAATTATTCTAATTTCCATTATATATATTTGAGAGTGATTATTTTGTAATATTTAATTAATTATTTATTTCACTCACATAATAAATATTAATATAACCATTCACTTGAAACTTGAAGGCACAACCCTTGAGAAGGATAATTGTTTTCTTTGATTGGCCCATTTTGTTAAAGGACCCACGGAGCCTAGAGCTGATTAATTTTATGGGCCGATCAATGCTATTATATATTTCTGGGCCAAGTACCAATAAGATCGGTTTCTAACATTCGGTTAAAAGACCCAAGGACCGAGGTTACCGGATCTCTATAATTCGGTAACCATTCGGATCTTAATTGTCCCTTTCTCTGTCATCGCGTTATCTAAATCCACCCCTAAAATACTCTTTTAATTCGGAAATCCGTTCGTCGATTTCCCATTTTTTCCCCTCATTTCCGATTATTCAAGCTACTAATCCGATCCCATAATCACAGTCAGAGGTCAGCATTTTCTCTCTTTTTTCCTCTTAACATTTTTATAACTTTTCTTATATATTTATGTCTTCGATCCTTGCCTCAATCTATTTTTTTTTTTTTCTTTTTGAATTGATTTTTCCATTCAAATGTTTAAATTGCAGCACTTTCTTTCTCCCTTTATGGAGATTTATGTTCATTTTGCCTAGTCTTGTCTTTTAGAGAATTAGTTTAGCGAAATTGATAGTTATATATTTATTTAAGTGATTGATCTCGTTTTTTGGCACGTATATTTTTCGTCAAATATTCAGTTTAGGGAACAAATTATTCTTTTCTTTTCCCTTTTTTCTTGGGGGGGGTGGAGGGGCAATATTTGGCTCCTTGATTTTCTAAGGTATGTTACAAGATGAATGCTAGCTCGAATTTTTTAATATTTTGCCCAAATCAAAATGGTGAAACATGTTGAAAGTAATGATTTTCTTTTTTTCCATGTTCGTTTATTAGATTCCGAGAACTTTTATTTAATTGTGGGATTAAAATGGAGAGTCTGGAAGGTGGATCAGATGGTGTCTTTCAAATGGAACAAACTCAAGAGCCACTGATATGTGGGCTTCCTGACGATATCGCGCTTTTCTGCTTGGCTAGAGTCCCTCGAGAGTATCATACTGTCCTGAAATTTGTTTCAAGGAGATGGAGGGATTTGGTGCACAGTGAAGAGTGGCATGCTTATCGTAGAAAGCACAATTTAGATGAAACTTGGATCTATGCTTTGTGTCGAGACAAGTTTGAGCAGGTTTGTTTTTATGTATTGGATCCCAATTCTTCAAGAAGGTCTTGGAAGCAGATGCAGGGGCTTCCATCTCGCAGCTTGCTGAGAAAAGGAGTAGGTTTTGAAGTGCTGGGGAAGAAACTCTACTTGATGGGAGGTTGTAGATGGTCTGAAGATGCTACTGATGAGGCCTACTGTTACGATGCTTCTAACAACTCTTGGACTGAAGCTAATCCCTTATCAACTGCGAGGTAATAAAATTTCTTCCCCCTAACTCTTATTTTTCTTTAAGTACCTATGTCCAAGACATTTTCAGACACGAATATGAGGATATAATGCTGTTCAAGGACCTTCCAAATATGCGAAAAACTTAGAAAAAATAAAACATACCTTTGTCGAATACATACTCGCATCCGATATTCAGACCTTTGTCTGAGCAACATAGCTTTCTTTGGTTCTTCTCGAAGAAGTTATTCTAAAGGTTGCGCGGGTGATTTAAGCACATCAACTCTCTTTCCTACTTCGGTGGGAAATAGATGAATTGCAAATGCTTATTTATATATATCAAGGCATTGTAGTTTCTCCATTTTTTGCTTGCCTGTTAAGAGGGATACTTTACCCTACCTCTCCTTTAGACAGCTTTAGAGTGATATCGGGTGTTTTTATGTGCTCAGATGCTACTTCGCTTGTGAAGTTCTTGATCAGAAAATATATGCAATTGGTGGATTCGGTTTAAACTCAAGTGTTCCACATTCTTGGGACACTTATGATCCTTGCACAAACAATTGGAATTCTCACTCAGATCGAAACATTATTCCTGAAATTGAAGATTCTTTTGTGTTGGGCGGGAAGATCTATATTCGCTGTGGTAAATCTGCTGTGCCTTCTCATGTGTATGCAGTAGTTTATGAACCATCGAGTTGCACTTGGCAGCATGCAGATGCTGACATGGTGTCGGGCTGGCAAGGTCCTGCGGTTGTTGTATATGGGACGCTTTATGTGCTGGATGAGAGTTCAGGAACAAGGTTAATGATGTGGCAGAAGGATGTTAGGAAGTGGGTGGCCATCGGGAGGCTCTCACCTCTACGTACAAGACCACCCTGTAAGCTTGTTGCCGTCGGAAAAAACATTTATGTGATCGGGAAGGGATGTAGCACGGTAGTTGTTGATGTTAGCAATGTAGATAATAGGGGAGGGATAATGGTGAGTTCTTCCATACCTAAACTAACTTCAAATGATGAGATAATTAGTTGTAAATGTTTGGCCGTCTGAATTCTTTGGTTCTTGGAAAGCTTGGGCTTGGATTTGTTGAAAGTCTATTGTTCTGCAATATTCAACAAGTTCTGACCTCAGAAATGAAAGATCATTACTTCTGTAAGTTACATATATGATTCTATACAAGACCATTCAATTTCCAGTACATTTGAAACAAACATGTATTTGTTTCATGGATTAACTGCTATGCTAATAATAATGGTAGTACTCCGAAATTCATAAAGACTCATTCCAAATTGATGATCGTCCTCAATGGCTGAAAACAGTCATGAAATTGAAGAAAATAATTACATTTCAAGAACACAAACAAAATGGGGGAAAAAAATCCCAAATCCTGTAACCTCTTTCTTCCAGAATTCCACCGTTAACACCTTGTCAGTTATGAAAAATCATCAACCTTCATTGAGTCAGTTGATTCTTTCTGTTTTGAAAAACAGGATGAATGTTGCCGTTACAAGAGTCTAGCTTCTCAATCCTGGAAATGCACTCTTTCAACCTCTTCAAGACACTTGGCATAGCTGAAATGTTACTTGAAATTTTTTCTTTAAGTAACCGTATCTTCTCTTCCGTCCTTCGCTCATTGTCTAATTCCATGTCTTCCAAATCTATAATAAAAACACAATCTTTGGTCAATTATAAAGAAAAGATTTATCAATCCCAATTGCATAAACGCTAGAAAGTTTAAGGACCTACCTGCATTATATTCTCCAGATGATCCAGGCTCTGACCCATCATCGATTCCAGGTAAATTGGGTCTTTGAGCAGAGAGAAATGAACCGAGAGTGGCCTTAAGCTGTTCTGGAATAGTGGATCTGTAATCTAGTATCTTCTCCGCCATTTTCTTTACATCGGATTCCAGCTCCTCCAAGTCACCTTCGGATTCGGGCTCCGATTCGGCTCGTAGATTCTCAATGCGTCTCTCTAGGGTTTTGAGTTTGTTGTTTAGGGCCATGGATCAAAGGAAATCCCTTTTTTTTTTTTCTTTTCCTTTTTTGGGGACGTTTAGGGTTTTGAAATTTAAAAAAAAAAATCGAGCGTGAATCTTGTCTGTGAGATTTTCTTTGGGTTTTGCCAGTTACTGGTTTCGATTTGGAACTCTCTGCTATTAGCCCACTAAGGTGAAAAGCGACGTCGTATAGGCCTAGTCCATAAAATCAACGGTATCATAGCTAACATCTTATGATCACTCATTTCGAATCCCCCGCCAGAATAAAACACAGTTCAGAGAAACATTTTATTTGCTGTTTGGTTACTAGTAAACAGATGGAAAATTGCATAAAACCAACATCAAGAGAAAAAAATGCAAATTAAAGTTATTCTTTTTTTTTCTCAGCAGCCAAACAGTAAAAATCACCAAAGTTCTTCTTCCAATCGCTGAGTTGAAGCTGGTCTCCATGCCAAGCTTAATTTCCAGGCGAAGCAAACGAGGCCGTAATATATTATTTCAGGGTCAAAATCTGAGAGATAAGAGACCAAAAAGAAAAGGAAAAAAAAAAAAATGGAAAAATAACTTTGACATATCCGAAGAATACGATTAAGAAATATTTGTACTTTCCTACAATCTTAACTGTCACTGCTTTGATTTTAGCCTTTTGCCCCTTTTATTAAAGCTTTTGTATCTTTAACTCTTTCAATTGACCCTTTTAAGTTTCAACAACTCCGCATTATCGGTTTTGCAATCGAAATGGAAGATTTTGGGCCAACTGCTCTTTCTTCTACGGTAAATTCAATCTCTTTAAAAGATTATATAATCCAATGTGAACTCTTTATTTATTTATTTATTTATTTTATTAAATCGGAAGCATTCTGTTTTGGAACGGAAGCTGGTGCCACAGAAATTTGATTCAGGGGGTCCTTATAGGCTGCTTCAATGTTCAAGTCAAGGCGACAAAGCCGGTGTCATACAAGAATTAGAGAAAGGGGTGCAGCCCAACGTAGCTGACTATGATAGGAGAACGGCTCTTCATTTGGCTGCTTGTGAAGGTTGGATTGAAGTTGTTGTTCTGCTTCTTGAGAAAGGTGCTGATGTTAATGCTTTTGATCGTTGGGGCCGAACTGTAAGTTTAATTCATGTTCTTTCTCTTGCATGAAGCTTTTTATTTGGTTAGACTAATAGATCAGAATGGATTAATGCGGGTAATTTTTGTAGCCATTGTCTGATGCACGTAGCTTTGGTCATCATGAGATTTGCAAGATACTTGAAGCTCAAGGGGGAACTGATCCGGTATTTCGTGCTTTATTAGGACGTTGTTAATCTTTATTTATTTTCCTTTTTTTTGGTTTTCTGTTGTTGTTAATCTTGCTATTTCTGTTTGTGTATATGTTTTAGTTCTCAGAAATCAGAATGCAAACTTCTTCATGTGTAAAATTGAGAAATTGTGCATTAGAACAAGATAATCCTTCCCTTTTGTTCTAGGGAATCCTATAAGGTTCACTTCTAACATTATCTGACTCGTCCACCGGTATATATAGTTCATAAAGATGATACCAGGCAAGCATCTAATACAGTTATTTACGTACATCTCACTTCTTTGCATGACACGAAGTGTCCCTAAAATTTGAGACTTCTGTTAGCGTTCAAATGCCATAGGGCAATGCTAAATGATTCAGTTATTTCTTAACGACACAAGGTATAGAGTAGAGGAGTGGCTGTGTATGTGTGGGTGTGCGTGTTTGGGGGGGGCTGTCCCGGTAGGGTTGGGGGCTAGCTACATATCATGTTGCGTATCTTTTGAAATCTTAATTATCATTTCCTTGCAATAGGTGGGAGACGACTCTCAAGCTCCATGCTATCAAATTGATCACAATGAGGTGGACATGAAAGGTGCAACCCTTATCGGAGAGGTAAGTTCCTACCTTTTTAATTTCTTGGAGCATATACTTTAAAGTGAGGGCATCCGGAATGATTTCCCCACCTTGCTTTTCCCTGTTTTAGCCATTGCCTTTAATCTTTATTCTTCATCCTTTAGGTCATATGTGCCTTATGTTTTGTTTTTTTATCAAATCTTATATTTTTGTGGTATTTCACCCACATTTAAGTTATTTAGTATACCAGGGAGCATATGGTGAAGTTTATTTGGTAAGGTGGCGTGGCACTGAAGTTGCAGCCAAGACAATTCGTTCCTCCATTGCATCAAATCCTAAAGCAAAGTAAATTTCATATGCTATCATTTATAGCAAGCTTCACTCTCTCTCTCTCTCTAACCCCACCTCAAAGTACTACTTTTTAGTTGGACTTTTATCTGTTTATTGCTCCGAGTTTGCAAGGAATTGGCTTTGTAACAAAGGTTGCAGATAAAAAAAGCTAGAATTATGCCAATTTTAGCTTGACAATGATAGTGACTTTGCCTCTTTTCTGTTGAATATTTAACAGAAATGCCTTTTTGAAGGAATTGGCTTTGTGGCAAAGGTTGCGCCACCCCAATATAGTGCAGTTCCTTGGCGTTCTAAAGAACTCTGATCGTTTGATCTTCCTGACCGAGTACCTTCGGAATGTGAGTCTTGCCCCCATTATATTGATCACAACTCTGGCAAGGTTGTCCTGTGCTTATTTTCATTTAAATTGTGCTGAGTTAGGGAAGTTTGTATGATATATTGAAAAAGAAGGGAAGACTTGATCTACAGACAGCCACCGCCTATGCTCTGGATATTGCAAGGTACATATTACTGCCACTTTTCCGTTTTTGGGTGTGACAGTTGACAGTTTGTGTAAAAATTTCACTTGGGCAGGAGTTTCTTTTTAGAAGTAATACTAGAAAATCATTGATAAACTTGAATTTAGAAAATCTCGTCATGTATTTCAGCACCAGCTACTCTGCATTTTGATTATGTTTACTCGTAGTGTTGGGGCAGTTATTGAATCAGCAACGGACTGATATCTTTTTAGCCTTGCAGAGGCATGAATTATCTTCACCAACATAAACCACATGCTATAATACACCGAGATTTGACACCAAGGTATTGGAACTTAGATCTTCCAGCTGTTGCTGAAGTCAAATCTTTGTCATTCAGACATTCTGTGAACCAACTTGGAGTACATGCTTACCTAGGTAAGCAGCAATAGAAATGGGCAATATTCTGACGCCTTCATTCTGTTGGACCTGCAGCAATGTGTTACAAGATGAAGCGGGCCGCCTTAAGGTTACAGATTTTGGTTTGAGCAAAGTTGCACAAGAAAAGGATTCATATGGTTACAAAATGACCGGGGGAACTGGTTCATGTAAAAATTACTTCCTTCTGAAAATTAAATATTAATAAATTTGAGTGTTGATTCCGATGCTCTTTTGAGATTTTGCCAGATCGTTATATGGCACCCGAGGTTTACCGCCGAGAATCCTATGGCAAGAGCGTTGATGTCTTCTCCTTCGCTTTAATACTGCACGAGGTAAACTTGTTAATATGGATCGTTCATAGATGACTTTGTTCATGTTTTTCTTGTGATCTTCTGTATCAATCAATTAAACTCCAAGAAAAAAGTTCAACTAAAATGATTATCTTTTATAATTTCTTTCTGATAGTTTTCACGGCAGACCAAGCATGGCTGTTTAAATATTATCTGGTTGTTGCTTTAAATTTCCTTACAGATGTTCCATGGAGGACCATCAAATAGGGAGGGAACAGGTGAACAAATTGCAGACAAAAGGGCATACGAGGATTTGAGGCCACCTATCTCTTCATTCATATACCCTGAACTAATCAAAATGTGAGTTCTCTTGGTTTACGTCCCTGATTTGCCACTTTTAGGTTGTTGATAAGCATCAAAATTAAAATGTTATTTCATTTGATAAAAATGTACTTGAGAGTGTAAGAAAGACTTTCAAAATCAAAGCATTTACATAGATCTCAACCCTGGGGAAAAAAGAATCTAGAGCAACCAACAATTTGGGGTAGTTAAGATATAAGGCATCCTTTAGTTTGGTTTACATGGTTAGAAACTATCTATGTTGTTCCTACACATATCCAAATATGTCCGACACATACCCATGTCCTGATATGTCCGAGACATATCCCGGACGTGTGTATGGGAATATGAACTTTCAAGAACCTTTCAAATACATGAAAGAGCTTAGAGAAAATTGAACATACCCGTGCTAGATACATACTGTATTCGATTCTTACACCCAGTTCGGGTATAGAGGAGACTAGTACTTGTAAAATGGCATGTAACATTTTGGTGTCATAAGAAACTGGAGAAATTGTCGAATTGTGTTTGAAAGTTTGAAGTATGGTTATCGGAATATGATCTTAGACCCTTTCAATTCATTGAAAAACTCAGAAAAAAATGAAATATACCCGTGTTGGATACATACTGTATCTGACACTCAACACCCAAGTCCAAGTAATATAAGAGGGTAGTACTTGTAAACTGGCATGTGACATTTTGGTGCATAAGAAATTGCAGTAATTGCATCTGTGTTTGAAAGTTTGGAGCATGTAGTAATAAGACGTTATCCTCGACAATTTGTATCAGCAACCAAATGCGGAACTCGAAAAACAATTGAATCAATTGCCTTACAT
This sequence comes from Adansonia rubrostipa, assembly GCA_038381775.1. Classification (NCBI taxonomy): domain Eukaryota; kingdom Viridiplantae; phylum Streptophyta; class Magnoliopsida; order Malvales; family Malvaceae; genus Adansonia; species Adansonia rubrostipa. The sequence continues at coordinate 1,342,500 of JBBYHM010000006.1, read as the reverse complement.
TAATTTTGTCATTTTGTTTTGCATTATTTATCTCAATCTAATGGTTTTTGCTATTGTCTTAATTCAGTCTTCTAAAAGAATGCTGGCACAAGAATCCAGATTGTCGACCAACATTCGAAGAGATAATATTTAAGCTAGAGATGATCGAACAAAGTTTTCAAAATGAGAAAGCAATGAAAGCCCGTTGTAGCTGTGTTGTCTTATGAAACAGGTTACGTCATCATAAGCTGAGAATCTTATCCGTTTGCCCTATTATATAAGCTTTTGACTATAATCAATGTGTGTTTCGTCTTTTTAACTTTGTTCTTTAATTAGAACCTGTGTTAATTTTCTTCATAGCAAAAAAACAAGGCGAAGATAAGAAAGTTAATCATCACTTTGATGATTGTGTATAATAGAACCTTATATATGCAAATTCATACTCTCTCTTTTGTCTGCTCTTTTTTAAGTTTTGAATTCATCTCTTTGAGGAACGACCTGCCTTGGGGAATAAATTTCATGGGGTCATGCATGTGCCTTATCTAATTTGATGCGATGCAACTCCATATTATCTTTTAGGTCAAGAAGCATTGCTTTGCTTGTGATCAAGAGAAGTGTCATGGTTCATACTAACATGCAAAGTATTATATAATTTTTATTCAAAAATTTTTACTATTTTATCTCATAAAAATATCTCACAAATTGAAGATGATGTCAATACTTAAGCATTCAATTAAACGTGGATATGGGATTCATGGTTTTCTACAACATAATATCCTCCCTTGATGAAAGCCTATTGTCATCACATTCAAATATCTCCAAAGCACCTTTGATACAAAATATCATGGTTCACATCAACTTGCAAATTATTATCTATTTTAATCCGAAAATTTTATGATTTCATCTTACAAAAAGTGGCTCACGGGTTAACATATACAAGCACGCTTGTAATAGTTAGTTGAATTATAATACATGGTCGATATAGGACTCAAACCCTAAACTAAGCATGAATGACGCATAAAAGTAAACCAAATTCTACATTTTAAGAGAATGGTTTTTTAACAAAAGAAGGGAAAAATAATTAACACAAAATTTAGAACGGATTCCTAAATGTTAAATGAAGTTTTGATCCCGAAATTACAAAGCTTGTGAACTGAGGAAAACAAAACAACTTTTGCCTCATCTTTTTCTGACAAGAGGTAAACACAAAGGGAAGAAAATATTTCTCAGTTCCCAGTCAATGTAGGAGGGAAGAATTTGTTACATAAACATGCACAATTGATTAAAACAAAGAATCAAAAAACTCTTACATAAACTCATAAGTGGAAAAAAACAATAAAAGGGAAAAAAAACCAATGACGACACCTTGTCCAGAAACTTCAGTCCCATGATGCTATCTTGCCATTCTCCCGGGAAAATGATTAATTTTATAGGTTGAATTATGGAATGAATGACGCTTGCACGGTCGTTTTGGACTCCCAAGATCGATGCCAGGCAGTCATCTTCACAAACAAAGCACTGCAATTGGGAGATCTGACACTCCACGCGCTAGTGTTTACTTTTTCCCAGACACTGAGCTTCTCTTGGCTTCAAGAGTTGCGCCCTCCTTAAGCGCTGTTTGAGACTCATTATCCATCCCAAGAGCAGCAAGTGCAGTAGCCTGAAGATAAGAAGCAATGTGCCATACTGGGGAAATCACTTGGGCTTGCATTGCATCATTTAGAGCTTCTTGAGGCATGTCATTAATGAGATAACACAAGCTACGCCGTGCAAAAATTGTTGGCGAGACCATGGTACCACCATCAATGAACTGTTAATTTACCAGGGAACTGTCAGCAGGTTTCTATGTACTACACCCATCACAAATACCAAGAAAACCTACTAACCCAAAACTAAAAACTTCACCAGCAGTGCATAGAAAATGTACGCTTTAAAATATATATTATAATATATTAAGGGAAAATGGAAAAGAAAATGCCATCCACAAATAAAATTTGTGGAATCTGCACGGGTAAATAAAGAATATTCAAAAGGATAGCATGTATAGATATTACTATAGAGTCACAACTGATTCTCTTTAAATCAACCGAGAACATCATAGTAAGAACTTAACCTGAGTGTAATACTCAATTGCTTCATTAAAATCTTTCTGCCTGAAAGCAGCATCACCCTTTTTCTTTGAATTCAAAGTTTCCTGCATTTGGTCAGTCCACATTTGGAAGGAGAGCTGCAGGAAAACGCAACAAAATCTTTCAGAAACAATGGCAAACAAGTAATTTGCATGTTAGGCAGAAACCAAACAAGCTCATAGATTACCGAGTATTTGCAATTTTTGGAAATTTAGATTGAAGCAAGTATTAAAATAAAAGAATAGAAGAATTTTATTATTACCTTTACCTACGATGTGACCAAAAAAGGAACTGCTATTACAACTAAAAGTGAGAGAGAGAGAAAGAGAGTAAAATGTGAACCTCATTTACCACTCCCTCGTCATCTTTGTAGCCAAGATTCTCTAAGATCTCATGAATGGCAGTCAAGTCCCCTCTTGAGCAAGCCTCCCCAACTGGGGATAGAGGAGTGAAGGAAGCATTGTTTGGGATACCCATTAAGACATGTGAAGGAACCTACACAGCAAAAGGAAAGTGTAACTCAGAGAACTGCAGTTCCTTATCCCCTTTTTAGTATATATTCCTTTTTACTTAGTAATGCATGGACCTTGATGAAAAGAAGATTTCCTTATTGAACTCTAATGCTGCTGCTCACCATCTGAGTCACATGAAAAAATAACTTACCTCAGTTTCCTTCTGAAGGGGTGTCAAAGCAGCAACTAAAGATTTAGGATTTGGCCGCTCTCTGGGTTCATATTGCAAACATCTAGAAGCCAGGCGAACCAGCTCAGTTCCATCATTATCAGAAAACTGCCCTTCCAAGCAAGAATCAGTCAACATCTGAAGATTTCTGTCTCGTATTAAGTCAAGTGCCTGGCACAAATTGCTTAGGCATCAGCAATCAAGATGCAAAAAGTTCTAAGATGTCAATGTCATGATAACTACATCAAGGACAGACATTCTAGCGTGTCCATATGAGACATGAAAGAAACACAATGATTATATTCAGAAAAACAAGCAACTTACATGGCTAGGAGGGATATGTTTTCCACTGAGAAGATCAAGCAGAAGAGTTCCGAAGCTATATATTACACTTTCTGGTGTTACTCTTCCTATTCAACAAAGGTAAGGCATGTGAAATGAACTCTGGATTAGAATGTATCAAATAAAAAAGTTTGTGGCAGATAAATGTGCAAGCAGGTTTAGCATCTCAATTTACACTTAAAAATCAAGACAAAATGGTATCATAGTGCAAATCCAATTTTCCATGCTGACTATGGAGACATAGCTAAAACTTCATTTAGCAGTTATTCAATAACAACAAAATAGAATGCACGGTATAAAAATATCCATAGTGTAAATACCGGTTCTCAAATATTCAGGAGGAGTAAATGCCAAATTTGTGCTGTAACTTTTTCCATCTCTACTGTTTTTCATCAGGCCAAAGGTTGAAAGTCTTGGATTTCCATCCTGCAAAATTCTGAAATATAAATCGAGAAATCATATAAAATTGACCAACATCAGAAAGCCAAATAATAAATTATTACCTCATCAAATAAAACTCTGTAAGCATTGAGATCATGATATAATGTACGCCCTTTGTTTGTGCAGTACTCTAAAGCTTGTGCAAGATGGAGTACAACCCTTAATCGCATAGCCCATTTCATGGGTTGTGTTTCCCCTGATTCAAGAAAGTAAAAGAATTACTCGAGACACTCTCAGTTGGGAACAGCATCCAAGAAACATAATTTCAAACCCATTAGTCAAGAAGGCTAAGCCGGATTACCCTAAAAATGTAATAACTAATCGCAAAACAGAATATAGACATGAGTGAGATATTACAAACTTCCTGGCTCTGCATTAACTTAAAAATAATCTATTTGTTTGCATGGAAGCATTTCCCAACAGATACTGCAAGTCACTTATGACTGGTTAAATTGATGAGCAATATTAAGAGACAATTGCAGGACATAAACTTTATCCTAATGCAATAATAAGATATAAAATTACAAACATGAGGATTATAAGCCTTACAATGAAAAAGGTGTTTTGCGAGTGTCTCATTTGGCATGTACTCTGCCACAAGCAGCCTCTCATCACCTTCACAACAACAGCCAAGCAAATTCGCCAATCTATCGTTGCGTAGCTGACCAACTGATCTTGCTTCCTCCTACAGATACAGAAGAAAATAGCCCCAGGTTACAATCATAGAAAGAAATGAAAGCAAAGCAAAGCAAAGCTCAGCTAAGTGCAAACTTGATTAAGTATTTACCAAAAATTGTCGTGGATCAGGCCAAGCCATTCTGGTGAAACGTTTAACAGCAATTCTCCTATGATTCTCCAACTTCCCTCTATAAACAACATTCGGAGCTTTCTCCCCGTGCTCAGAAACAATATTCTCCACCGCAAATCCAGATGTTGCATTCTTGAGTTGCTCCAACGTGAATTCCCGAAAGGCAGGCAACTGATCAACCTCACTCTTCTCCTCATTCTCTGCAACAAGTTAATCAATTAAACCAATCATTCTGATTCACATCAATCAGAAAAACTGCCAATAAAAATTTTATAAGATACCCACCAACATCAGGAGCTTCTAATACCGCAGCTTTGAACTGTGAATCCCAGCAACATGGCGTTAGCTTAGAGCATTGACACCCCATCTCAGTAACTTCAAAACCCAAAAAAATAAAAAAATTATACTTTTTAAGTCGTTAAAATTCAAGCGTTAAATAATTAATCAGAAGCTGAATTGGAAAAGTATTCTCTACTTCTTGTTTACCAAAAACAGTAAATACTGGATAAATTTGTAGGGCATTTACAATCTGGAACAAAGATTCCTATTAAATACGAGTAATAACTGAATAATAAATTTCCAAAAATAGGAGTAATAAATAATTACGAGCAGCTAAATAGGAAAAGAAAGAATCAAATTAAAAACCTCAAAAAGCGGTTCCTCTTCTTTTCCGAGTCAACTCAGTTTCAGTAACGCTTCTTCCGGTTTTATCCTTGAACCAATCAGATTAATCCTTGTCTAGATCAAATCAAACTCACACTTTTACAAGATGATCCAGCACATTCTTTCTCGTCCCCACTCTTTCAAATCACAATCAAATCCAACGTTGTTCAGATTCCTGTATTCCTATATCTCCTCGATCCGATAAACGCTAGTACAAATAAAAACCGTGAATTATTGAGAAACTAAAGAACCAAATCGTAATCGACGACACGAAGAATATACGAAAATCTGAGAACTTTGATTGATAGAAGTAGAGATCAGATTCATGAACAGGAAATTCATGAAATACCTTTTGGGCAGCGAATAATAATTTACCGACATGCCACGAATTTTTATTCAAAGCCCTCGAAAGCTAGAATCTTATGGCTATTATTTTAAGCTAATTTTTTTAGTAACAGGTGGGTTGGAATAATTATTAACTGGGCAAACGAAAATATTATATGTTTGCTTTTAAATTAAATTAAATTAAATTAAATTAAATTAAATTTAAACTTTCTAAATTTATTTTTTATTTCAAATAAAAAGGAAATCGTAAAATTGAACTGTCGATTTCGGATCGATTTGGATATTTTGGATAGGATGGGATGGGAAGCGGTCTCTGTTATTGAAAGAAAGAAGCTTCGCTAAGCGACACCGTTTCGATCTCTTGAATCAGCGGGATCAGCAACAAACAAGTTACTCTAATTCCTGGCAGAAAATTCATTTTTAATCCAATGGATCCACCTGAATCTTAATAAATAATTTTTTTTATTATCTAAATTTGATATATACAGATTTTTATATTATAATTAATCGTTTATTAATGAGATTTTGGTTTTTTTAATCACAAAAGTGAAAAAAGAAATGAAAGACATAAAAAAAAAAGGAACTTCTTTATATAATTAATAAGAACATTAATTGGGCCCAATATCTAAGGAGAAAATGGCGCAAGGTCCACAAGTAGATCACTTGGAAATCGGCCCAAAAAGAAAACTCTAATTTTTCAGTGCATTTCCACTTGAAGACCCAAATAGTTCTAATTCATTGACACGGAATGTATATATCAATTCTCGCCGGTTGTCAGATGTGCTGACTTAGGAGGCTTAAAAGACTTGTAAAAATCTAGGTTAATGTAATCCTATCTCAAAGGGAAGGCAGGTATGGCTAGATTCCCTGGTGATCTTTTTATACTTTTTTGATATAGGTTAATGTAACCTTATTTAAATTATGACCTTAGACTTAATTTTAATTACGTTATATTTATTATGTTTACGGATATAATAAATATAATAATAGTTTATTACAATAAATATCAATTATAAATAATATCAGACGAAAAGAACCAAAACTACAAAATGACAACTATAGCATTGCATGAAGATTTCTATTTAAATCTTCATATATAAGTGGTTCTATAGCATTGACCTATGTTGAAGCTGCTAAAGCTAGACAGGTGCATTGTAAGAAGTTCTAAGATTGAATGACTCCAGTTACCATTTGGTTGCTTTACAGGGAAGTTTTTGTTTTTCTGGCTGTTTATTGTAACAATGTGATAATAAATTTGGCTTAGCAATGGCTAGAAGAAGTTAAGATTGGTATGGCAACTTGCTGAATTGTTTTCTTTTATTATTATTATTGAACAAGTCAACTCTATATTGTGCTGCATCTACAGTTGTGGAAGTGGAATTCCCATGTGGTTGAACTTTGAAGGGGCCTGTTTCAACTACAATAATGAAGAGGGCACTTTATTGCTGATAAGCCAGCAGTCAATATTATTAATGCATGCCCTGCACGCTGATGTGCATCATTTTTCACAGCTGTCCGGTTTTCTGGTGGCCTAGTGGGTTTTTAATGGACCGTACTGGGCTTTGAAATTTGAAGAGTCCAAGTTTCAGAAAATTATTCAATGAAAAACGTGTTCCTTTCTTTACTTTCATAAATGCCCGTTACTCACCGTTCGAATCATTTCATTTATAATTTTTTGTACATCGATTTACAATTCTTTTTAAAAGCTTAAGTTAAACTTTTTTGCCTTAAAACATTGAACTGAATGAAGTAAGCAAACAATCCCACAAGCTTTCAGATCCATCCATCATGGACCATATGAATCTTTGGAATTTCACATGCTTCCTTTTTGACAATTATTTGCATGTTAGGTGAAATTTTTGTACTTAAAAGAGTCGAAGTTTGGCCATAAAAAGTAAAACAAAACCAAAAAAAAAAAATTTGTACTAACTTTCATGTATCATGACATAGGTACTAAATTGTCTGCACGCGCCGACTACTATTGCTACGTTTCACGATTTGAAACAAGATTCATCGTTCAAGTTCTTCATCTCATTTCATTTTCTCTTTCTTTTGTTTTTCCTTCTTAAATTTGTTTTACGCAATATACGTATAGCATCTCGCGTTTGTGTCAATCATAGAACACAAATTATGTCAAAATTTTCTACAAAAATACAATACTATAATAGAGGTGTTATTTTAATATATTTAAATATATCATATTATATTTATTATGTTATTTTTTTTACGAGTCAACTATATAACAAAGTAGAGAAAAGAATAGGTTAAGGCCCCCAGCAGATTTATTTCTTCTTATTGTTATGATTAAAGTTGAAATATTCAATAGTGGGCTTCTAAGAATTTCCCACTTCTTGACTCTTCTTTCTTTCTTTCTTCTTCTTCTTCTTATTATTATTGTAAATTCAATTTGATTGATAAACAATTATTGTGTATAATTTATTTGATATATGTTATCTTTGAAAACAGGTCATATCTATGCTTTTCCTGCCTATAATGCGTGAATTCAGTGACGCTAACTCTTTAATCTAAATTACATTTGATAATATTGAATATAATACAAATATAACATATAAAAATAAGTAAAATATAACATTAAATGAATATATATACATGATCATGTGAAATTTTATATTTTATGAATTATTAATATGTTAAAAAATATATAAACTATGTAATAATTTAAATATAATTATAATATATAAAAATAAACGTGACAAAAATATAAAATTATCAAATCTAATTCAAATCACAATGATCTTTTAAGAATGAGATTTGAGATTTCACAAACTTGTAACACATAAAAATTTTGTCAAGCAATGAAAATTATATGATTATAAAAAAAATGATTAAGTCTATTATTACGAGTTAAATAATGCCAATTCAGTTGATAAATTTTATTAAAAAAAATATTATATTAAATAATAAAATAAATATATGAATATATTTAAAATTTTTTTGTTATAATATTAATATTTAAAAGAAAAAACTATCTACTTGTTCTTTAAAACTACTCATTTATTTTTTAAATTAACCATTTATCTAAAATATTATCATATGTAATTTATGTCTTCTTCCACTCACAAAATGGTTTGCATATTTCTAATATACAAAAGTAAATCATTAGTAATTATTTTAAGAATTCCTAAATTACGTGACAAAATCCTAAAGAAAGAGTAAAACAAAGTAACTTTAAACAAAATAATAAAAATAAAAACCCAGAAAATCCACCATAGATCGCAGTTCGAGGTGTGCTTTTGTGGTGGCTCCTGATCCTAAGTTTGACCAGTGTTATTACTAATTTAATCTTTTTATACAAAATAATTTATGTTATCAAGTTGTGGTCACATTGAAAGTCAACCTTGACCCATGAGCATGTTGCGGCAAACACTGAAGCAGCAGAACTATGGGCATTTTCAAAAGGATTATTTATTTTATTATTGCACAAACTTCTTTACAATATTTATTTAAACAGAATATATATTGTTTTTTTATAATTTTTTATAAAATTTTAAATTTTATAAATTAATTAAACATTAATAAATTTTATTATATTATTTTTAATAATTTTAATATTCTTATAAGAGCACGTGTTATTATTAAATTTACTAAATATTTTAATATTATATTAAATAATTTATATATATATAGTAGTACTGAAAATCGAAATATTTCACAAATACGATAAAATTAGAGGTGGAGAGAGACTCATGGATGTCTATGAAAATGCCAAAAATCTTTGAAATTTTTGCGCCTAATGGGACTGGCCATTTTCTTTTATGATATCACGCGTCTTGTCTTGTCCTTACATGCAAGGTAAGGGCAGTGGGTTTGAGTGTAGAAAGTTTTTTATTGAAATTTGGGTTCAATGAACTTAAAATTTATATTATTTGTTTTAAATATTATTAAAATAAATAAAAATATTTTATATTATATTTATAATAATTTTATTGAATTAAATTGGATTAAATTATTAAAATTTTTATTTAAATTTAATTTAATATGAATTAAAATTATTAAATTCAACGAATTATCTTACCTATAAATAAATTTAAGTGTGACAAGTCTTTAAATAAAATTTAATTCAATTACTTTTTTTTAATGACTAATTGATAATTTTGCAACATATAAATACTCAATGATGCTATTTAAGAAAAATAATCTAAAACAGAGAATGACAACCTTTGTTTTTATGAAACTTGCCTCAAACTAATCATTACACCATTATTTTAACTCAAATTCTAGTAGTTCAAAATTATTTTTACATAACATTAAGGCCGATTAATTATAAATAATATACAGCATACCGTAAAAACCTATTAAACTGGCATATTGAAATTTGTGTTAACTGATAATTATGCATGAAACAATCATTTAGATTTGAAGTGAAATTAGTTTGATTTGATATAAGAAGGGTGGGCGGTGAGCAGTGAGTGGTGGGCACGGAGGTAATGTTATCAGTGCTATGAAATAGATATTTTCAACTGCCGGTCTACCACACAGAGCGATGTTTGGTGGTAGACAGAGAAAGGTCACATGCAAACGAAGAACTTTCCTCATGGACCTCACTCAAGCGTGTCTTCCACGAACTCCTCCCTCCCTTAACTCTTATTTTTGTACAATTTTTTTTACAAAATATTCTCTAAATTATGACTTCAATTTGTTAAATAAGTTCATTGCAGTTAGCTAATGAAATTTTGGAAGTTGAAAGTATAAAGATATTAGAAAGAGCTGACAAGTTTACTTATTTTGTGTTTGTTTTTAAATTGAAAAGCTAATAAAATAATAAAAAAATTAAAAAAGAAAAAGGGCGGAGAGAAGATTGAACAGTAGGACACGTGATATAAACGCGCGTAGGATGTGGGACAGCGAGACAGGCTTTTCTTGACACAATTGTTAACGAATGGACATCTTCTTTCGTGCCACCCCATCGATTCCCCGTCAATCAAATTTTGCCACGTCGGATAACTGGAAAAGAAAAATTAAACTATATGGCACACTATTTTTTATTAATAAAAAAGCTAAAATGAAATTATATACTCATGGAAAAGCAAAAGTAACCGTTTCAGCAATCAGCTATTTATTCTTTAACTTTGCATAAATAAAGATTAATTAACGGTTTTTTGTATAATTTTTTATGTTTAGCCGTGCATTTCTCTTAAAAGAAAATAAACTGTGGATAGAGCTTGATCTATTTTTCATTTTTATTCTAAATATTTTAGAAATACTGTGAACAAGTGTATAAAAAGACCTCCATTGACTCGCACAATAATAATAAAAAAAGTCCTTACTTCCAATTTCTTTTGCACCTAATTCATTGTAATCATCATCTTTAATGCCGTCACCGTCCAAATTTACAGATAAAGCCAACATGGTCGGTATAAAATGTATCTGATACTTATTTCTTCGGTGGAAATTGAAATTGTAAATATTAAATATAAAGATATTTAAATTAAATTCGTTTATAATTATAGTATTGAATTAAATTTAGATTTATTCATAATTAAAAAGTACTGAATTGAGTTTAGATAAGATTTTTATTATAATAAAAGATTAATTACTGTTTATATAATAAAATTTGTTATTTAAATTTAATTATAAATATTAATATAAAATATATTTTTAATATAATTTTAATTAATTATATAGGTTTTTAAGTTGATAATTTAAACCTATCGTTACTTTAATTACAAAGTATTTTTTACATAATTTAAAATAAAAAAATAATAAATAGATAAATTTAAATTTTAAAAACTTTTAACATTTATATTTTAAAAATATTTTTGTAAATTTAATGGTTTGAACTTCAATCGAGGGCTTCTTATTAGTTTAAGTAGTCTTAACTCTTTTAACTTTAAGCCACCAGTTTGGCCCTCGGTAAAGCAAAATCAAGGCAAAGCGTCATCAGTTGCTCATTCGTCACACACTGGAGAAGAAATGATCGAGAACCTTTTTAGATTAGCGAGATGTACATCTATATAAAGATAAAGCCTTTTAGCAAGCAAGAGAGCGGATAGAGAAGTAAAGAAGAGGAAGGTGAACCGTGAACAGCTTTATTATAGTGAACAGTGAAGCGAAGACGGGAAAGAGTGTGAGAGAGAGACAGAGACTAAGAAGAGAATAAGAGAAAGATAAAGCTCTGCCCTAGAAATATGCATCCCGATAAGGACTGGTATAAGCTAAGGAGCTTTTTGTAGTAAGTAATAAAAAACTCTTTCTCCCTCCCTACCTTCACACTCAAAAATGGCTTCTTGTTTGCATTTCTCAGTCTGCCTTTAATTCCCTTAACCTCTTCACTAAGACTACTTGACTTTCTTTCTCTCTCTTTGAAAAAAAAAAAAAAAACCCCATTTTCTTCAAAGCTTCTTACTTTCAAAAGGCTGGGCCTCTAACTCCAGTTCACTAATGTAAGTTACTTCCTCTTTCTTTCCTTTTTTTATTTTTTAATCTGAAAAGAAGCAAAAAAAAAAAATTGCCCATTTCTTCGTAGTTTTTGAAGGAAGTTTTAGTTGTTTTCAACTCGATTTAACTTTCTTTTATGGCATTGGCTCTAGCTTTTATCTGTTTCTTTCTTCTTTCGTTTTTTTTTTTTTAAATTATGTAAGTGTGTAAATTGTTTCCTTGGGTTGTGATTTTGAAGTGTGTTAAGGTCTGGGGTTTTGCTGTTAAAGATGCTTTGCGTTAAAGGTATATGATGAGTTGGTTTGAGTGTGGACGGCGGACCTGGTTCCATCTTCTTCTCTATATCTTTACCATGAAGCCTTTTTCTTTGTTTCCCGTGGTTTGGTAAACTGTAAAATAGCTCTGCGTTTTTTTGTCTTTTCCTCTTCCAAGTTGTGAGCTTTTGATATTTGAACTCTTTTTCTTCTTTCTCAATTTCTTGCTATTGGCTGCTTTTAGATTATTGCTTTCGATTTTTTCCGCTTATAGTCTGTAATTTCTCCCATGGTGTTTTACTAGCTCCTCTCTTCTAACCTTTAGCCGTATTGTGAATAATCTGGCGCTTCAATTTCTTTTCTTTCAAGTCTAGTTTCGAAGGGCTTTGTTTTAGCTAAATGTATCTATTTAATTTGTGTTCTGGCTTAATTCCCTGAGCCATGCATCTGTGAGTTTTAGTTTTTTGGAATATGAACCAGGAAGCAAGTTCTTCAATGACTTCTCATGATCTTCATGTGGCTTTTTTCTTTTCAACTGTTTAATGGTCACTATTTGGAGCTCCATCGGCTCTTTTCTGTTATTTTGACCTTGTAATTTGTATGGAGAACTTTAGAACGAATAGAACTGTTTTTTTAGTTTAAAGTAAGCTTGTAAGTTGATTTGAAGGCACATTCAAAGTATAGGTTATTCGAGGTAAATGCATGGATCGAAGGGATGCAATGGCATTATCGGGGTCTGCATCTTACTATATTCAACAAAGAGGAATAACTGGGTCGGGTACTGGAACACAGTCTGGGATACATGGATCACAAGGAATTCATCCATTATCGAGTCCAAATGTACAATACCAAACTAGTATTAGTGCCGCTAATATGGGATCGGCCTTACCTGTAGAGTCTTCACCAGGAATTACCCCTCATAGTGTCAATGTAGGCACACCTTCAACAGTGCCACCTAGTAGTGAGACTGTGAAAAGGAAAAGAGGAAGGCCTAGAAAGTATGGACCTGATGGGACTGTTTCATTAGCACTGACTCCTGTATCAGCTACTCATCCTGGGACAATAACACCTAGCCAAAAGCGAGGAAGAGGGCGGCCACCGGGTTCCGGAAGGAAGCAACAGCTAGCTTCCCTTGGTAAGATATTTTATTTTGCCTCTCCTTTTTTTTTTTTAAAATGTGAAATGTAACTTGTATCAACAGTTTAACTTGGTGGAAAAAAAGCCTATCGGCCTGACTATAATCCATGGAATTTGTCCATTTTCGGTCTGAAATTTTGGAAGCAATAAAATTTCGAAAGGCTGTGGAAATCTAAAAGAACAAATTAGTGCAGGAGAAAATAAGAGAAAAATTAGTGCAAGAGAAAATTTCAGAAGTCAGGAGTGTTGAAGATGAGATGAATAGCATTATGTTTATGTTTGGCTGCTGTTATCAAATTGTATTCTCAGCCATATATATGTATATAGTTAGGAATATAATTAAGCTGATAAAACTTTTAGACTTTATATAAGTTTCAGTGACATATAATCAGACAAATATTTAATTTGGAACTTTTCATAGCCAACAACTTGTCCAATCCCTGTAAGCCTAAATTTAATTCTCCATGGTGTATGAGCCTGTAACCTCATATCACTACTTGCAGTTTAACTCTGCATGCTTGCTAGCTGGATTTCCAAGCCTTTTTAAAGGCTACTTTGAGCTATTTAACCCTGTTTATCAATGCTTAATTCTGTCATACATATTTTGTTCTTGCTATGTAAATGATGTTGCAAATAATCTAATTGTTTTGCTAGGTGAATGGCTGTCTGGTTCTGCTGGGATGGGTTTTACTCCGCACGTCATCACCATTGCAATAGGAGAAGTATGCAATTTTCTTTTTAAGTAGTACCTGAGTTTCAACCCCCTAAAATAAATATAAGAGAACTTTGGATTTTGTGCAGTGTTGCTGGAAGCAGCCAATCTGTAATTCGGAACAGTAATTTGCGTTGTTTTACTATCGCTTCTCACAAAATTGAAAATAAATTTCCCAGCGTTAGATTACAATATGTCGTCATTTAACATTTTATAATGAATTAATAGGGGAAAATAGTTGTGTCTAGTTGTCCATGCTATTTTTCGTACCTTTTTCATCTAATAAAATATTCTTCTTGATTGTTCATTTATGTACTTGTATTTGAAGCATAGATTGTTTAAATGTGACACCATATCTTTTGACACTTTATCTTATAACTAGAATAAAGTTCTTTTGTCTTGAAATTACTTTTAACTTTTCGTGTAGGATATTGCAACAAAATTAATGTCATTTTCACAACAAGGGCCAAGAGCAATATGTATTTTGTCAGCCAACGGGGCTGTCTCTACTGTAACTCTTCATCAGCCTTCATCCTCGGGTGGTACCGTCACGTATGAGGTTTGAGCACTCAATAACCTGCTTCTGTTTTCTCATATTGTTTTGTGGCAGCCCAAGAACTATTTTTCTGAGAATTGTTGAGGGAATTTAAGTGTGCCACTTCATTTTTAAACTCTTATCTTGATGCAGACTTTTTTTGTGTCTATTTTGATTTCTTTAGGGGCTATTCGAGATAGTATGTCTGTCAGGCTCTTACCTGTTGACCAGCAATAGTGGCTCACGCAATCGAACTGGTGGTCTTAGTGTTTCTCTTGCAAGTCCTGATGGCCGTGTTATTGGTGGAGGTGTTGGAGGGATGCTTGTTGCAGCAAGCCCTGTCCAGGTAACTCTTTTGATTGTTGTGCTAAACCATGCTGTGTCTAAGGGCATTTAATTATGTACCATGAGCATGGGATTGAACTTGATCAAATCATCCTTTTATACACTATCTTGATCGAATGATATGAATGAACCAGGTGATTGTGGGAAGTTTTCTGTGGGCTGGTTCAAAGACAAAGAGCAAGAAAGGGGGAGGTCAAGACCGTCTAAGAGACTCGGATAATCCGAGTGTTGACAATCTAGTAGCTCCTACTGGCATTTCGCCAAGCCAAAATCTAACCCAAACTTCACCAACAGGTGCATGGCCTGGTTCACGATCAATGGATATGCGTAATACCCATGTTGGCATTGATCTAATGCGCGGATGACTCATTTCTTTGTAATAGTTTCGTGAGAAATGTACATAGTTTGCTGTTGCAGGCCTTCTGATTTTGGGCTTGTTGATTCTCACTTCATTTACCATGAACAATGACAGACAATGGGATTTTTTCTGATATTTGTAGCTCGATGACAGTTAGTTCAAAAATTTTTAGTTTAGTACTCACTATTTCCGCTAATCCTAGAGGTAAAAATTTCATTTTTCCGCTTATAGTTGCATAAGGTTTACTTAATAAAACTTCTATGCCTTGGAGCAAAAAGATAGAAGTTCAGAATCCCAGATAATTCGATTGATCAGAGTTTTAAGTGAATCCTAAGGCATAGAGGATGCTTTTGCAAGTCCAACCAGAGGAACTAAGTGAATCCTAGACTAAAGAGAAAGCACTTCGATAAATTAATTTAAAAAGAGGCTATTTAATGGAAGAGAAGTTGGTTGATTCGTGTGATTATCACTTTTATTGTAAGCTAACGAGGAACAAAGAAAATTAACCTGCTAAACATGTACGGACAAAATTGCAGGCTCAGGAGGCAATAGTTTCACAGCGTTAATTTACTATTTTACATGCATGGTTAAAGGCAAAGAATGAAACTCTGATTGAAGAAATTCATTGTTAAATTGTCTTCTTTTTAGTGTTTTTTACCATGGGGATCACCGTTGCTCAGCCTTGGAAGTTGAATGGAGCCATAATTATAACAATCGCTTTGATTTATCACCGGAAATAATAATCTCTATTAGTATAAAAAGAGTTATTGAATTAATGTCACGAGTTAATCGGACATCAACTTAGTTATTAGAATATTCAAAAAGTCAATTTAAAGTAAAATGTAAATAAATAAAATTATATTAAAAAGGTAATTTAACTTTTAATTTTAATTTTTTTTATAAAAAAACTCACCTACCCTTAAATAACTCATGTAAATAAAAAAAAACCTACCCATTTTCCTAAATCTTTGAAAACAACTTTTTTTTTTCTGTTGAATAAATAGTACATTATTTTATTTTTTTTTTAATTTTCATTGAATCAATATTAAACTAATAACTTGATCGTAAGATATAACATAAACTATAATTTTAAGAAAATAACGTAATTTATAATTTATAATTTATAATTTATTATTATTTTTTTAATTTTGAAAATAAGGTAGTTTTTTTAGTTAAATTGTAAGTTGTGATTCAAAATGTTTTAGGCTATTTTATATAATCTTTAATAATTTTATTTTTCATTGGGCTTCACCAGTTAAAAACAATGTTGATGTCCACTTAATTTGGAATTTTTTTTTTTCATTGTTATAGTACTTACTGCATCTTCGGCTCGTCCACTTGTTTGTTTACAGTAAGAAGAATTTCAGGCCGAAGTACAAATTCCCTTCTTAATTAGCCAATTAAGCATCAACTTAGCAGAACTGCAACATTCTTGACATCTTTTTCATTTTATATTACCCGAATTTTAAATTCGATTAAAGGTATATTTAACATTTTAAATCTTTTTATATATATTTAAGGAATCATACATATAGCTGTCCACAAGTCAATGAGGATGACGGTAATCAACAACAAATTGCTACCGTAAGATACCTGGAAGATAAATGAATTCCAATAACAATTAGAAAACTTGGTATATGATTTCATATATTAAATTAACTCA
Organism: Adansonia rubrostipa; assembly: GCA_038381775.1. Lineage (NCBI taxonomy): Eukaryota > Viridiplantae > Streptophyta > Magnoliopsida > Malvales > Malvaceae > Adansonia > Adansonia rubrostipa. Next base: position 1,325,709 of record JBBYHM010000006.1, on the reverse strand, counting down.
ATCATAATAGCGGTCCAACATAATATCAATTCCATAAAACTTAAAACCCATCACTGTCAATATTTTCGGCAAACAGAAAACATTCTTGAAAGCTCGTAATGCCACAAATTTGTCCGAATTTCATGTTGAAAGACTGACTTTTTGAATTTACCCATTACTATTCTCTATATATTTCATTTCCCCGCTTGTAGTTTCTCAAAGCAAAACGTTCGAAAAGAAGTTAATTATCAAAAAAAAAAAAAATGAAGAAGCAAGTTTCTTGTTCAAGTGTCTTTCTTCTGATCCTTTATGTTGTTTTTCTTTTCATAAGGGCTGACGCTCAAACCTGCAGGCCTAGCGGGAAGATTAGAGGTAAAACTCCACCACCTGGGCAATGCAACCCAGAAAATGACTCAGATTGTTGTAAAGATGGTAAGTTGTACAAAACATACAAATGTTCGCCGCCGGTGTTAAGCCATACAAAAGCAACATTGACGCTTAACAGCTTCGAGGCAGGCGGAGATGGTGGTGCACCATCCGAATGTGACAATCAGTATCATTCGGATGATGACCCTGTAGTGGCACTTTCAACCGGATGGTTCAACCACAAAAAGAGGTGTTTGAAGTATATCAACATCAACGGCAATGGAAAAAGTGTGAGGGCTAAGGTCGTGGATGAATGTGATTCTACTATGGGATGCGATTCCGACCACGATTACCAGCCTCCTTGTCGTAACAACATTGTCGATGCCTCAAAAGCAGTTTGGAAGGCTCTGGGAGTACCCGAAAACGCTTGGGGCGAAATGGATATCTATTGGTCTGATACCGATTGATCTTTTCAGTCAATATTTATAATGCCTGTATTTGAATAAGGATTTCTTGCGTGTTTTAGGTTAATGTTAAATCATTATTAATGTAAAAGTCATTTATCTTATGTTTTCAATATGTTAAAGCAATTACGTCTTAAATCTTAACCATTAGCTTTGTTTTTACCTCTGGCAAATTCTTTAGCTTTTAACAATCTAAAAACCTTCGCTGTCGTAGGAATCAAGATATGAGACCCTTGAATCCCCTGTCAAGCCAAACTTAATTAAAAATTATAATTAAATTTAAATAAAATTATTTATTACAGAAATAATAATTCGGACCATCCGAAAGCTAAAAATTTTTACCAGATCCGGCGGCAATACAGGCGGGTCTAGGTCTAGCTTGTGACCTGTGGTTAAGTCGAATGGCCCCCTGCTCGGTAGAAGCAAATGACCCACACTTTCTCCCAGTTAGGCATGTTCACGGTCAATTTTGTATTCTGGGCCATATTCTTCAGGTTGTGTTGGATTTTGGGGGCCATCTCTATATGTACTTGTGAAATTTTCTTTCTTGTTAACAGTATAATTTCTTCTTACCGATGCCTCCGTAGATCACCCCTCACGTTAACGGTAATCCTTTTATTTTATATAGGAATTTCTTTGCAAATTTTTGAAGAAAGAGTATGTGACAGCAATATTTATATTTCTGCCGAGAAAAACATGAATGTTCGATTGTTGGACTAATGACAGAGGATGTAAACATTCTTCTTTAACTGGTAATCTTTGAGTTCTTAACTTGAACACTCAACTTTTTACACTATACCAGAACTTGGACTTAATTTAATTGGTTTATACAATCACTTTTAAAAGTTTGAATTCAGTAGGTTTAGATTTCGAATCCCAACATCTATAACCTTTCTCTTACATTCCAAGTTGCATAGTTTTTACTAACCTATACTTGAACTCCAAAAATATTCTCCGAAGCATATATTGACAGGCAGATGCCACCATCAGATGAATATGCAACAAAGATCAAAGCTTAATATTTAATTCATTAGCGTTATTTTCGAGTATTCTACTTTGGCAAATATATACTAGTCAGATTCTAATTTATCCATCTTATTCACCTTCTTAAAACATTCCAAGCCTAAAATAGAAACAAGATAGTAGCCTTGTTATACTTGTATATGTCAACAGATTCTAATATATCTTATCTTATTCACCTGCTTAAAACATTCCAAGCCTAAAATAGAAACAAGATAGCAGCCTTGTTATACTTGTATATGTCCAGGTGTAGTGTTCAACCAACATTGTTGGATTCACGGCCATTAGTTTCACGTCAAAGCCTATCTTATTTGGATGCATATTCTCACGGCTCTGCACTACTTTGAATTGAAGTTGGGATGCTTTATTTCCCAAACAAATTACTTGTCAGATGAATAGATGATGATATATTGATATTTAAAACCTTGTTATGATTCCAGCTAGGCAAAATATGGCAATTTTAACCTTTTGTGACACGTTGTTCCGATACTTTCGATAAAATGGTGGAAATCTTGGAAGAAAAAAAAATCTAAAATTGTCGTAATCTGGGATTACAGAGTAGCTCATTTCTATATAAACCCCCCACATCTTCGTGTTCGTGGTACCAAGCAATAGTAAATTAGTAATTACAAAGAGTTAACTGAAGAAATAGAAGATGAAAATGAAGGTTTTTTCCACAGTCTTTCTTGTTGCGTGCTTTGTTTTACTTGTTACAGATTGTTTCCTGGTAGAAGCAGGTACCTGCAAGCCTAGTGGCAAGATTAGAGGCAAAAAGCCTCCAAAAGATAAATGTAATAAATCCCATGATTCTGACTGTTGTAAAGAAGGCAAGCTTTATGACACTTACAAGTGTTCACCACATGTTTCGGGCCATACCAAAGCAACCCTGACTCTCAACGGATTCGGACCACGTGAGGATGGCGGTGGGCCATGTGAATGTGACAACCAGTATCACAACGATACAGAACTTATTGTGGCACTTTCAACAGGATGGTTCAATAAGAAAAAACGTTGTTCAAAATATATTAACATCCATGGTAATGGAAGAACTGTTCAGGCTATGGTAGTTGATGAATGTGACTCGACGATGGGTTGTGATGAAGAACATGACTACCAGCCTCCATGTGACAACGACATTGTTGATGCCTCGGATGCAGTTTGGGATGCCTTGGGAGTTTATGGAGATGATCGTGGTGAAATGGAGATTTACTGGTCTGATGCTTGATTTCTTTTCGCCCCGCCTTATTTGCCTCGTTTCAAGCAAGAATAAAGGTCATTTATCTGGTTTGATATTTGGTCCTTATATCAAGGACCTCAAAAAAAGCCTCTGGTTTTCAGGAGAATAAATCTTTTTTTTTTTTTTTGCCTATTACTACTGTTGTACTAGCACAAAAGAATGACTCTGTGATGATTACTGTATCCATTGTTCTTTTAATGTTCATTTTCCCTTTGCTTTGTTAATCTATGTTTCTTGGACCCTTATTTTTCTTAGGTACTCATGTCTAATATCTATGTCTGATACATTTGGCGATCTCCGTTACTTAATTAGTCAATCAAGAAATAACAGAACGCCTAGGAATTTAATCTTGGAGCCAAACAACGCTATGCCAATCATTCCTTGGTTGCTTGCCTCTGATAAACTCCCCATGTGACTGCAACTATGGAAAATCCCATCAGTAGAGGATGCCAGGAGCATATATGCAAAACGTTAACAACTTTACCTTTATGAATACAACTAGAATTCACCAGTTGACTATTTGATCTCTTATATAAATCATCAGTTTTGCCACAATTGTCATCTCATAAATAGCATCAAAAGCATCATTATTAATTGTTCCTTACCTAATAATGTCTGTTGTTGGGGGAAAATGTTCTAGATTTGATCTGAGGACGGCAAAATTGTCTAAATACATATAGACAACAGGCAGATGCCTCCATCGATGAATATGCAACCAGATCAAAGCTCCAATATAGCGTTTTTATTTACAGATACCTCATTGTATCTTCAGAAAGAGAACATCTCCTTGCTTTTCTCATACCAGCACCTAAATGAATCGTAGGGGGAAAAAAAAAAAAGGAAAAAGTTTTTATTTATTTTTATGAGTTGTTTCGACCATGGAAATCACTGTCAAGATTCTGGTATCTCAGTCTTATTATTTGCTCAACATACCTCGATTCCATCCCTGAAGCAGAAACAAGGTACCTTATTTCATGTTATTTTGTTTCCCATTTTTCATTTCAAATGTCAGAGTCATCCTCTTTTAGCCATAATATGGTGGCAGTCCTCTATTATTTTGAATTGCAGCACAGATCTTTGTTTGTCTTTTCTTTTTATTTATTTTTATTAACAAGTGAATGTCTTATTTATCCAAAAAGCAGTTAAACTGACACAGATGAAACATGCCTCCCCTCGTAAGGCTGACTACATTTGAGAACAGACAGCAATTCTAACATCATGGTTTTTAACACTCTTATGATTCCTGTTATTCTTTCCAGGTCCCCTGTTTCTCAGTTTTTTTGCGTTGAAAACATGCATCTATATCTCCTAACCCTAAATTGTTGTCCAACATTACGAAGGATTTTGTATTTTATTTTTGAAATTAATAGACCACGAAATCTCTATATTCATATCGTGTTTGTATTATTTTTTTATATCATTATCGTGTTTAAAGTATTTTATATTTATATAAGTTTTGACATATTAATAATTTATATTGTATAAATTTTGACACGTTTATATATTTACGTTTCATTTGTATTATTTTATTAACACAAGGTTCTTTTTTTTTTTTCAAATTTTGAAAAAAGAAATTACTTTTATAAGATGGGAGAAGCTTTTGAATTTAACTTATTCAATAGTTCAATGGCAATGGCGATTTGAAATACTTATTGTATTTGATTTAATTTGAACAAAATTTTCATATTATCAGCTTTATGATTCGGACTACTATACTATCAGTATATCAAATATAAACTTTAATTCATAATTGTGTCGATAAAAATTAAAAAAAAAAAAAGAGATAGAGCCCTCTATTGCTTCTTATCATTTCCTTTGTTCCAATATACAGTCTCCCACCTCTCCACTTGCTTAGTTATTTTCTCTTTGGCGTCAAGAGAAGCTTGAATGGCTTGCGGTTCATATGGCGGCGGCAATGCACATGGAAGTTTATTACTGGGAGACTTCACCATGGACTGCACCATGAACTCCTTCCATAAGCCTTTCTGCGAGCATGCTGTGGTTTCGGCGCAGATCCTTCGGGCTTTTGAAGGTTTTGTTGGTTTAAATTTCAAGAGTTTGGAGTATTCGTTTAACAAATGAAACATGTAATCATATACATTTCGCATTGTCAGAAACTCCTCGATTAATTTGCTTCCTGCCTTCCCGATGGCCTGTGCCTGCAAGTTAATGGAGTGAACATCAGTAGTTTCTTGTGAGATATAAGGGCTGTGCCTGTGACAGATAGAAAAGGTAGGGGTGAGCAAAAACCGATTAAACTGATCAAAATTGATTCTTTTCGGTTCATCGATTCAGTTTGATCAGTTTTGGAAAAAGTTTGGTTTAAATTGATTTATTTGGTCTGTTTTTGATTTATTAACTTTTCAAATCAAATCAATCAAACAAGGCGACTCTTAAACAAAAATAAATAAATAAATTATAAATTTTTTATATTTAAGTTACTAACAGACTCAATTATTTTATTCAACCCATAATTATACTACTCACACTCACTCTCACACTCAACTCAATTATCTTTTCCAACCCATAATCAATCGAACCAAACCAATTAATTTCAATTCGATTATTTCAGTTCCTTGCCTAAATTTCTATCAGTTCTCCATATTTGATCAGTTTATTGGTTTTAGAATTTTAAAAATGAAATGATCGAATGCTCAGAAAAGTAACAAATCTTGTAATAAAAATCCGTTCCAATCCATGTTTCATTCGTTTGGTGAGAACAAGTACCTTGTGAGTGTGATTATTGCCCCATTCAACTGCAAACTTGAGATCTCTGCATTTGCTCTTGCGGCGGATGGGCCAGTAATGCTGCATTGGCACCATGCTTCTCGAGAAGAAATCATAGTATTTAGGCTTGATCATCAACGTCATGCTATCACATGCTAGTATGTATTTCTCACTTACAGACCATGTCGCTCCTTCTATATAAATCTTATATCTTTATATGCCGATCGCAAAATATCAAAAATTCAAAATATTATTAATATCCAGAAAAAGAAATAACCTTCCATAAAAATAAGAATAAAAAAAAGGGGTTTCATATATACCTATGCGTGCATTGATCTTCCAATTTAGAATGCTTGAACCCTTCTTTAATTTCTTTAAGCCACTTCTGAATCAATAACAAATAAGAGTTGCAGAATGTCAAAAACCCCAATTCAGCAAGTCCCAAGGCAATTTTTTTTCCCGTTATGATTTTCAATCAATTTATACAAACATAAATTTACAGGAAATTAATTTACCTGAGTATAAATCCGTACATTCCAGTCGTGTTTATCCGTGAGGTTGCATTTCAAAAGGTCTACTCTATCTGCAGCAACGTACGGGTTACCTTTCCAGTAGGCATAAGGTTCCCTATCTTCCCATTTGATCCTCTCTTTCCCTTTCTTTATCGCCTTTACTGTCTCGTGCCATGGCATTATATTAACCTCAGCCCTGCCAGAACATAACAAAGCAAAGTAAAAGAAGATTAGCCAGTTAATTGCAGTAAAAACATGGGTTTCATTAGCAATTTGTTGTGGTAATATGTACCAGAATTTACCAGCCCCAGAAGGTCCAGTCAGGGAAAACAATGTCCAGTGCTTCCTCCGAGCCACAGTAATGAAAAACCGGCGGTGGCGATGTCGCATTAGGTCCTTTATAGTCTCTTTTCATGATCACAGTCTTGTCTCCACAATAAAACAAAAGGTCCAAGTCTGGTAATTTTCCAGGGTACAACCTTAAAAGCTGCAAAATGCCCCATTTCGTGAACACATCCCTGGTTTGAAATGGCTTGCTGTATTTCTCTACGTAAGCCTTGCCCTTGACGATCACAAGTCTAAAATGTGCACTCGATTTCCCTCTTTCAATCATGTCTTTCGTAATTCCTGAACTTTTCCATTGCTGTAAATCTTGGTGGATCCACCGAAAGTAGTCTGGGCAAGTTTCGGTTGACGGTTCTTCAGGCTCAAATGCCGATGGATAATTGTCTGGGCATTTTTTTTGGCGCAAAGCTGAACCGGAGCAGTTGAGAGGAAATTCAACCCTCTCGTGGTGATTTTTAGTGCTTCTTGCCATCTGGCCAAATGAAGAGCCTTGTATGATAGGCTGTAAAAAAAAAATTAAGCTCTTGCGTTAATCTTATACTAACAGAATTTGAAATATGAAAATTCAAATTTCTATTTCTATTTCTTTTTGAATAATTCAGTTTAATATAATCTCTTTAAATGTATAAAATATTTTAAAAAATATAATATATTTATATTAAACTCGTATAATATCTACTAATGATGTTTAAATCTGAGTAAAGTAGAAATCCAACGCCTATATACTAATTCTGTTTAGGGTCTATTCGCCAAACAATACGTTAATAGTGCCCGTTGACACATTAAAGTAAACACGGACTGTCAATTGACGCAGCGTCCAAAGGTATCCTTGTTTTCCCATTTCTTGTTTGCCAGACATATTTTAACAATTACCTTCGCAAATTTGATGGAAAAAAAAAGGCTGTGAATCTAAGGTACATCTAAAACTCATGCTGATGAAGAGGTTTGATTTCAAGATAACAAATAATGGATGTAAATTGCATTTTTGTATTCGTAATACTAAAGTGCTTTTTTTTTTTGTTTTTTTTGGTTAAAGTTTCAAAAGACTTTATTATGCTTAAGTATAGACTTCAATTATATCCGATCATTTGGTTTAATAATTAATAGGAGTTTATTTTCCAGATCGAATTTCTTTTTTCTCAAATTATATATATATATATATATATATATATATATATATATGAAAACAAAAGAAGAAGAATAAAGATGGAGGAAGCAACAGTTGAGGGGTAACTTACAATATCCATCCAATTAAGCAAGGCTGCAATGAGGATGAGGAAGAGTAAGAAAATGAAAGTAGTTGTTGTTGAGACCAATCCTTTGAGGCGGCCAACACCAAACTTGAAAAAGCAACCATGAATCACTTGATCACCATGAGGCCATAAACCATGAAAAAGTCTAACATGGTCTCCCATGGAACCCCAAAAAAAAACTATGCTAGCCGTTGAAACAAAGCTCAGGCACAACCCTTCAGCGATTTGAATCTTAGCTCTAGTTGGTCGTACACAGCTACTATGGCCTAATATATATATATATATATATATATATATATGGAAAAATAAACGTAATTTTACATATGTGTATAATTTTAAAAATATGATACTAAAATAATAATATGGGTTTTCCTTTGAACCGATAGCTTTCTTTTATTTTTTTTATTTTTAATAAAAAAATGTTAATCAGTGTCACTAGACACTTATTAAGATAATATTTAAATAAAAAAATATAATTAATAAATTATTTTTATTTTAAATTCAATAAAAATAATATATTAAATAAAAAATTCTAAAATAATAATTAAACAATTGTAAAAACCCAAGCAATACGTTTTGTCCCTTTGCACACTCAAACGCCATAAATATGCTGAAAAAATTAAGATGACACATATTGATGTTTGAAAAGGTTTAACTTGGATAAAGTCCTAAATCATTCATCATTATTTATTGTTTCATATTATTTTATTGAAATATTAATGCTCGATTGAAGTAGACTAGTTAATCAAAGATTAAAGGATATAGTTAAAGAAAATGAACAAGGATGAGGAGTGGTCATTTTTCATCTAGGTTGAGATAAACAAATTCAACCCCATTATCTTAATTAACAAATCATTGCATGTTTTTTTTTTAAAAAAAAAACATTGAATGTTTCTGCAAAATTAAATTAATCTGTTGAAAAGCTTTATAAAACATTTATCATGAACACATTTGAAGAATCTTATCATGCATGAAACTATTATACATAAAGCTCAATAATAGCTTTTCAAGTATGATATATATATTTATATATATCCTTTCAGTTCATCTGGTAGTTTTTATATGAAACTATTAACAGTTGATCTAAACATTTATCATGCATGAGCTTTATAAAACTCAATAATAGCTTTTCAAGTATGATATTATTATTTATATATATATATATATATCCTTTTAATACATCTGGTATTTCTTATATGAAACTATTAACAATTGATCTAAATGTCGTCTAATTTAAACATAAAATAAACGAACGTGTGATCTTGTTATTTTATGATAATAATTTTAAAAAAATTTAATCATTGGAACACACTAAAAGAGCTAACCGTATTTTGAGCAGAAGAGTCGGCTCGTTGTTTCCTCTTTCCTGGAGATGGATGAAAAGGGATCAGATCAAAAATCAGATCATCTTGAGAAAAAGTCGAAACGAAAGGTGGTAAAATTAGGCAGTGTTTTGATCTGTGGAAACGAAAAGTTTGAAGGAAAATGGAGTTTCGGTCAAATAATACGTGCACTACTTAGCAGGAAAATATATGGGCTTAAATATTTTACTATTTTTAAAACAAATTAATTAAGAGTTTTTTTTTATATATTGATTATGATAGTATTTTAATTTTATAAATAATGTTAAAATTTTATCAAAAATTTTATTTTTAAATATATTTTAAAGGTATATGATATTAGCCTATTAGATTTGAAACTTCGATTTATTACATCCGATAGTTTAAGTCAATACCATAAAAAATATATAAGTGCCTTTAACTCTCTAATGGTCATCTCATCTGAGAGACAGGGAACAGATGAGACTTCAACTGCTACGACAAAGTCATCCATACTATTAACCATCAAACCTTAACCACAACACGTTGTGCCTCTCAAGGCACCTAAATAAATATAAATAACACCAACTGAAGCCAGCTCAATTATTTGCGCTCTTTAATTCTAAACCTTTCTTTATTACGCTATTTTTTTTTTTTTAAATTTAACTTAAATATCGAAATGCATTTCAAAAATTAAACTTCGATACAGCCAAACTTTTCTACTTTACATAAACCTCAAACCACCGAAACCTTCACCCCATCATCAAAGGACATCCTCCTATAAATTCTGTTCATGCAGTTTAAAAACTACAAGGATGAAATAATTTTTATTAATTAATAATAATGTGAATAATTTATAGGTGATGGATATTGACTCAAACGATAAGTTTTGTTGAAGATGAGGGATAAAGTCATTAAGATGATGTATTACCGTACATTTTTGTCAAGAAAAACAGTGATGAGAGAGGGCTTTGAAGGGGAAAAAATTATCGGAGTCGTTGTCTTAACTAAATTATCATTTTCTTGGCCAATCAGGGAAAAAACCAGTCATTCCAAAAGTCAAATTTGCTTTGGTTACGACATCGTAAAAATATTCTTATTATATGTAATAACTGGATTATTGTCAGTTAAACCTATGTTTAATTAAGAGCTTCATGGACATGAAATGGTGTCGAAAGTTAACTTTGCAACTCAATCAATCATATTATAGCACAAATAGAAATAGGTGCAGAAGAAAATACTGAATTTTTACTATGAAATCATGAGAAAAAACAACGAAAATCACACTTGGAAGCTAATATTTTTACTAATTAATATTTTCTACCGCCAAACCCTTCTCATCCTCAGCATGCAGAAGTCTTCTTTCAAAACAATTGCTCCAAATGTTTTAAAGTCTCATCCTCAGCATGCAAACGTCCTCTTTCAAGGCAATTCTTTGGAATGTTTTAAAGTCATCAGATACGACTGGACATGTCCACGAGTCAAGTCCAGCCATGATGTGAATTTAATTTTTTTTTTTTCTCGAGTTCAGACCGATTCAAAAGCTACTTCTTTGAATTCTAAATAAATTGATGACAGATTTTCCATAAGTTCCTTCACATAATCCTTCTCTATGATAGATTTATATATATATATATATATATATATATATATATATTTATATACAGGAAATATTGTGAATACCATGATTTTCAATCATTCATGATTACACAAAATTTTTTTTATAGCATCTACAACAAAACTTTGCCACTGGTTCAAATAACCAAGTCCCCATACAAAAAGGAGGGTCACCAGCTTTTAAGAAAAATCCATTGACAGCATAGCTCCTGCCTATCTCATGAATGATAATAAGTTTGTAACAATTTACCATATGACGATTTGGAAATTCTCTCACATATCCAAATCTGTGGACTCGGCATAAGATTGAACCGGTCAACCAATCAATCACCCTGGAAAGTCGCAAGACTTGCAGGAGGGATGATTGCCCTATCGAAGAAGGCAATAAATTAAGGTCAATATCATAAGCATCTTGTCCTACTTTATCAAAAGAATGCTCGTCCACATTTCTAAAAGACTAAAACTAAAACGTAAAGGGTTGTCCATGGCATACCTCATTAGTAATTGAGAAATTCTCCAAGTTTAAAGGTTTCAATAGCCAGTTGTTAAAGGGAGGTCTCCTCTTGAAAAGTTTGGAAGCAAAGTTATATTCTTCAGCCCTGTCCTACAGATAGCATACCATATTAATCAGCAAAGACAGTATTCATAACTCCTGGCCACCGATGCACTCATTTATTATTCCAACATTCGGGTGGAGCAAGAGATAAGAAGTATATTTCAATAGATTAGTGCTAAATCAATAGAAAGATTCATCTAGGGAACCAATACATTAGTACTAATTAGTAACTTGGTTTTACAGCTCACAATCAAAGCCATTAAAAGAGTTCACAAAGAAACAGCAAAACGCAACCACATGCACAATACTTTCAATGCAAATCTTCCACATTCCTTTTCTAATAAATGAAATTTGCAGAATAGCATACAAAAGCAACCAAGCTATAGGGAAAGGTACAGCACACTTCTTGCATCTATCACCAGTTTCATATTTGCAAACCAAATCAAAAAGGAAAAGGCCAAGAATGAAATTCAATAAAATAAGTCCACAAGTAGCCAGAATCATTACCTTGAGTTCTCGATAAGAAACCTCATTGGATGAGCATTTGATTTTGCAGTCCTGCCTCAGTGATAAGAAAGTTTCCAAAAATCGCTTTCTAAAACGAAAATTTTAGAATAAGCAGAGGATAACGACAATAAATTTTTGGTTCAAATAGAACATTTATAGCTTACTTGCACAACAATGATTCAGTAGATGGATAAACTGCCCCTTTAGAAGACGTGCCTTGCTTTCTTCCGGTAGTTCCAAGAACGACTTCATGCAGACGAGACTTATTCCAACATATAGAATACCTAAAAATTAATATAAAAATCATATAAAAGGTAAAAGGATAAAACAATATTTACACCCATAGTTTGGTACATTAGATGCAAGTACCCGCAAGTTAAGGTGGCTTGAGCAGTCTTGGAATGCTGAAACTCCTTTGCTGGTACAGGTGCCACACAAAATATTGGCTGCTCAGAGCATTAAAGAACTGGTGTCAAAATCATCCTGTTTTTTGTATAGGATTAAGACACTGTAAACTTCACAAACCTCATTGACTTCAAAAGGCTTTATAAGCTCATTTGACAATGGTATAACTCGAGCATACAAGGACCTTTTCAACTGTTTCACCAAGCAAAAATCCTCAGAGACATAAGGGGATCTTCCAACAGTAATGGAATGGAGGTAAATAGGTGGAAGAAAGTGGGAAAGCAGAGCCCCTAATATAAGACACAAAGAAATTTTGACATCAAACAAATGCAACAACAGTGCAAAGTAGTTCACTAAATGAAATCAGGAAAGCCAAAAAGCCAATCGAATGTCAAATCATAAAAAGGAAAATATATGTGCTGTGCATTTACGCATGTTTCCATATTGCTGGTAGCAGAAACAAAGCATGTGGCATCCAAATGATAATAGACTGTGTGTATAATAGTTAAATACAGTGTGAATTTTTGCAGCCTACAAACGATAGCAATATGGTTAATTGGTGTTAATTATCTAGGGCATGGATGCATTGTCTTGCAATTACTTCTTAGCAAATGATGAACCTTGAACTCCGACAACGTTCCAACGAGCTATCTTGTCAGAGCAGCTAACTGACAATGTTGTATCACCATGACCAGGTTTCCTCTGAACCATGCCAATGAGTTTTGAACAATCTCCTGAAAGATCATTTTCTAATAAGTCCATTTCTATAAAAAAAATGATGGCTGCCTTTTTTATTGGAAAATTGATTATCAATGGAAGAGAAAATGAGGGTACCAATTCAATCAAAGGCACAAGGTCATACATATTAGTATTACTATTAAGAACTATCCCATCCAAAATCACTCCAAACTGCACGACAATTAAACAATAATGTGTAACCGTTTATATAGACTGACCATGCTCATCAATTGAAGATGGTGCCAGACTAAGTGAAGCATCCCCACCTATCAGACACAATCAAGAGGTTGAAAATCAAAATGCATGTATGAAAATGAAAGCTTATAACTTGAGTAGAAATTGAAAACCCAAGAAGACCAACATTAGAATATAAATAAAAGAAAGCACTAAGAATTACATGGCAACTGAGATATGTACAGATGTAATTTCCACCCTGCTCGGAATTTATATTTTATTTCACCAGAACTATCTGATTCCAATTGGAAGACTGAGTCTTGAAGACCACCGGCTTGCAACTGTCCAGCTTCATTTGATCCTTCCTTATTTAAATTGTCATTAAGACGTTGAATCTCTGCATAGAAGAACCTGGTTCGATGACGGGAAAAAGGCAAAACAAAGCAATTCTTAGACTTACTAAAACTTCATTGAAGGGTCAACTATTCGCCTTTGATTAGAGAAATTCTTAAAACCCTAAAGTGGTTTTCCTTTTTGAAATTAAGACAAAGTGATTAATTATAAGACAAATAATACCACTTAAATATACAGAGTTTAGTAATTATGAATCCAAACAATTTGAGAATCTTATTTATGCGTTAAACAATTTTAAAGGAAAATAAGAAGGAATGAAAACAAGAACCTTAACAAAGCTCTGCGAGCAATAATTTCAGCATGGGAGTCATTAACATTGTCACCACGAGCAGTCAGTCGAGATCGCCCTATGCATTTTGTTCCAGTGCCTAATGCAACCACTTCCATATCTGAACTACAAAAAACAAATAAATAAAAGATAAATAACAGAGTTGTTTCAGCATTGCAATAGTATCATCGTCAGAAACAATTTTAGATCATTAGAACTTAGAAGTATATTAGGGTTTTCAGAGGGCAAAGAGAATGGAAGAAGAAGAAGAAGGAGGAGAAGAAGAGATTGACCTCGAGAAGGAGAGGGAGAGGAGAGAAGAAAAGCAGCCAAAACGGTGACTTCGCGTCCCTGAGGCTTCCCCTTCTTCGGAAGTGAGTTGTAGACTGAAAACACCTTGTCCGCAACTATCCGTCCCCATTCTCTGTCTTCAACTTCCAACTGGGAATCCATAGCAACAACTGCAAGTATGGAAAGTGAAAAACTGGCACCATGAAAGCCTGCCTTCCTTTGCACCTTCCATGATAATTGGACTTTAGCTGGGCTGGGATGCTATTTTGGCTAATGGGGCATCTTAGTACTGTCTAGATGGTTGGGCTCATTTGGTCTGACCCACACATTCTTCTGTAACTAAGCAACCAAAGCCTAAAGCATGCAATGGGTAGGTAGGTTTGAACGTAAAATTCTAAAATTCAAATAAATTAATATAGATTTAAAAAGATAATTCAACCGATTAAATTAAATTAAATTAATTAATAAAAATATTTGAAATCAATTTAATTTGATTAGTTTGATTAGTTTAATCAATTTTAATTATTTAAAAATATATTATTTATATTATATAATAATAATTACGTGTTATATGTGATATAATATTAATATAAATAATATATTATTGAATTTTAATTAATTATATAAATATATTTTAGTTATATTTTATATAAAATATAATTAAAAATGAAATAAAAAAATTTAATTAATTTAACTTATTCAATAATTAACTTTAAAAATTAATAACTTATTAAATTAATAAAATAAAATTATATTTTATAATTAATTAATTTTAAAATTAAATAAATTAAATCAATACAATTTAATTTAATCGATTTAATTTCTTTTAATATATCGATACTCACCGCTAAATGTCACGTCCGAAGTTGTTTAATTATTAAATTAATAGTAACAATAACAAAAAGAACAGCATTAAAGGTAATTAAAGAAACAGCATTAAAGGTGAATTGGTCCCCCTTTTTTGCCAAAATGGCCAACCAAGTTATATTCACCAGCTCAGCAGAAAATCATTTACATGAGCTGAGAGAAAGGGACCCATGCACGTCCTTACATGAATTAATAGGAAATTAAAACGTTAACATTTTCGGATTTTTGTTTAACGGGTATGGTTCGTTGGATTCGCTGGTTTAAATAAAATAATTTTAAATATTAAATGTAATAAAGATATATATATATCTGAGTAAATAATATAATTTTTAATATAAAATTTAAAATTAGTTTGCATCAAATAATCCTTTTATTCTGGATTAAATTTATCCGCTCTAGATTTTTTTCCATCAATGTTTACTACGCTTGTCTGCTTAATTAGATTTCTTTTTTCATCACAAAATTAAATAAGCTAATATTACAAAATTCTCTTGCATCGCCACGTTCTTTCCAAATCGAAACCGCGTGCCACCACCGTCGCTCCCACATCCATCCAACAGAGGATTTTGTTTTATTGAACTCTCTCAGCACAAACGACAAACCAACAAAAATAAAAAAAAATAAACCCATATCAAATCAAGAAAAATAAAAAGACACGAAAGATTTGGTATTTTTTAAGATGGCAATAGGGCGCTTGGAAACTGACGACACTCACCTGGGATTCTTTCAGTTCTTTGTATTCTTCCCGAAAGGGGGGCGCAAATGCAATCCCAAGGCCAAGGCAAAGGGTTCAGTTTTTGTCAAAGCAATCAATGCCCGCTGGCTTGAGTGGGCCCCAAACCCCATCACCCACACGACACGAACGCGATGTCGCTGGTTGTTCTGCTTTTATTTATAATCTACTCTACGTCGTCGTATTTCACTTACCGACAAAAGTGGCACAATTTAACCACTTTACCTGTCGGCATAGAAAAAGATTTCCGATCCTGCTTCCAATTGTCGTCTCTTTTAAAACATCGCAACCGATGGATAAGATAAAACTTAGATTTAGTATCTAAAATCAACGGCAAGTGTGTGTTCACTTGAAAAACCAATCACCCTCAACTTACGCACTTAGCGTAGGAGAAAAAAGTCCAGAGTGAATTTATAAAAAGCCCTATCATTTTGAGTTAACGTTGCTAAGTATAGATATTTGAGAATTGAGAGTTTTAACAGTTACGATATTGTCGTTATCTTTTGTCACAAGCTCCACACCGAGAAGCTAAATATGGCGGACGAAGTGAAGAAGGAGGTTGAAGCTCAAAAGCCAGCGGCTCCGACGCCGGCGGTGGAGGTTCCAAAAGCTGAATCGGAGGGAAAAACGGTAGCTGCACCGGCACCAGCAGAGGAGAAACCTGACGAATCGAAAGCTCTTGCCGTAGTTGAGAGTAAGCTTTGTTGCCACTCTCATCTTGTTCGTTTCATATATAGTTTCAACTTTCAACGTCCAAATCATGGAACTTATAAGTTTTTTTTTTATTTTTTAAGCTGATCCGTTTAGTTACCTAATTCATATACTGTTGCAACTGTAGACAGGTGGCAAAAATTTTAACTGTTTAAGTCATTAGCCAAAAAAAAAAAACAGCAGGAACTTAAACATTAGTCGGTGAATCTTTATTATTTTCTTTGGGTGATCGATTTTGTTTAAAATGTGTTTGTCTAACTTCTTTGTCAAATTTAGATAAGATAATAAACAGTCCTTTTCATATAATCCAACTTGTATTTCGAATTTCCATCTTTTTCATTAGTTAATTAAAATTAATATTCAAGTTAGTGGTCAAAATTAACTGATCTTTGGAATCAGAGTTCAAAATCAAGACTATTTACCATAAAGCTTTAGCTTTAATTGCCTTTTTTAGTGGTCTGAATCTGATCTTTTAGAAATATAATACGATTTAACCCAAAAGCAGACAAATGGTGATCAAAGGGAGTAGTCGATTTTTTTCCCATATTTTTAAGTATGTGAATTTTTCTGTGTCTTTTCCTTGTTAATTACCATTTGAATCCACTAAAAAAGCTATCTAATCGCTTTGTTGTACAGTTTCAACCCTGAACCTGATTGAGAAAGACTTATAAACTTTTGAAAAATTTAATTGAATTCTCCTTCAAAAATGAGAAACCAGACTCCCAAGGAAAGTATAATTTTCTAAAAAGTAGAATCTTGCTTTTGAAACTAGGTTTTTTCATGGGATGCTTTTTAAATACATACATATATATATATATATATATATATATATATATGTTCATTCATTTACCTTTTTCAAATCATCAAAATTCATCGCTGTCATGAAATAGATAAATTTTTTTAATAGTTGTTTATCAAAATTTATTTTTCAAATCTACTAGGATGTGGATTATGCTGGCAGGGTGCAATGATCTTTGATTATTTTAAAACAATGCTTTTGGTAAACATCGTTCTTAAATTAGTATCATGGCATCTAATAATTGATTATGGGACCCTTATTTCATCATTTTTAAGGTGAAAGATTAAAGTCGGATAATTATGCTTTTGCTTAAAGTTAATGTGACAACCTACTCCTGCTGCTGCTACACCCTGTTCTTATATACTTGCTTTTAAGATTGGAAAAGAAACTTCAATTGTAATTTATATTCTTTCTATATTCATTGAAATTCTTTGATTGTCCCAATTTTGGTGATAGTTTTTGAACTTTTATACTATATTCTTCTTCAACCTGAATTTTCTCCATGTACTCAGAGTGAGCGTTGGTTAATTTAACTCAGATGGTACCTATTCTCAAGCTTTGATCTGGACCTGCTATATATTGAAGTGACCAGTTTTGTGTCACAAGTTTAATTTTCTTTACATGAGCTAGTTGTCTTCATTGACTATCGTCTATTTGCTCAAACTTTTCATTTTTTTTTTAAATATTCATGTTTTGCATATTTCTGAACATGAATATGAGATATAAGCTTCCAGGAACCCTCTAAATACATGGAACACACTAAAATCCGAGTAACACAGGCTCTCATTTATCATTCTTTTTGGTTGTTCTAACATTGTTTTCATTTTGACAGAAGCTCCGGAGCCCGCGCCAAAGAAAATTTCGGGAGGATCACATGATAGAGGTAAGTGTTTGCTAGACTTTTCTGATACCATCGCTTTATTTATCATCAGATACTACTTGGTAGGTTAATTACTTTAATGCGGCATATTAATGGAAGTTTAAGATCATCAATCACCATTTCCCTTTTTTTTTTTTTTTTTTCCAGATATTGCCCTTGCAGAGGTTGAAAAGGAAAAAAGGTTGTCGTTCATCAGGGCATGGGAAGATAGTGAAAAGACCAAAGCAGAAAATAAGTAAGGCCAAAAAACCCTCTTTCATTTACTATATTCTTATTCGCATAAAACTGAAATATGTAAAAAGGTGTAAGAACTCTCCAGTTGTAACCATACAAAGTTATCTTTATAGTTTTCACTTTTCATGATCTTCTATGAGGAGAGTTTAACTGCTAAATATTGTATCAACTTCACTGAAACTGGGGAGCAGGGCCCAGAAAAAGCTCTCTGCTATCGTGGCATGGGAGAACAGCAAGAAAGCAGCTTTGGAAGCAAAACTGAAAAAAATTGAGGTAACTGGCCCTCTATTGCTTATTTTTCCATCCAATTCTTGACTTTCTTGATAATGTGAGGATGAATGGTTTAAAAACGGCTCTAGGTTATTGGATTCTTCAAATTAAATATATCTTTATTAAACAAATATTCGTATTGACACTTACTCCCAAATATGGGTAACATAAGTTGGGAAATCATGTGTTGTTTGGGTTTAATTCTAACATGTGCGATTGTTGATAGGAACAATTGGAAAAGAAGAAAGCTGAATATGCGGAAAAAATGAAAAATAAAGTAGCTTTACTTCACAAGGAAGCTGAAGAAAAGAGGGCAGTAGTTGAAGCCAAACGTGGAGAGGAGCTTCTCAAGGCAGAAGAAATGGCTGCAAAATACCGTGCAACTGGACAAACTCCGAAAAAGCTCTTTGGTTGTTTCTGAAAGTTACAAATTTCCGGTCTGGTATTGAAGCAAAAATTTGATTAAAACTGTTTTCATTCCAACACTTTTTCTTGTTTGCAACTCTCCTGGTTTGTTCCATCTGTATTATGTCCTGTCGGTTTCAATGTTGTTTTGCGTCTAAGTAGATATTGGAACATTACAAGTATCTATTATCGAATGTGTTGATATAGTAATACAATTTTTTTTTTGTTTCTTTGGGTACAAGATTTGAGGCTTTCTCCCTTGTTTTATGATGAAATTGGTTATAAAGCATTTTTGCCTGTGTTCAAAAGGAAAGTGTTTTTCAAAGAGTGAAAATATAATTTGAACAAGAAACCAGTACTTAAGAATGAGTATTAAATATGAGTATATGTTGAATATATAGATATATTTAACTTTTTAAATATTTTTATATATTTATATGATCATACATTATCTTTGTGTCTAAATATATATATCA
The DNA here is from genome assembly GCA_038381775.1 of Adansonia rubrostipa. NCBI lineage: Eukaryota > Viridiplantae > Streptophyta > Magnoliopsida > Malvales > Malvaceae > Adansonia > Adansonia rubrostipa. The sequence continues at coordinate 1,306,142 of JBBYHM010000006.1, read as the reverse complement.
AACACAAATATTGAAAACAAATATTTAAAAAAAACAATCCGAATAATATAGATACAGGTTCTCTCATTCCCAAAGTCATACATTAGTTGTGATTCGAACTAGCTGCTCGATAGTAATTCCATCCCAAATGCATTTGCATGCGTTTGAGATGTGAAAGTAGCATAATTTGGCTTCTTTGTTGTATGAATATTCAGAATTCTATGAATATGATAGGGTCATATATTTTTGCAAGTAAGGATAGAATTTGCAAATCCCTGATTAAAAAAGTTCCAAAGTTTATAAGGAATTCATATCAACTGCTACTACTACCACATATATGACAAACAAACTGGGTTCAATGGTGGCATCACCTCCGCTAACCAGCTACCTCCTAGCATAGCCAAAAAAAAAAAGTTAGGCCAACGGGCAATAAGAATACAATTGGCTTTGGCACCTCAATCCGGATCAAAATTCAAGCAATAAGGGCAAATATTATACAAATCATGCCTTCAGGTAATCCTCAGAGGGGGAGATAAGAGATGTCTCAGTCAACATTGCAGCAGATGTGTCATAAGTATCAACATTTTCCAAGAAGCTCATGTCATTGTTAACGGGGAAATCCAACAGCAATTTCAGTGCAGTGTCTGATGAATCTTCTGACTCGTTTGAGCATGATGAATCGGATGCATCGTTTGGATCCCCACTGCATGACTTGAAACTCTTGCATTCTGCATCTTCAATTTGATTGCTTGCTGGGGTTGACCACCCTGCTATGTTGGGGCAAATATCGATGGTGGTAACTGCTGAAACTGATCCACATTTTGTTGATGAAGATGTCTGCGAAATCGGGCTTTGACAAACAGTTTTATCTACAGTATTCAACTTCCGAAACGATTCTCCAACTTCGGAATTCCATAAACGTAGAAAATAATCAGAGTCGGGTTTTCCAAGTGGTGGTGGATTGAAGAGTAATGACTCCTTCGCAAGGCGGGCCTCGGCTTCCAGTCTAGCACTCTCCCATTGAGCCATGTGGCGGGTGGAAGGAGATGAAGGCGCTGCTATGGTTGGACCACCGCAAGGTTTAAAGGGCTTGTGAGACTGCGGATCAACTCCCATGCAAAGTAGGCGTTTCTTCAGGTGAGTGTTCCATAGGTTTTTGATCTCATTGTCGGTTCGTCCTGGTAGTTGAGAAGCAATGGCAGCCCACCTGAAAATTCACAAATACGAAAGAAATGAAACTTTTTCATTCTAATATTTGGTACTAACTGGAATGATTATGAATTCTGATATATGGAAGTTAAGAAGCATGCCTGTTTCCAAGAATGCCATGAAGCTGGATGACAAGCTTTTCTTCCTCACGGGTGAAAGGGCCGCGTTTTATGCCTGGCCTAAGATAATTTGTCCATCGAAGCCTGCAACTCTTGCCGCACCGAAGAAGACCTGTCAATGAATGTGGCAGAATACATTGTAAATTGCTTCTTAACATGCTACACATTTTGCCCAAAACTCGCTTTCTTTAACCGATTGTTTTGGATTGCAGGATTCTAAGGCAGCAATTCAAAAAGCATGAAATCATCCATATTTATACAGAAGCCAATGGGTTGCTGATCAGATGGCCAAGACTGGAGCTATTATGGACACTGATACGAAACTTTTGTTTTCGAACAATGTCCTTCTAACGTTTGTACTTAACTTTTTGCCTTTTTCTTTGAGATCATCTCTTATCAGGACTAGATAGTTGGATTGTGGTTAAAAAAAATTTTTATTTAGGGACCCGAATTAAGCCAAGTCAAGCCAACCCAAATTGTTAAAATGTTTGTCCAAATCCAGGGTCGAAGGGCGCAATCCAGTCTTTGGAAATGTTTGTTTACTATAATTTCTGCTCATGAATGAAGTAGAATATGGAAAGTTACTGCTTGTGAAATTCATTTTACAGGGTGAAAAGGATTCTTGCAATGATTTGAGACACATATTATTCATTTTTTCTTACTTCTACAACTTTTCATCATTCCACTATTTCTACCAAACATCGTCTTTAACTCCGATAAATTTGTATGTCACTCCAAAAGGAAAAAGGAACATTTATGAAACAACTTCTTGAAGAACCTACCGACTACCAAACTCATAATACCTAACATAAATTGAAGATAGTACTTGGTTAAATTTCATCTACACAAACGATGTTGGTAAAAAACAATTATAAATGGGAACAAAAACATAACTTCTGATGGTGAAAGATAATACTAACTGATTTAAAGCCCATGACCATGAACTTGAAAGATCAGGAGAAAATCCCATAATATATTTTAGTATGAAAGCCTATGAACTTGAAAGATCATGTTGTAAACCCTAAAGTCTGAGATAATTCCATAATATATTAATGGTTTTGGAAGTCCCTTCAGAGCAATTAATGGTTTTGGAAGTGTGTTTGCAATGGAAAGAGACACAAAGAAACATCCAAAAGTGCTTAAACAAACAATGTTCCCAAAAGAAGAATCAGAAAAAAGGGTTTTGTTGGACTGAAGTTTAACGGCTAATTGGCGAGACAAACCTGCAAGCTTCGGAAGAGAACGCCAGCTTCCATGGCCATGTTTCTTGATGTAATTTACGAGGATCTCATCTTCTTCAGGAGCCCATGGCCCTTTCTTCAGACCTTTCCATTCACAACATGGCGTCCTCCCCATCTTTTTTTTTTTTTTTTCTCCTTTACCGGTATTGTTTTCAAACCACAAACACTACCAAGATTAAAAATAAAAAACTCTAATTTAACACTGAAAAATATCAGCAATCCCTTCAAAATTTGAGTAGAAAATCACTCGAAAACTCTACTGTGAGAGAGAGAGAGAGAGAGAGAGAGAGAGAGAGAGAGAGAGAGTGGGAGCTTTTGCAGTTTTGGAATGACAAGCGCTGTGAAGTAAAACATATAGTAACATGAAAGAGGTGCAACAAAGACAAGAGAGACGAGAGAGAGTTTGAACGATTAAAGTACGAGCTTATATAAAATTTATGATTTAAAAATTAATTTAAATTTTATTAAATTTTAAAAATAAATTTTAATATTTATTTAAAATAAATATTGAGTTATCTAAAATCGATTCATTAAACTTATTTACTTAATAATAACGAGCTTAATTTTTATATTTAATTTTAAATTTAATTATTTATACTCAAGAATTAATTATAATTTTTAATTACTACTTAAAGTAATAAAAATCTCTACTACTATAAAACTCTTATTTAAGTTATATATTACGAATTAAGTAACATCAATTTAATTATAAAAGTTATAAAAGAAGACTTAAATAAAATTATTAGAATAAATATAAAATTAAAGTATTTATAACTTTTCCTGTAAAATAATAATTAATTATCTTTTTTTATTTAAAAAATTCATTTTTTATTTGAGAAAAAGGACTTCCCACTATTTTATTTGGAAAAAGAAATATATAATTTTAATATATCATTTGAGAAAAAATACATCCCACTATCAATTTTTTAAAAAATTTAATATATTATTTTTCAATAAAAACAAATTAAAAGAAAAAAATTTCATCACTTTTTTAGGTGTGTAAAGCCCTCGTTTATATAAATAAATATATATATACGTTTATATGTATATTACGTAATAATATTTAATTTTCACCCAAAAATTCAATTATTTATCCTCATGTGCAATAAAAAATATTAATATAGTATTTTTTAAAAAATATATGTTTTAATGACAAAGCTCTTTGTCACAAATCTAATATATATATATGATTTTATTAACAAGTGTTCTAAAACAATTCTTAAAATTACTATCTAATATATTTATTTTGTGTATTGAAAATGATAAAGTTATAAATCATAACATCTAACACAAAATTGTTACTCCAAATAATACATAAACTAATTGTAAAACGTAACCTACCAACGCTAACATATTAAAAAAAGTTAGATTAATTATACGAAAAATTTAAAAATAATTAAAATAAATTTAAATAATTTACGATCATAAATGTTTCCTTTAGATATGCTATTGCAAACCAAAAAGAACGAACAGAGAGTTTCAAGCTGGCGTCTGCATTTCAATTAATATGCAGTATACAAAACAGTACATGTATATTTATGTTTGACAAATGCAGCATTGATAAAACTTGAATGTCGAAATCATCATTGAGAGTGGAAAAGAGAAAAAAACAAAAAACTTGTACAAATGGTGAATATAGTTAATAAGGGCTCCCTTTTTTCAGGTTTTAATTGCACAGAACTGGAAAGAAATGGTAATAAAAAAGAAAAAAAAAGGAAAGAAAGAAAGAGGGAGGGTGCAGTGAATTGGTGACGATGAAAGGGAAAGCATTAATAATGGATTCTCCAAGAGAGAGGACATGGAAATATTTATGGGGAAAGAGAGGAGTTAATGACCATGAAAGTAACATGCATGGAATGTACAAACCATTAAATAACTCACCCACATTTTGTTTTTCTTTTTTGTTTATTTTGTCAGAAAATGAGAGAAAAAGTTAATCCAAGAAACTAACACTGTTTCTTTGGGACAGAAAGTGGTGGGGTGCTTTCGGTTTATAAGCTGCTGTTCATACTGCATGCTTCATACGAGAAGTACAATTAAATAGCTTTTCAATCAAACTTTAATGAAAGGGCAAAGCAATATTGGAGGGACCACCGAGAGATATCAGACACATGGTGACACGTGATGGAACACGGTGATACACGTATTGGTTGAATGATTTCATTTTTACCTTGTTTGTTTGGATACCGGGAAAAAGTTTTTTCTTTTGCTTTTAGAAAAAATGGCTGTTTGTTTGTTTGTTTGTTTTCGGTTTAAAATAAATAAAAAGAAAAAAGAAAAACAGAGTGGAATAAATGTAGAAGTGGTGAGGGCCTGAGGGGAATGGCTGAATGGCAATGCAAGTCTTTTCAGGTTTTCAGTATAATAAATGCCATCAATACAAAGTCTAAGAAAGGAAAATTTGGGAACAGCAGGCCCAGGCCAAAGGAAAAGGTCGAGGGCGTTTGGTGTTGGAGACAATATGACCCCCCTTGGGTTGAGACTCTAGACGCTTTGATTATGGAGCATCAGGAACCTAGGGATTGATGTTCACAGTGTAATTCCGGATGACATCTCCGATAGTAAGACCACCAGATGTTCACGTATCTTTAGCCATATTTTGATGTATAATTCACTGAATTTAAAAAAAATGAAAAAAGGAATTTGACAAAATATTAATAGTTGATAGATCCATATTTTGACAAATGTAAGTTAAATAATTTTTATTGCTGAAGCTGGATGAAAGTACCGAAGAAGAAGCTCATTACGTGTCATCCACATGGCTATGGTGATGAGAGCTTGATCTAATTATGGGCTACCGCTTTTGGGCCTTAGGTTCTTGAGCCTAACTCAACTTACTATTAGAACCAGAGGCATACCTATATGCGAAACATGCAAGAATAATATAATATAATTTAATCACAAAGTTCAGGTCTTTGACTCTGTTCCGCAACTTCAGAGTTGCCATTGGGCTGTCAACTCCGAACCCATCTCTGCAAACAATATAAATTTCTTGTCTTTTCTTCTTTGAAGGATTGATTCATTCGCTGCAGTTTAATGTCCTCTATAAACTACTTTGATTTTGTCTGAACACAGTCACCAACAAGTTTCCTTCTCTGAACCAGAATATAGCTCTCCCTGTAGTCAAACTGATCATTTCCTTGGTAAGAATTTTGAACCAGATTATACTTGTTGTATAATTACTGAATAAGTTAATTAAATTAAAATTTTAATTTATAAAAATTAATTATTTAATAATTTTATTTAGACTCAAACGGAAGCTGGTTATTATTTTTTATCCAAAGCCCAAATTGATTTTCACTTATTTTAAAGGAATTTATTTTTTCACCTTAAATCAATTTAGGTAAATTATTTTCTTAATATTTCAAATATTTTAGGACATGGTTTGTTTTTTTTTTTTTGGCCAATGGATAAGGAAATTGATACGCGCGCCAATCGCTCGATACAAGGTGTCGATGGGTCCCTTTGATTTGGACTTTTAACTTTGGTGGTAGTTGATCGTTATCCTCAACGTGTGTTAACCATTGTCAACTTCACCTTCATTTCAAGCACGTGTCTCACACCGCCCAACCACATCGCTTCCCTTTTAACTCCCCGCGTGGCTCACGCCGCCAGTGTTTTCATTTGTCGCCGGAAAGTCTCAGTTGAAGTTTAAATTATCATTGTTTTTAACACTTTTTTAATTAAAAAAGGATTTTATTACTTTTCTTTTTCCTTTTTTTTTTTTTTTGGTTGTTCAAGCAGGGACATGTCAACCGTTAGTTCCTGACTCTCTTCATTATTAACTCGCTTCTTCTCTGTTGTTCTTCCGAAGCCCTAAATTTCCAAGCGCAATCAACTTCTTTCTCATCAATATTCTGGTAATTTGCTTTTTTTTTTCTTTACTTCTCTGTTTTTAATGAGCTTTTCCATTGCTTAAATTCAAAGAGTTTGTTTAATTGGAATTTTGTGTAATTGTTTACATTTTAGTGATGGTTTATTTTTATTGCTGTTATTAGATTAGATTAGATTATACACTTCAAAGGATTGAGTAACTGAAAACGGTAAGCTTATGAATGTTAAGCAGTTAAACTCATTTTCTTCCTTTGAATTAGAGTTTTTTTTTTTTTTTCTGAATTTGGCGTCCGAAAGGAAGTTGAGATTTTTAATCAATTTTGTTATGCAAAGCACAATAATGTATCATTCTTACATGAAGAATTAATGTTACAGTAGCATTTTTAGGGTTTGTATGAAGTAAGTTGATCGCTGGGATGGCTACCATATCATTAGTAGCTGGAAATTGTGGAAGAGGAAGAGGAGGTGAAGATGGAAGGTTTGAATTCGGGTCAAACTCGTATTTTGGGAAGGATTTTTTGGCTAGTGAATTGCTTAATAGTTCATTTATTAGAAGAGTCAACGGGTATTGTTCAAAAGCTTTAAAAGGTTCTAGGAACGAAAATGGGAGGAGGTTTCGTGTTATCGCGAAAGTTAAGAAAGGGAAGAAGCACGATTACCCATGGCCCGATAATATTGATCCAGATATCACTGATGGATACTTAACTTACCTGTCTCACTTCAAGCCTCTGGATGAGAAACCAAAACCGGTGACTCTACCATTTGAGAAGCCACTGGTTGATCTCGAGAAAAAGATTATTGAGGTGAGTTACTTTTCATTGGTTTCCAATTGATATATTTACTTAATCAGGAGATTTAGAACAATTTTTAATGTTTCTTACATTTCTTTAAAAATTCATTATTGGTTTAAAGCCCTGTGGTGATTATTCATGAAAAGTGAAGATCCATTACAGGAAAAAATTTTCATCCTTATCACGTTATATCAATATAATATTTGTTTTGTTTCTGATCTTAAAATGGAGCAACTTTCTTTCATTATGTTATGATGTTTCGGGTGTTCACGAGGCTCAAAACTGAGATGTCTAGTCTTTCTAAATTCTAATATATTTGCTCTTTTGCTCAATACAATTTTGGGCAGGTATGCAGAATGGCTGATGAAACTGGTCTGGATTTTACTAATCAAATTGGAGCTTTGGAAAACAAGTATCAACAGGTTGATCTTATGTTTTCTTTTTCCCATTTTGTCAGCTTGTTTTAAGGATTTTTCTAATGAGTACCTTAAAGGCACTCTTTAATGTTGGTAACTTAATATATAAAGTAATATCTTCAGCCATTGTATTTGAAATCATCAATAAAGTTGTCAAGTATTTATTGAAAACAGGTTTATTACTCTAAATACAATATTAACTAACCTTAAAGAGTGCCTATGGGCACTTTTTAGCAGAACCCCTTTTTAAATGTTGATCACTGGTATAGTTAACTTTGTCATTCATTACATGTGGTAAATTTCAGAATTTTATGTCATGTAAAACTAAATATTTATGGTAGTTGTCAAACTTCTTTTGTCAAAATGTAGGCATGGATTCCATTGTCCTAGGCTCCTAGCTTATAAGTTGTAACAGTAAGAAAATCACTGATCGGTTCTGAAGTACTCTTCTTTGCATAGGCATTTGTTGGTTGCTTAAATATTCTCACTAAAACTGCAATCCACATTTTCTTTTTACTGACATGCTTATTGGCATATCTGTAATTTTTTATCTCTTCTAAACATCAGGCTTTGAAAGATTTATACACACATTTGACACCTATTCAACGCCTGACCATTGCTCGACATCCCAACAGACCAACAGTTCTTGATCATATAATAAATATCACCGAGAAGGTATTTTAGTAGTACATAACTTTTATATGTTTATACCCTAAAAGAATATGAAGTTATTTTCTTATGCTCTTACTCTTTTACAATCTTATAGTGGGTGGAACTCCATGGAGATCGTGCTGGCTATGATGATCCAGCTATGGTAACTGGTATAGGCACCATAAATGGTAAGAGCTACATGTTTATAGGCCATCAGAAAGGTAGGAATACAAAGGAGAACATTTTTCGCAATTTTGCAATGCCAACTCCTCATGGGTACGTTTCCATCTTTTATTTGAACAAGTAGCTTGAAGGTTCAGCTGGCATGTTTATTTGTTATTTGATATGTCCTGGAATTTTTCTTAGCTTATCTTACTTCATTCAAAACGTAGAGGTAGGTAACAGTGATGTGATCATAGCCTCTAATATTTGAGCAAGCCTACTGAAATTAGTTTTAAATCCCACCTATTACATTTGATTTGTAAGCAAATACTCACGTGAAGGCTCTATGTGCAAGCAGCTATCGGAAGGCTTTGCGAATGATGAGATATGCTGATCATCATGGTCTTCCTATTATAACATTTGTTGACACTCCTGGGGCCTTCGCTGATCTCAAATCAGAGGAACTTGGTCAAGTGTGTCAAAATATCTTCTAACGTTGGAAATTGTGATATTACCTACTCTGAATTCTGAAACAACTAATTCATATAATATACGACCCATTTCATGTTTTACCCTATACAGGGGGAAGCAATTGCCCAAAACCTGAGGACCATGTTTGGCCTTAAAGTGCCAATTGTAACGGTTGTTGTTGGTGAAGGTGGTTCTGGTGGCGCTCTGGCCATTGCTTGTCCCAATAAATTGTTTATGCTTGAGAACTCTGTCCTATATGTTGCAAGGTGAAACTAGTTCCTTCCTTTCCTTCCTTTATTCAGTAGTATCCCTTGGAAAGTACAAATTTTGTAGATTATGATGCATAAAGTTAATAAATCAATTATGGATATAACAAATCCTTCCAAGTTTAGAAAGGTGCTTTACATGTTAATTTGAGTTTTTAGTTTTCCTTTAGTCAGTGATCTTTATAAAGCAACGTAAATACCAGCTTATTGCCACACTGCTCATACTTATACATGGTTTTGTACAACTTCTGTTTCTCAAGTTCTTCCTTAACTAATGATAGATATGTTTACAGCATTTAGAGATATCCTTTCCATGATACTTTTAATGCGGTCTTTGGTTTTACATGTACTAATATTTTCTTTTATAGATGAACTCTGAAATACATGTTTCTTTTGACTCTGATTCTCTGATCAGTCCTGAAGCATGTGCTGCTATACTGTGGAAATCTTCCCAAGCAGCTCCTAAGGTAAGTGACTCATTTTGATGGTTGAAACGGGTACCATTTTTATATCAGGAGTGATGTTTCATACTTGTATAGGCAGCTGAAAAACTGAGGATAACAGCGCAAGAACATTATAAGCGCAAAATTGCTGATGGTATTATCCCTGTAAGCATCTTGAACCCTCTAGTTCGGCAATGGCTGTTTATCAAAATTGGAGGTTTTTTCTTTTTCTCCCATTTTGTCATTATTTGCTTTGACTTTTAGGAACCTCTTGGAGGTGCACATGCTGATCCTGTATGGACTTCCCAACAAATTAAACTTGCTATCACTCAGGCCATGGATGTAAGTAATGTTAACGAATCTATGAGCATAAAGAGGGAAAGAAATTTGCATACCGAATATCTGTGGTGATCTTAAAGTTCATTGCATCCTTATAAATCTTTGTGGTTGTCATACCTAAAAGAAAACTGGCATTTTAATACATTTTTGTGTTTATGTTTACCACAAGAATCATTTCTTAAATGATAATGGTTGTTTTCCCGGAAAATTAATTGTAACTTTCAAAGGATACTGTTTTTTTTTTTTGGCTCTTTAACCGTTGCTTTGGTGGGAACTTTAAAAGTAATTTGTTGCTTTACTTCTGGACAGCATTATGGGATTCTGCCATAGAATGGTGTTTGGTGCAGTATAATTTCTTGTAAAAGAGCCTCCTTTTATATTTGAATTTCTTTTATGCGCTACTGGAAGAAGTTACCCTTCCACTGTTTTAGTTGCAGGGTCGATTTGGTCTTTATTTATTTTTTCTTTTCCTTTGATATCCGAGTCATTGGTCGCTTATGGTGACATTCAAATGAATGTAGGAACTAACAAAAATGGATACACAAGAGTTGCTTCACCATCGTATGCTCAAATTTCGGTCGATTGGAGGTTTCCAAGAAGGCAAGCCAGTGGAACCTGAAAGAAAACGCAACATGAAGCCTTCAGATGCAAGTATGTTGAATGCTGCTGAAATAGAGTCAGATCTTGAGAAGTTAAAGAAGAATATTTTGGAGGCCAAGGTTCCTTCAGATCCAATTACAGACCAAGCAATCGAAAAACTTAAACAGGATGTTGACAAGGAGGTTACCAGAGCATTTATTTCAATGGGGTTACAAGAGAAGCTTGAATCACTTAAGTTGGAGTTATCCAGGGCCCCTGATAATCAGACTCTTAACCGTAATTTGAAGGAGAAGGTGGATAAACTGATGCAGGAATTTAAGCAAAATTTGTCTCGACCAGGGGCCTATCTTGGCTTAAAGGAAAAGCTTGAAAAGCTAAGCATGGTTAGCAGGCTTATTGAGCTGAAAGAGAAAGGTGAGAAACTGAAAACTGAGATTAATCAGAAGATTCCAGCTGAGATCAAAGCCAAGTTGGAACAACTGGAAAATGCTCAGGTAAACTTGTCGAAAGGGGATCCACTTGATAAGGAATTGGTGGCAGCGGCAGTGAAAGCTAAGAAAGAACTGATTGAAGTATTGAAGTCAGCAAACTTGGAAATTGTTGGAGTGACAAAGAGAAAGGTCGTAAGTGCAGCACCAGAACTACAAGAGAAGATTGTAAATGTGAAGAAAGAGATTGATGGAGAAATCGGAAGGACAATTAACGTAGAAGGTCTTCGTGGCAAAATCGAGGAGTTGAAGGCAGAGATGACTAAAGGCTCTAGTTCAACAAATGTTGAAAAATTACAAACAGAGATCAAGGAGGGGATTCTTGCTGCCTTGGATAACACGGCTTTGAAACAGAAGGTTGAGAATCTAAGAAGAGAATTTGCATCATCCTTGGAAGTAGCCATTGATGATAAAGTTACTGCTGAAAACGGCAGATGCTGAAAATACAACCATTTTACATATATAGAGAGTAAGGCTCTGATTTCATGTTGCAAGTCAAGACATACAATGAGTTTGATTTTACACTAAAAATACTATGCTTTGGCATATGGTGTTGTCACTTGTCATAGTCAGTTTTCAGTGTTCTTTCTTATGTAACTGCACAAGAAATTTCTTAGCAAATGTTACTTTTTTTTCCCACTTAGATTGGGTCTGAACATATATTCTGGCGGATAGGTGCAAAACAAACCAATATTGGTGAATCAAAATGTCAAAAACATGTCTTTGCAGACGATATGAAGGCCTGTGTTTTGCAAAAGCTCAAAATGCCACCATTTTCACAAGTAGATATGCAAATTGCTTGTCTAGATTGTTCGTAATCAGAAATTGGCCTCTCTGCTGCTCCATTTAGGCGAAACATATCCATCGATATAGTATATCCCACACTAAATGACCTGAATTTCTCCATCATACCGACAATTCCCTCAGGATGTGGTTGAGAGGCTGAAGCTTATCATAAACACCCCAGTGGGCAAAAGGCGTGGTGTCAGTCCTTTTGGATGCATCTCCAAAAGCCATGGATGAGACAGACAAATGGGTTGATGAACAGTTGAAGTCCAATGAATTCATTCTTTAAATGCTGGGGTTCTTTTAAACATTCTAGACGCTGGTGTCAATCTGTCGACTGCTCACTATGTCGGATCTTATATTGTGCCAAAAAATGTGGTGTTAACCTCCATATTTTTCAATGTTCAATTACAACTAAACCTTAAAACCGCGATGGTTTTATGAAGTAGAAGTAGTAGTTTCAACTTAATTCTATGAATAAAGAACTAATTTTATTTTTTGAGTCGTCAAAAGAACCTAAGTTGGTCAGTGATATTTGTTTAATGCACTCTGTATATGTCCCAAAAAACCTGGAAAAAAATCTAGTCAAAAACGTGGAAATTATTGTGTATATTATCAATTGATCATGCATGCTGCTTGTACCATCAAATTCAATTACATAAACAAACCAATCCAAAAAATAATGTGAACAATCAGACAAGAAAATATCCAACTTTGACGAGATGGTCTGTCTGCCACCCAATCAAACTAGTACGTTGCAAAAGCTCTAAAAAGAACATCATGGTGGGAAATTATAAGAACCAAATGGCGTGTTTTGAATTTCTATTTTTTCTTTTTTTTAAGATTGCTCTTCGGATTGGTTTTCATGATCACCCGCAGTAGTTTCTTCCTCGTGGTCAGCTTGATTTTCGGCAAGGTCGGAAGATGCAGAAGAGTTGTTTCGCTTGTGTGAAGCAGCCTGGAGGACATGGTTGTAGTTCCCTTTCTCCATGAAAAGCTGAGCGAAATGATGCTTGCAGTAGAGGACCCCATCGAGAGCAGCATAGGAAGAGTGTGTCAGAGTGCAGCCTCCATGAGCGCACCTGAAGCATGACTTGTGGAAACATTCACCTTCCATGGTAACCTGTCCCAACAATGTGAACCAATATTAGTTGAAAAATACGGACAATTTGAAAAGATATAACTTAATAGACTGCACCAATTCAATTTACGAACCTTCTCCAATGGGTACACTGTTTTCTCGCAAACAGCACACTTGTCTTGGGTTCCAGAGAATATGGATGAAAGCTTGCTGGGAGTCCTATTCTGTAACATATTACAGAAAACTTGCGTAATAACAAGCATTTGGAAAGATAAAACTTGTGGTTTTTTTTTTTCTTCACAGAAAAATATTGCAGTCTCGGAATAAAGAAGAGGATTGCAGATAATAGGATTTAAATCCAGACCTGCTGGATGCCACCTCTAACTAGGCAAAATTCTTAGTTCAAAATTTTTGTTTTTGATTGTTCTGGTTATTTTTTATATGACTTTGATATTTGCTCCTTTTGGAGTCTGGGATTGTCTTGACAGAAATATTATGACTGAAAACCTACAGTTTAAACTTGTTTTTGCCATGGCTAGAAGTCCTAGATATTCATTAGTTGTTTTTTTGCTCAGAATGAGAAAAGAGAAAACTATACTAATCCGATTCAAATATAAAACATACGTAAAAGAATGGAAGACATACCAGGTCATTTGGCTTCTCAGGCTTGCCTGCAAAAGTTGATCATCAAGGAAAATTATAGTTGTTAGCCTTTAACCATACAGGCTAAAAACGAGGGACTGAGGTGGGGGGGGGGGGCTTACCTGTTTGGAAATTCTTGCTGAAATTGCCAGATTCCTTGAATAGTTGCTCGAAATGAGGCTTGCAGTACAGGACTCCATCCATGGAGGAGTAGGTGCTTATCTGTCAAAGGTCATAATTAACATGTTCAATTCTCTTTCGTACAAAGAAGGCCCTAATCCTAATATAGGAGAAAGGATTGCGGATATTGGGATTTGTATCATAAATTTATTGGATGCTATCTCTTAAGATTATTGCATGAACCAACTGAACTAAGTTTGGGATGCAATTAACATATTCAGTACATTGACACATTTTATCAAGAAATGATTTACAGTTTTAGACCAATTAATCATTTCATGCCAAAACCAACCTGGAAGTTTCTAACATGAAAAACAGAAGTTTTAAAGAAAAAAAAAATTGATGACATACCGCAAGGTTTCCCTTGCAATGGCTGCACTTGAAACATGTTTTATGGTAAGGCACACCTTCAAGAGACAACATATCCACCACATGGACAGTCTTGTCACAAGCCTTGCACTTGTCCAAAGTTCCAGTAAATGCCATTGTCTTTTGCTTTCAAATTTGTTTGAAAACTCGGAGAACTCTTTTGAAAGGATATTTATTCTAGCAACAAAGCAACAGGTCCGAGGAAACGAAGGAACCTTTAGGACAAGAAAAAAAGACAAAAGCAGCTTTTGCCCCGTTGGTCGATTACCCTCTGACAAATGAAGAGCAGATAACAAAATCCCTATGCTCTGTTTATAAAAAACTGTTTTAAATATCAGATTATAACGGGTTGCTTTTGCCTTTTTTATTTGGTGATGGTGACTTTGGCGGACACGTGATTGGAGATCCTAATATTTTGTTGCAAATTTTGAATGTTTGATGGCCTAAATATGGATGGGATTGAATTGAATCCCTTTGAACTGGAGATAATCAAGGTTTGTGCTTTTGACCTGTTCAATGGGAAATTTTTTAATGGAAGAATAATGAGAGCCAACAACTCATTTTCGCTAATTGGACCTGGTGGTAATGTTGATAGGATATATATATATATATATATATATATATTTGTTTTTTTAACTGTACAATTATGCTTAATTAAATCGAAAATTTGATATAATTTTGATAATTCACAAATTAATCGTAACATCGATAAGTAAAGTTTTTTATATATATATATATGTTTTAATTTTTTCTTTCATTTGATTAAATGTAATTTTAAGATAGCAATATAATAATGACCCAAGATTAAAATCTAATTAAATTAATGATATTTTGAAGTAAAATGAATTAATTAATTAGAAATTTATTATGAGAAATTGTATTCTCGAATTTGAAATTAAAGTACACTTAAAAATGAATTTGGCTCTTATCTATTACTTTTTATTTTTTTTAAATATATTTATCAATATTATTGATATCTATAAAATTCAGTTATGAATTATCAAAATCAAATAAAAGTTAAATTTATAAATGATAATTAAAATAATATTAAATAATAATAAATAAAAAATAAAAAAAAAACACTTAATCCATTAAAAAATACGTAACATAATAAACTCCTATAACAAGTAGATAAACTTCTTCTTGCATTTTGCTGACCACCATAAATGCCAGAATATTGCAAGTTAAATATGTAAAGCTACTCTAAGTGTGCTGCCGCTCACCTGTTTTTGAGTTAGATTGTTAGGCGCTTGATTTTAGCTAAAAGTTTTGCAATGAATTTAGTTTATTAAAATAAAATAAAATAATTATAATAATAATTTAATTCAGTAAAATAGAATAGTATAAGATTTGAATCTTTGATATAAAAATTTAAATCTTTTAAAATAATTTTTTATTTTTTTAAGATCGAAATAATTATTTATTGAAGATATTAAATGATTATTTAATGATTTTAAAAAATAATATTATAATTAACTATTCACGAAATAATTATTTTATTAATCAAATATTTATATTACTATAACGTATAATAAAATTTTTATTTTTGAGAATCAAATACACTATTAAAGTTTAGTTTAATGTAACCTAGCCCACAAAATTAAATTATTTTTTAATAATTTAACTTTAAGTTAATTTTCCTTCATATATACATTTGACGTTATTAAAATAAATTTTTTAATATTTTAACAATAAATTTAAATTTAAATGCTTTAAATGAAATTTAATAAATGAATCACATTAATATAATAACCAATGAAACAAAAAACCGTAGAACTGTAGAAGTGCGAGCAGAAACAAAAAAAAAGAAAAAAAAAAACACCATCACATCCGTACGTGGGAGTGGAGAGGCACGGAGCGGGGCGACTCTTGGAAGCGAGTTGGGGCTAATGACTGAGCCAGTCTCCCTGCCCCCAGGCTCCGACCCTTACCCGCACAATGGCCATTCAAATGGCGCTCGGGCATGATATGAAAACTTGAAGCCGTAGACGCGCCAGCTTTTGACATTACAGCTGGAATATCCAAGGGCATAAATCGAATCACCTATAAAATCTTAATTCTACAAAATAAAACGTCATTTTAAAAACTTAATATATATCCACCAATCATTTAATTTCCTCGTGTAATTTTCCCCTTCTCTTTCTTAGTTTCCAAACAGAGAGATTTGTAATTTGCACAATAGGGGGAAAGAAATGAAAGAGATAGTAAAAATTAATAAACTTGCCAATTTAATAATAATTGAAAGGAAACAGAAGCAAAGAAGGCAACGTTGATTTGTTTATCAGTTGTGTCATTTTTTCTGCTCTTCCTAAGTTTCTCCTCCCAAACTCCGCCTCTCTCCTTCATTTCTGCCCTTCTTTGATCGGTCAGTTCACTCTCTCTTCATTTTTTATTTATCGACTTTTATGCAGAATACGTTTTTATTTACGTAATATCTTCTTATATGAGAATAAAGTATGTTCGGATTTGCTGTTCTAGGGCTACTAGTGTGGATTCATTAATATTTTGTTTGTTTTGCCAGGTGTTTGATAAAAGGTCAATAAGAAAGCTAGAAATGCCTTGCCAAGACTAAAGATCGGTGTGGCCGAGAATGATGGATTTTGCTTGTAGTTTTAAGCGTCCTACGATCTTTCGTGGTGGTGAAGGTACTACTTATAGAATAGTGGATCCATTATGTCCTAGATTTAGATGTAGAAATTTCAGCTACAATGTTTTTGATCCCAAGGTTGGACCCAAATCTTCGTCCCTGAAGAAAATGAGGAAAAGTATGGCATACAGTGGTTGTTTAACTTCAAATTTAGTTTTCGGAGGGAAATTTGATAGTCATTTGTGCAGCACATACTCGACTACATCATTGTTTTTTAGGTCACATGATATGTTGAAAGTAAGAGGAGTTAGGTCGCGCTGTCAAGGTAATGATTCCTTAGCTTATGCCGATGGGAATGGTCGGAATGTGGAATTTGCAGAGAGTAGTGATGGGAGTTCAAGTGGTGCTGTATCAAATGGTTTGGGAGAAGAAGAGAAAAATGTAAGTGGTGAAGTGGAAACACCTACTCTGGATGAGTTGAGGGAATTGTTGCAGAAGGCCATGAATGAATTGGAAGTGGCACGTCTTAACAGTAGGATGTTTGAGCAAGAGGCTCAGAAAATATCAGAAACTGCAATAGCCTTGAAGGACGAAGCAGCCAATGCTTGGAATGATGTTAATAGCACGCTTAATATGATTCAAGATGTTGTGAACGAGGAGTGTGTTGCCAAAGAGGCTGTTCAAAAAGCAACAATGGCACTATCTTTAGCTGAGGCCAGGCTTCAGGTGGCAGTAGACTCATTTAAATCTTTGAAAAAGGGAAATGATTCCCTAGAAAGTTCTAGGGAGAGCGATGGGGAAATTGGCAGGGAAGATAATGGAGCACCATTGGCTGCACAATATGAGATTAGAGAATGTCAGGAGAAGTTGGCAAATAGTGAAACAGAGTTAAGGCGCTTGCAGAGTAAGAGGGAGGAATTGCAGAAAGAAGTGGATAGATTGAATGAAGTTGCAGAGAAAGCACAGATGGATGCATTAAAAGCTGAGGAAGAGGTGGCAAACATCATGCTTTTAGCTGAGCAAGCTGTCGCTTTTGAATTGGAGGCAACACAGCATGTGAATGATGCAGAGATAGCCCTCCAAAGAGCTGAAAAGTCTCTTTCTAATTTGACTGTTGACATTGCTGAAGCTGCCCAGGGGCAGGTTGTGGGTGAAGAGGCTGTTGTCGAGGAGGAGAAGTTCAGTCAAGGGGGTCCTAGTGATGTTATTGTTGAAAGAGAAAGGGATGCTCTGATTAATGGTGATATAGTTGCTGGTGAGCCTACAACAGACATCTTATCCAGTAAAACAAGAAAAAGTTCTGAGGATCTCAAAAAATTTGATGATTTGAGTGATCATGAGAGTGAAATACTGGGTTTTGATTCTCTGAAAGAAGCTGATGAAGCAGAAAAGTCAAAAAATGTTCAAACGAAGAAGCCCGAAGCTCAAAAGGAGCTGACAAGGGAGAGTTCACCCCCTAATTCCCCAAAGTCGTTGTTGAAGAAATCTTCCCGCTTCTTCTCTGCATCATTCTTTTCTTTCACTGTTGACGTGACAGAGTTCACACCAGCATCAGTTGCCCAGGGTCTTTTGGAGTCTGCAAGGAAACAAATTCCTAAACTGGTTGTAGGGGTACTGCTCTTTGGAGCTGGGTAATGTTACCACCTTGTTTTGTTAACTGATTTAGTTATATCAGTCTTTTGTAAGATTCCAGTTTATGTCGTTACTGAGTGTTGTTGATTTCCTCCTTCATGACTGAAATAGCATTTTAGTTTAAATTTAGTTTCTGATGGAAGCCGTAGAAGCAAGATATGTTTCCTTTGGAGTGCTATGTTCATTTTTTCTTATAGTAAAAGTTTAGATCTAGAAATTCTCTCCTTGAGAATAATGCAAGCATTGAATCAACCCCTGTGAAAAGAGCCATTCTATTGATTTTGTGTTTTATCAGTTTATTGCTTTTTGTAAGTTTCCATGCCTGGAAAAATGATTGGCCGCCTTCGATCACAGGGTTGCCTTCTATGCTAATCAGGCAGAGAGGAGAGCTCAGCTGATGCAGCAGCCAGATGTTATCACCACTAGTATAGAAGAAGTTTCCTCAAATGCAAAGCCTTTGATCCGGCAAATTCAGAAA
The DNA here is from genome assembly GCA_038381775.1 of Adansonia rubrostipa. NCBI lineage: Eukaryota > Viridiplantae > Streptophyta > Magnoliopsida > Malvales > Malvaceae > Adansonia > Adansonia rubrostipa. The sequence continues at coordinate 1,287,378 of JBBYHM010000006.1, read as the reverse complement.
TTTCCTAAAAGACTAAAAAGATTAATTGCATTGCTTCCTCATCAAGAGGTATGTCATTTGTGATCCTATGCCATTTATTAATAATCCATTTGCTTCTTTTGCTCTTAATTCTACCGTATATGGAAGCTTTTCGGAAGCTTATTTCAATCTTTAAATTCCCAGATGAATGAGGAGGAGGCCTCCCTCTTTGATGTGTTGTGGTTACTGCTTGCAAGTGTAATTTTTGTGCCTATATTTCAGAAAATTCCTGGAGGTGACTAAATTCTGTATCCTTTAGTTCAAATTTCAGTTTGTTGCATTGAGATGACATTCTTAAAAAACGAATGATCATTTTTTTCATTCATGAACTATTGTGAGTACTTGGAGGTCATGCTTGAATTCTCTGACTGCTTTTTATGATGTTTCCTCATAGTCTGGAGTACAAAAGTTTTTTGCTTTCCCCCTCCTTATCATTATTTGCTCTATTTTTCCTTTTTTCCTTCTGGAATTTTGTACAAACTGATGTTTGTCTTCTATCTTTTCCAATTTTTAGGCAGTCCTGTTCTTGGATATTTGGCTGCTGGCATCTTGATTGGACCTTATGGTCTGTCCATAATCCGTCATGTCCACGGGACCAAAGCAATTGCTGAATTTGGAGTTGTTTTCTTGCTATTCAATATTGGCCTTGAGGTGGAGTTTATTAATTAGATCCATAGTTCCAGATTTACATTGAATCTCCATCATTATGAGAAGATATAAAACCTGCAACCACATTTCACTTTTTGCAGTTATCTGTTGAAAGGTTAAGTTCCATGAAGAAATATGTTTTTGGATTAGGTTCTGCCCAGGTGATTGAGAAGATAAATTTTTTGTTATTGTCACTTGTTTTTTAATAAATTCTTTTAACTTTTACTTTTATGTGATACAGGTGCTGGTGACTGCAGTTGCAGTTGGCCTGGTTGCTCATTTTGTTGCTGGACTGCCTGGTCCAGCTGCAATAGTGATTGGGAATGGCCTGGCGTTATCTTCAACTGCTGTTGTCCTGCAGGTAATTAACAAAGGCAGATTTTGCTTCAGATATCATAGATTGTGACATTGTATTACCACGACTCTTGCACTACCTGAAGAAAGGCAAAAAAGTTAGCAAGACAAGCTTCCTAGAGCAAAAAATTGGAATCTTCTTCTTGTTGAATATGTTATACATATCTGTTTCCTCTTATATTCCTCTGCGGCATCTTAAATTTTTGGAAATTAGAATATAACTTGGATTCTTGCTATGTCTTTACAAATCCACCCGAATATAGTATGACTATGTCTTGATTGCATCAGACTTTATCATTTATTTTTTATATTTTGTTCTCTTACAATAAGATACCTACCACAGAAGATAATGAAACCTCATGGCTCCATTAGATGAACGTATAATTGACATCGTCTTCATTTGCAGGTATTACAGGAGCGAGGTGAGAGTACTTCGCGCCATGGACGTGCTACTTTTTCTGTCCTACTTTTTCAGGTTGTCCCATGATCTTGAGAAAAGGGATTGACTTCAGGATGCATTTTGTTATGAATTGACTTTGCAGTCAGTGATAATAGTTCTCCATGCAGTTATTATCAAAACGAACATCTTGATAACTGATACATGTATCCCTGCTTCTTCTTTTCTGTCCTTTTCTTTTGTTTTTTTAATCTTCTTTCCCCCTCTTCATGTTTTATACTGGCATCTTAATTGTTGAAGTCAGCAAAAGATGAAATTGGTAATCTACTCAACATGATATGGTAATCGTCTATGTACTTTAGCCATCTAGCTCCCATAGTGCTTAAATAGCTTATGAATGATTAGACTAAACTAGCCATTAGGTCAAATAAAATAATGCCCACTTGATGTGTGTAGAATCCTCCCTTGTTAGTCCTTTACTTCGACATTTTGTTAATTTAGATGATTGTGGTTGCTATTTTATATTGATTAATATCTACTCTTTGCAGGATTTGGCTGTTGTTGTTTTGCTTATACTCATACCTCTTATCTCACCAAATTCATCAAAAGGAGGGGTAAGTACTTCTAAATTCTAATAAATCTGTCTTTGCTTTTCCTTTTTGTTCTTCATTTGACCTTGAAGGTACTAAATTTGCCTTCCTTTGATAGCATGTCATTTACATATATTTTGATTCTTTATTCTAATATTTGCATAAAACATAAATTTTACTCGGGGCCCAGGTTTTGATGAATGATTTTCCCAAGCTTTTATTAATAGAAGGCTGTCAGTTCCTTCATTACCTTGGGGTCTCTTACTTGCTGTTTATGTTTTTCATTGCAGTGTACTCCACTAATTTGCTTTCCCCAAAATTATTGCTTTTGTTATTTGACATTTGCTTCCATAAAATGGTTCTAATGAACTTCTTAGAAAGTATTGTGGATAAACATTTGCAAGTGGAAATATTTGCGGAAAAAACATGAAAGAATTTTGATGGCTAAGGCAAGTTAATAATAAGTGAAATTTGCCCCTTGTCTGGTTTATATGACTGCCATATTCTTGTTATAATTGCTGGTAGTTCTTCTATGTTTTGTATTGGCACTTTGATTAATGTAATTTTTTCTGGTTTACAGGTTGGTTTTAGAGCCATTGCAGAAGCTCTTGGACTGGCTGCTGTTAAGGCAGCAGTTGCCATCACTGCAATTATTGCTGGGGGACGGTTGGTAAGTTTTATATGCAAGACATTCATAAATTATGGCCTCAGGTTTGCACGAAAATTTTTATTGTCTTACTTTATCTTAATTTATCCTGTCATGTTGACTGATGAGAAACCTCGAAAATTATCTATTAAGGGTGTTCAAATATACCCTGGTTGGATGTATGTGGTATCATTGCAGTGGAGGTAACTGATTTTTTGTGAGACGCTTGTTATACATAAAATAATGCACCTAATGATCCGATAGTATTGACTCATAGAAGCATTTGACCCACAATCTTCTGAACTTATTAAGGTTGTCGATACCTGTGCCTGACTCTGAAAATGAGTAATGCTTCATAAACACATCATCTGCTGATTTTATATACCTTTTGTTCTTTCTTGCAGTTGCTTCGACCAATTTATAAGCAAATAGCAGAAAATCAAAATGCAGAAATATTCTCTGCCAATACCCTCCTTGTTATTCTAGGGACAAGTCTCCTAACTGCTAGGGTATGAAAATTATGCATTCTTGTTGTCGATATTTCTTTTTCTTTATTAGTAGTGATAATAACTTAGATCCTTTCTTTTCTTTTGCTATTATTTTTGAACAGGCTGGACTTTCTATGGCATTGGGAGCTTTTCTAGCTGGTTTGCTTCTTGCAGAGACTGAATTCTCTTTGCAGGTTGAATCAGATATTGCTCCGTATCGTGGCCTCTTATTGGGTCTTTTCTTCATGACGGTTGGTATTTTATTTGGTGGCATCTCCATATTCCGTAATATGCAGATGACTAGATGTTTGTTTCATTGAATTACATTCTTGCTTCAGTTGTAAAACCTACCTGGCCCTCATTTTTTATAAGGCCATTTAGTGTAAATATTATAGAATAATCATATTACCAAGATTCTTTATTATAACACTAGAGGATGATTTTATCTAATAGGTGGAAGTTGGAAATTGGGAGAGGTGGTTGGATAAAGTCTTTATATCATTTATTACATTACTGAGTTTGGAGAATGATAACAATTGCTTAATTGGCTTGCATTTGGTTTTAGGTATATTGGTGTTACCATATATTGATGATCAAGTATGTGCAACTGATGGCAACTGTTTACTGAGTTTTCAGGTTGGCATGTCAATTGACCCAAAACTTCTAGTATCAAATTTTCCTGTCATTGCGGGGACATTAGGACTCTTAATTGGCGGCAAGACTATATTGGTGGCATGTGTTGGTAGACTTTTTGGTATTTCAATCATATCTGCCATAAGGGTTGGTCTTCTTCTAGCTCCAGGTGGAGAATTTGCATTTGTGGCTTTTGGTGAAGCTGTTAATCAGGTTTCCTTCTCTATTAACTAACATCATTTGGTATTGAGATGATCTCATCTGCATGTTTATCCTGCATTTGGTAAATTTTTGGTTAATTTCTTGCGCTATTGGGTTTTTCTTTTGATTTTCTTCAAAGATTGGTTTGAGAAAAAGATATTAGTTGTTCCATTAAAATTTGTGTTATTCATTAGTTGTGTCACATATTTAGGTAAATGGTTAACTTTGTTACTAAATCAATAGGCATCGTTGTTCTATTAATAATGATTGCTTATCCAACTTCCAAGTGCTAATAATGAAATATTTTATTGCTTATGCAAGTATTAATGGGGTTGTTGGCAGGGTATTATGTCTTCTCAGCTATCCTCGTTGTTGTTCCTTGTTGTTGGGATCTCAATGGCCCTCACACCATGGCTTGCTGCTGGAGGCCAGTTCATTGCCTCTCGTTTTGAGCTGCATGATGTTCGAAGTTTGTTGCCTGTCGAGAGTGAGGTAACATGTGTAACTTAGAACTCCATTGAGGCTGCTAGTATTTTTTTTCCCCTTGGTAGTTTGTCAATAACTAAATCAGGCTTTTCCATCGTTCTCTGATGTCCTTGTTTTGTTGCATTAGAGGTAGTAAAAACTAGATGAGGAAAGTGCAATGCATTCGGGTGATATATGGATCTTCAAGAAGATGTGGGATGAAACCTTCATTGTTTTTGTGACAAAAGTTATTTTGAGTGATTGTGATCAGTTATGAAGTTCATTTAATGTGTATATTATTAAATATTGGAGGGAATATAAGTATCTGTATGAAGTAAAACTCTTTTCAATATGTTAGAGCATCTGATTTCTGATGTGGTGGGATCACTGATAATTACTTACTAATCAGTCTCTTTGACTTGGTTTTTTTTTTTTTTTTTTTCCAGACCGATGATTTGCAAGATCATATTATCATTTGCGGATTTGGACGTGTTGGGCAGGTGTCTATATATTTGCACCCTTAATTTTGAAAAATAGTCCGATTAAATTTGAAAAATAGTCTGAAATTGTTTATCCGATTAACCTCCTCTCAAATAACTCAATAAGGAACACATTTTTGCTACAATGCTATAATTTCTCTTTTTCTTTGGGTGTTTTCAGATCATAGCTCAGCTTCTTTCAGAACGCCTGATTCCATTTGTTGCTCTTGATGTGAGGAGGTAACATGAAAATATATTTGAAGGAATTATTTGCTCCTTTTTTTTTTAAAGAAAAAGTTAAATGATTATCACACATAATGGTTATGATTTTGCAAACATCTAACTCCATCTTAAGCTAGGGTATAGATACTTGTGTGTGCCAATTTAATTCCTCCAAGATACTTTTGTATTGGTAGCCCTATGCCCCTATTTCCTAGCACATTTTTCTTCTTTAATGCAAAACAATCTAGGGCTGTTCATTCAGTTGGTTCAGTTAATAACTGAACCGAATTACCATTAACCGATTTAACCAAATTCCTCAAGCCTTTAACCATTAAGCAAACTGATTTACTTGTTTGGGTAATTAACCGAACCGAAATATTTTCGGTTAATTTGGTCGGTTTTCGATTAACCAAAATAATTTGACTATTTCACCTTTTCACCACCAAAATCTAAACCTTTCTCCATTCGGAATGTAAAAGCACAGCATAATAAGAAAGCATTACATTGTCTCATAATGATGGAGAAAGGTGCTGGGTCAAGAACTCGAGATTTTGACTGTAGGTTTCTGCGTCGAGATGGAGTGGAGAGAAATGAGAAAGGGCTAAGAGTGAGAGTGAGATGGTGACTTGGAGATCGGAGAGAGGAGAGACTGAGACTGAGATGAGGGGAGAGGAGAGGAGAGGAGAGGATGAGGGTTCTCTATTGCTCAATAGTCAATACAACGAAAGAAAGAAAATGAAAGATGAAAAACTAAAAATAGGGCAGAGTCGGCTAAGGTTTTTGGTGTGTAGGGAAAGGGAATTAGGCAAAAATAAAATAAATGAACTTTTGTTTTATTTTAATATTTAAAATTTATTTAAGTTAAAACTTCCTTAAACGGCAAGACATATGCTGTTTCATTAAATTAGGTAAAATGGCTAAATAGGTTATTTTTGCTTAACCAAACCGCTTTAACGATAACTGAAATTTTGGAATTCTTCTTCCGTTAACCGACTGAACTAAAATAGGTGGCTAACCAATTAACCAAATTAAATCGGTTCGGTCGGTTAATTCGGGTTTCCCCGAATAGTGCACAGCCCTAAAACAATCACTTGCCTACTCCTATGTAATTGACATTTTTGTTGAAGAAGACATTCGTGGAAATATGCTGACTCATCTTGGAAATGGCCATATGTGCTTTCATAATCTATACGTTCTGGTAGACATCACAAAGTAGCAGATATTTAAAACCCATCAATCAATCATGGTAAGATACTAAAAGTTCTGCTCTTTCAGTGATAGGGTAGCAATGGGGCGTGCATTGGACCTTCCTGTTTATTTTGGAGATGCTGGTAGTCGAGAGGTAAGCAAAGTTTGTTTGAAATAAGCTAACTTGTATATCAATATTTGACTTTCTTTATACCGGTGACTAGGTTCTTCATAAAGTTGGTGCTGAAAGAGCATGTGCTGCAGCAATAACCTTGGATACTCCTGGTGCCAATTATAGAACCGTTTGGGCTCTAAGCAAGTATTTCCCTAATGTGAAGACTTTTGTCCGCGCTCATGATGTTGATCATGGCCTTAATTTGGAAAAAGCTGGGGCTACAGCTGTAATATGCTGATACCTTCTACTAAATTTTACTCTCATCGTTTCTTCTGGTGTTTCCTTACTATTCTCTTCTTGCTTGTTGACCTCAGGTTGTGCCAGAAACCTTGGAACCGAGTCTGCAGTTGGCAGCCGCTGTTCTTGCACAGGTACGATGGATTACTGTGTTCAAATCCCGAGCACCTTGTTTCCCTTATGCTTTCCTTGGCAATAGAGGAACTGGTTTAAAGTTGTCCCTTAGCAAGAGATCATGATTTGCATGTGCAACTCTTGCATTGGCCACTGTAATTTATAGTGTCGTATTGATATCTTAAAGCATCCAAGTCTTTTGGTTTCCCGTCTCTTTATGTAGGCTAAACTTCCCACATCTGAGATCGCAGCAACAATCAATGAATTTAGGTCCCGCCATCTTGCGGAGCTAACAGAGGTACTTCCTGCTACCTGTCTCCCTCCCTTTGGTAGCAGAAAATTTTATATCGCCACTTTTTAACATTGAAAATAACTAGATAGCCTTTATTCTCTGTTGCATTTATACCTGACATCTCATGCTATATTTTCATCATAATCCATACGTGTTTTCACTTTCACAGCTATGCCAAGCTAGTGGAAGTTCTCTTGGCTATGGATTTTCTCGAGTCGTGAGTAAATCTAAAACTCAACCATCAGATTCTTCAGACGAAAACCAGGTTACTGAAGGAACTTTGGCAATATGAAAGATTCCTGGTGTTAGCAAGATAATTGAGCCAAAAAAAAAACTGTATAGAAAGAACTAAATGCACCGTTATTGTAAGTTGTACAGAAATATAAGTAGAAGTGACTTTTCATCGATAACAAATTTTTAAGCGGTTGATAAATTTTTGATAAACCTTTGTTAATTGTTTGTTTGTGTCTGAAGGAGAAAGAAATGATTATTGTTGTTACCAATGGTAATAGGCTGGAAAGGAAGGAATATTTTGATGGTTTGCATTGTTCATGTTGTTTGAAGAATTCTCAAGAGATGATTTTTTTTCCTTTCATAGATTGAATAATAATTGTTATATTTGTTGATGCAAATCATGTTTTCACTTTGTTCAAGACTCTATATTAATTTGACTATTTATGTACTCATGATGTGCTTGTGTTATTAGCCACTTCAGGTGTTATTAAGGTAGCTCAACATGTGCTTTTTATCTGCTTATGCAATCATAGCACCAGACTTTACTACTCATATTGTATTATATGTCACCAATATGTTGCAGGATTTTTTTTAATTAGAGATTAGAATTCAGAGTAGAGGATAATGTATTTGCAAAATGTTGTCACCAATATATTGCAGGATTGTTTATTAGAGATAACAATTCAGAGTAGAGGATAATGTATTTGCAAGAATGTTAAAAACTGTAAAGAGTTATCATAATCATATTCCATTTAAGTTGGGCTAGCGTCTTTCTTGGACTCCATCGGATTTGTATCCCTTCTTTTTTTTTACCCTTAATTTATTACTGAAATACACCACTAATGGCTTCTCCTTATTGTTTAATTCGTTGAGTGAAACCATCTTTTTACATGATTTTTAAACGATATAAGTTGCTGCAACCTTAATATAGTGAAAGACCAAAAGTGAATTTGGTTCCCTCAAATTATAGTAACAGTATAGAGATACAATAATTCTTGCAAGTCCTGAAAAGGCAAATTTTAAAAACTTTGATAATTACTCATAAATCTACATACTTGAGCCAGCAATCAGCATCGGATTGGCATTTATTCTTCTCGCCAACTACGAGATACAAATTGGTATATTGAGAAAGAAAAATTTAGTATTATTCAAGGGTTGCTCAGGAAGAGAGCTTTGCACTGCTCCACTGTTTCATCAGGACTTGTAACTGCAAGACGAAAAAGAAATATCGTTGATAATGCAGTAAGCATTATTGGCACCAAGAAATATTGTGGGAAAACTTGCAGTTTTTTAAAATGGAAAACTAATCATTGCTATTTGAGACCACTAAACATCGAAAATCTGTCTGTAATTGTAAATAGTATTGAGTTTGAGTTTGAGTTTGAGATACACAACTGACCTGTGTGTCCAACTGTTCTCTCTGATTCATAAATTTCATGATCGTTCCCTCCCTGATCATAAAACATCCAGGTAAAACCATTTGTCACGTGAAAGCATGGCAAAACTCTTGAATAACATAGGTAAATTTCTCTGGAAGATCAGCTTGTGAATGAATAATAGGAAAAGGCAAAGCAGCAGGATGGAAAAAGTGAAGAATGAAAAAGAACCAACCTTGTAAGTTTTGTCACCAAAGAAGTGAATTTCTTGAAATTCTTCAAGGTATCTCAAGCAGTATGTTTTGTCCCAGCCCTGGGGGAAAACCTGTTACAAGCAAAACGAAGCAATAATTTAATCCAATGAATCTTTCTGACTTTCCTGGTATTTAAAATGTTCAATCACAAACCATATGCATTACTCACATCGAAGCTTATTTGTCCTCCAATTGAAAATGTCAAGTTAAGGTGAGCAAACTTTTCTCGAAGCACAGAAACCATTTTTGGGCGAATATTGTGAACCTGAAATCCAAGTATTTGAATATATGTAAGCATGAACCTATAAAATCTACTCCACAAAAGTACTAATTCCACATCTTTTAGATAGCCAAAAAACTTTCTTTTTTTTTTAATACCTTGTCATACTTTTCAAATTCATCCCTTTCTTCTTGGCTGCAGTTTCGCCCAATTGGAGATACATTGAGCATCCCACTTCGGAATTCTATGAATGTCCCCCTAAACCAAAAAAATCAATAAAGAGGCGGTGTTATTCAGCTTGACTGATTAGAGGGACAAATAAAGTTGCACTACACTTAAAATATGGACACCATTCTTCCAATGTGCTCACCTTTTTATTGGAATATCCAAGTCAGCAATATAATGCAGCGTGTAGTTTATAAATTCCTGCACAATCATTTGTAATCAATGAACAAAGATTTGATAGCATCACCATTAAGTTCTATGCAAATGCAGCTTTCTGCCTATCATTCGACCACCACCTTAAATATGTTCAAGTTGGATACTCTAGCATCCCACTTCTTTTAATTTTGATATAGAAGGGCAGAAAGATCAAAGAGATTCTCAAAATCATCGTTCATCAGACATCCAGGCACACATCACAACCACTAAATATTTAAGAGGAAACTGCGAATGAATGTCAATGGAGTCCTCCTTTTTAGATGTGCAACAGAATAGTCATCATATCTACAAGGGAAAAATCTAACCTTCAGCTTCTCTTCTCCAAGAAATGACTTCAAGCTCTGGAAAAAGGAAAAAGAGACCCAGTTAAAGAAATGCAGATCAACTTAAAGGAACCAAAGAAAAAAAAACTTGTTGTTAGTTCTTAAATGCACATGATAGGGCAAGAAAATATGGCGTTGGGAATAAATGCCTCACATATTTTATCTAAAAGTTAAAACCAGTATGGACAAATAGACAATACATGCTACAAGTCTATGTTACTTGGACTCATATGTATGAGTGTTGGATATGAGTATATTTAATTTTTTAAGCAACAAAGCTACGAGTAATACCTGGGTGCCAATGAGTTTCCCATCTTTATAAGCAACAAGCCCATTTTCAGAAAATACATAATCAAAATCATTAATAACTGCATCAAAAATGCAAAACTATGGTTAACAATCATAGGCATTAAAGTAACAGCGAAAACAACAAAGGTTTCATATTCACAAGTATAACGTGAAGAGCTAGCTGAAGTAAACCTGATTTCCCAAGTTGCTCAGATATCTTATTAAGATCAGATCCCCCCACTACTCCAACAGTAACAACCTACAATTGATAATGAGACAGAGTAAAACACTTTTTTTGAAAGAATTAACAAAAGAGAATCACAAGGTTCATCATAAAAACATCATATACCTTCCTCAGTTCCTTCATGAACTCCAACATTTCAGGGGTAGCCACCTATACCATTTATATTAATGATACATTCAACAGAAAAAAAAAAAAAAACAAAGGAAAATAAGTGTCAATTCCACTTAAATTCAACAACCCAAAATGCAATATCACCAAAATCTAGAGAATTAAAAAAAGATTATAATATATAGACCTTTCTTGGAGCTGTAAGAGTGCCATCAACATCAAATAAAGCAATTAAACCAGGTTTCCTCACAGCCATTTGAAGTTTATTTATTTCCCTTCTGCCATCAGAATTGCAATACTTTTAGTAAAAATTGAAACTAAAATTAACATTAAACACCCCCCAAAAAGAGCTGCACTTTTAATATAAGAGGTGGGGTTATAAGAAAATTTCCGACCTTTGAATTTTGATGGAGCTCGGAAGAATGAGATTGAGACAGTGTTATAGAAAAAAGGCAGATGGAAAAAATCTAAAGTAGATCTTTAATGGCGGAACTCAAGGGAGTTCCCGGGGATTAAATAATTTGTTGAGGACTGGGAGTTTTCCTTAGATGAGATCTGGTTTTGAAAGATTACTTACCGTCAAAGATTAGTTGAGAGACTTTTTTGTTCTTTTTAATGTCAGATCTTAGATTTAGTGAACAACAAACCAGATTGTCCACGTGTTAGTTCATCCAATCCGAGGCAGCCTTTCTTCTGCATCGTAAGGTGACGGTCAATGTCAGTAAATGGATTTTGTCAAAGCCCATGAATTTTTTTTTATTTCTTTTGGGTTGCTTTAATAGAGTTGGATTCTTCTAGGCTATTCATAAATTGATCTCCAAAGTCCAAAAGAAAGAGAGACCGGCTGAGATGGAGATTTTACCATTTAAATTTGTCTAATTTTTTTTCATTTTAATGCATTAAAAGGTTAGTGTTATATATATATATATATATATATATATATTCGTATTATTATTTTTTTATAATTATATCATATTTTTCGTCAATTATAATGGTTGAAAAATGAAATACAAGTTATTATTGAAAAATCTAAGAATAATATCTATAATAAAAATATCATAATACAAAAAGATTAAGAACAACTGGTAGAGGAAGGGTGAAGGAAGCAACCAAATTTAGCTTTTAATGGAGTTAGGTTGAAGAATATAGGAGCTAGGAAGGTGAACCTTTTTTGTTTTTATCTGAAAGGAAATTTCTCAGTATCAACCATAACTTTTCACAGGGTTTCTTTTGAGAATGGAGTATATCTGATCAAAATTCTCACTCTTCCATCCTAACGAAGAATTGGCCAGAAGGACCAATACTAGGCAGCAAAGCCAATCTCACAGCAGTCTCAGCACCCTCTTAAACAGTCAAGAGGCCAGTATTGTAGTTTATATCTGTTTTGACAGAGCCAGGGCAAACACGGTTGATTTGGAAACTTGGGTATTTCTTAGCCAAAATCCTTGCGTAGGCATTCATGGCTGCTTTGGAAAGCCAATAGAGTAGGCCACCTTTTGGCTTCTAATGAACCTTCCTTGAAATCATTCGTAAATATTCTCAATACTTCCTCCACTTTCTCTTCTGTAAGGTTTTCGGCATCACCCAAAAGTGCTTTAGCCCATTCATTTTGATATATTCTGAAAATACAATAAAAAGAATAGTTTACTCTATTGAGTGTTTGACAGCTCCTGAAGAAGATATATTCTGAAAATACAATTATGGCATCAACATAAGTATATTTCTAATATGTCAGAAGAAAAAAAAAAGAATTTTTGACCCTATTTTTTACCTTTAATTGCCCCATTGAAGCAGAAATATTTATAATTCTTGGTGAATCAGATGACTGGAGAAGGGGGAGGAGCGTTTCACACATTCTTTTGACACCGTAGGAGTTTGTTTTGAGGCATTCTTCAGCTAACTCGTTTGTTTCAATCAATATTTCACTCCAGTTGATTTGGGAACCAGGCTGGATCATGGTCAAGTCAAAACGACGGCCAATAAAATAAAAAGATCCTTCAAGTAACAAATGGCAGTTATGCATAGAAGATTACCTTGCCAAGAACTGAAGCTCTTACAGCATCTTCATCTGCTGTAACACCACCAATTCCTGCATTATTGACCTACAAAGAATTTCAATCATATAACCTATGTTGCTCCGTGATTTTGCTGCTTAAAGTATTTGTCTCTAAGATCTGTTTCTGATGCATATACATACAGGAATACAAATAGGTATATGATCTTCCAAAATCCTTTCAAATATATAAACATGTTAAAAATAATTGAATTTATCCAAATCAAACATATACCACGTCTGACATTCATATCAAAATTAAAGTAACATGGCAATGTAGCATATAACTGTAAGAAGATTACATTGCTTTTGAGCTGTAATTGGAATTTAATAGTTGGATACAATTTGAAATCGTCTAAGCCTGGAATAATAGAGAAAAGACAAATAAAGAAGCTAGAACCAAATAATTTACCAAGATATCGAGCCTTCCAAATTAAGTCTTTATGAAATCTGCCAAACCATAAATACTTGCAGGTTCTGTCACATCCAGTTGACGAAAAACTACAGTTTCAGAAAGACCAGAGCCTTTCAGCTTTTCTACGGCTTCAAGACCCTTCTTCTCATCTCCAGCTGTTAACACCACTGTCATACCCTCTGTGGCCAACTGCTTGCAAATTTCAAATCCAATGCCCCTGTTTGCACCGGCAACCACTGCATACCTGGAAATAACAAAAGCTCCAGGGAAGTGAAAAAAAACAATGGTAATTGAAACAAATAATGAATTGACTGAAGAAAGAATCAATACCTCTTTGTTGACTGATCTGCCATTGGTACTGAAACTGGAAATCGATCCGAAAAACTCTGAGGTGAAGGTGACAACTGAGAAATGATGAACTTCGTCAGATGCTTGGTTTTCGTTGACTTGATATTCGTTTCCTGAACCTCTTTTATGTACCCAAAGAATCTTTTTTCATTTATTTATGTTGCACCTTTCGGTAGGTATGTCACTTTTTCGACTAATTTTTATTTCCTACTGATATGGCATTTAATTTTTGAAAGTTATAAATATTGGGTGATTAGCAAGCAGCAAAGATGGTGGCAACTTTATAGTGCATGTGCTTTTGATTTGAGGTGCTTTGATTTCTTCAAATCAACCAGAGAAAGAGGCACATATCCAGCGTATTTGGTCGTTTATTCTGTGATAAATTATTGAATAAATAATCAATAGATCAGACTTCATTAACAACTCCAGACCATTTAATAAGAGAGAGGTGCGCTTAAAACCCTTTTTTTTTCTGTACCCTTAATGATGTTTAATTGGCCAGCTTATTGCTCTTTTCCTTGGCATGGTAGGACATTGACTGCAGAATTCAGATAAGAAAATGGCAGCAGCAGCATCTTGCTTTGCTTGAGACAATTAACAGGGAGCTTGACAATTATAGATCATATGTCATAAATATTATGGAATTTCTTTCCCCCCTAATAATATTGAACTTTTGAAAGTCTCAAACATTAAAAATAATTTTGAAAAGTCATTGGATCTACGAAAATAACATTATACAAGCAAGCATTCAAGCCCATATCTACTGTCAATAATGGCCCACAAAAAATAACCACCCGCCAAATAAAATAAAATAAAATAATTAAAAAAAAAAGGGACCTAAAGCATATTCTGTCGTTTCCTTATTCCCCGAACTTCCATTATTAATAGACCCGTTTCCTTGCCCACTGTTTCCATTTCCCCCCAAGTATCGGAGTCTCGAAGTCGCTTACAAGCTGGGGCAAAAAAAAAAAAAAAAGAACAAAAAGAACAAAATCACTGGTAAAACTAAAACTTAATCCTTTTTGAACTTTTAATGTTTCATCAATCTGCTTTGTTCCTCTATCTAGCTTTCGCATCGGTATTATTTCATATAATTTATGGTAGATTATCTCGTGTTTGTATATTTTATCGAAGAAAGAAAGAAGAAGAACGAATGAATGATAGATTCTAGGTCGTGATCCTTGAACATGGAATTTGGAATCTTCCTGGATTTCTTGATTCTCTTGGTTTTCGTGTTGTTGAGGCAGCTTTTTCTAGAATCTCTCTGTTTTTATTTTTATTTTTTCCTCATTTCTCGATGCTTGTTAGCTGATAATTTACGTGATTTTTAGGGGCGTTAAAGAATCGTTAATTATGCATTTTTCTTGTTTAAATCTTCATTAATTGCGTTTCAAGCTATATGATTTCATGACGAAGAAGAACCTTGTTTTAGGATTATACTTTCACTTCGTTTTAGGAAGCTAAAACTTTCAGATAATTGCTTCTATATAGGAAGCTAAATAACTTTATTAATTCACTTATTTATTAAAAAAAAATCTAACTTAATTTAAGCAATAGATTAGGATATGGATACTTCATTTCTTTCATCTTCTGGAATGACTTTGAATTAGGGTTATTCACAATTCATAGGTATTCCAAATTACTTATCAGCTTGTCTATTTTAGGTAATATTGTATATTTTGGTTGATTTTATTTGACTCTTCAAATTTACTTTTGCATTTGGGCTAATGCTTGGCTTTTATAATTTTTTGATGCAGTCATAGATATTGCGTTTTAATTTAGAAAGGTTAACGTCTCTGATCTTGTAAGCTGCCTGCATCAGTTTCATGGTCAATTTATGCTGAAATTGCTGGTTTAAAACTTGAACCTGATGACTGAATGGATAGAAAACAGCATATAGCAATTTTTACCACAGCGAGTCTACCATGGATGACTGGAACTGCAGTCAACCCTTTGTTTCGAGCCGCTTATCTTGCCAAAGGTGGAGAGAGAAAGATCACATTGGTGATTCCTTGGTTGTCTTTGAAAGATCAAAAACTAGTATACCCAAACAATACTACGTTTGGTTCACCTTCAGAGCAGGAGTCATATATTCGTCAATGGCTTGAGGAGAGGGTTGCATTTATATCTAGTTTTGATATACGCTTTTATCCTGGAAAGGTAATCACATCTTTAACGAATTCCTAAAGTAGTTATGCTTGAATTTATACAGTAGGCTTTTTAGAACTTTATATTTTATTAAACATTTTCTGCACTTTGAACCTTCCCAATGTCCCTAAACGAAGAGCTATGAGTTAGAAAGTTATATATATCTTTAAGCTATTGTTATCAATCTGAATGCTAATCTGGTAGAACCTGTCTGTACTTGTGCATCATTTTGCTGTCTGTCTCCAGAATTTATTTAGATATCAGAACCATCATTTAAGTAGCATAGTAATAATCTGATGATAAATTATAATACTACTTGTGATGCAGTTTGCTGTAGATAAAAGAAGCATTATTCCTGTAGGAGACATCTCAGAAATCATCCCTGATGAAGAGGCAGATATTGCTGTCCTTGAGGAGCCCGAGCATCTTACATGGTTTCATCATGGGAAAAGATGGAAAACTAAATTTAGCCTTGTCATAGGAATAATACATACCAATTATTTGGAGTATGTGAAGAGAGAGAAAAATGGACGATTCCTAGCATTTCTTCTGAAATATTTAAATAGTTGGGTTGTTGGCATATATTGCCATAAGGTAAGTCTTTTACTAGGTCTTTATTTTTTCCTGATTGTTCTACAATTTTATGTGACTTTTGCCCCTTTTCTTTTAAAGATCTCTGATATTTATAGGATTATACAAAACTTGCACTTTTCCATACTGAATTAACTCGTTAAAACAGCCTAGATTATTTAAGGAAG
This sequence comes from Adansonia rubrostipa, assembly GCA_038381775.1. Taxonomy (NCBI): domain Eukaryota; kingdom Viridiplantae; phylum Streptophyta; class Magnoliopsida; order Malvales; family Malvaceae; genus Adansonia; species Adansonia rubrostipa. Next base: position 1,271,021 of record JBBYHM010000006.1, on the reverse strand, counting down.
AAAACAATTGCAATCTAATTTTCATTGGGTGATATATTGTTCTGACCTAATGGGAATCAATGCCACCATGTTGGTCCATTAGAATGATGTGTGTCTTTGATTTTACCAGCATAGTCTAGCTGTTGATGCAAGTGATAGAGAAGAAAGGAGAGGAAAAAAAATAGAGAAGCAGAGAGTAGAAGGAAAGTAGGGGAGAACCAGGAGGGAGAAGAAACCCGAATTTCCTTGTGTCTCCAAGTGTTGATATTATATATTATAATAAATTTCACCAGATTGCAATCATGATGTAATTGCAGGTAATTAGGCTGTCCGCTGCCACCCAGGATTATCCCAGATCCATTGTCTGCAATGTTCATGGTGTTAATCCCAAGTTCCTTGAGATAGGCAAGAAAAAGTTTGAGCAACAACGTAGCAGTAACCAGGCCTTCACCAAAGGGGCTTACTACATTGGGAAGATGGTTTGGAGCAAAGGTTATGGAGAACTACTTAAACTTCTTCGTGATCACCAAAAGGAGCTAGCTGGTCTGGAGGTTGATCTATATGGCAGTGGAGAGGACTCTGATAAAGTTAAGGAAGCTGCTAACAAGCTGAAACTGATGGTTAGAGTTCATCCCGGTCGTGATCATGCCGATCCTTTATTCCATGAGTAAGCCTCCTTTCATCCCCGCTCCCAAGCCATTTTGTTGTCCGGGTTTTGATCAATGAGTATTAATTTTTTCTGGTTTTCCCCTTCAGTTACAAAGTGTTCTTGAATCCTAGCACTACGGATGTTGTCTGCACAACCACCGCTGAAGCGCTGGCTATGGGAAAAATTGTTGTTTGTGCCAACCACCCCTCTAACGAATTCTTCAAGCAGTTCTCGAATTGCCGAATTTATGATGACGGCAATGGTTTTGTTGAAGCCACACGCAAGGCACTCAGCGAAGAGCCTGCCCCATTGACCGATGCGCAAAGGTATGAGTTGTCATGGGAGGCTGCCACCGAGCGATTTTTAAGGGTTTCCGAGCTCAATCAGGTCTTTGTAGAAGACTTGGAGAAAAATTCATCGAAGAAATTTGCATCAATTTCCTTAAAGTTGCGAAAGAATATGGAGGACACTTCAGCATATTTTCATTATGTGGCTTTAGGATTTGAAGCAACTAGAAGAGCATTTGGTGCGATTCCGGGGAGCTTGTATCCGGATGAAGAGCAGTGTAAAGAACTGGGTTTGGCCACTCCTATGGGGAGAGGAGGTTCCAAAAAAGACAACTGATTGAAACATTCTTTGCCATTCAATTCAAAGGACATATTTGAAATGCTAGAGTTCTGAAACTGAAGTGTTCCATATTGCAACACTTAGAAAATTCCATATATCTGTAATTTTTTTTTTTTTGAACGTATTATTGCTAGCGTAACGTTAAATCTAATTGCTTGAAAAGGTTCATCTCTAACTTCTGATTTTGTCCGGATTTCATTAAAAAGGACTTCGGGATTTTGTCCTGACCTTGACTTATTTACTATTTTACTTTTTAATTTGATTTTAGGCTTTTAGCTTTCTTCTTCTCAACTCGGGGGGTTTATCACTTGTTCAACAAAAGCTAAGAAAATAGTTAGCCCATTTTTTATTATTTTTAATGAGCCATACAAGAAGAAGCCATAAGATACATTATAAATTTATATTTTTTTCATATGTTAATAATTCATTATATATATATTGATATATTTATGTATATATTTCATTTTTATATGATTATTCGTTTTATACTTTTATTGTTTTTTTATGTTTAAAGTATTATAAATTTGCATCAATTTTTATAAATAAATAATTCATTTTAGCAAGTGGCATATTCCAATAATGATTAAAATTTAAGGTTTTAATTTGAATTTTTTTTATGAAATTAGCTTCAATATTTTAAAAATAGAATCAAAAGCAAATTTATCACTTCCTTTATGTGAGAAACATTAATTTACTATTTAAAAAATATTAACATAATTTTACATTAATATTTATATATTTTTATAATTAAATTTAAATAATTATTTTTTATTAAATAAATAGTGATTTGGGCATACTATCCATAATATCTATATTTGAACTTTTTACCTAGGTTTATTTTTGATTGGTTTATATTATTCATATTTAATATTTATAATTAATAAAAAATTAAAAAAATATTTCTCAGGGCCTGCGGTCTATCAATATGAGGGACCTCAACAGACCCTTTTTAAGATCCAATAACGGCTGGTTTGTGAGTTTTGCTTTGGCAAATATTGCCTTTTGATGGCCTCATCAAAACAAAGAATTGCGAGTGTTTTCCCCAAGTAAGGTAATTTGTAATTTTATTTTCCCAATTATTGTGTTTTAAAACTTTATTCCTAAAACGACGTACTACTATATAATTAGATTCCATGTCAGCATTTTATTCTTAAAAAAAAAAAAAAACCAGACAAGCATGTCATCACTATACTCTCTTTCTATTTCTATTTCCCTGTAACTATCAAAGTCCATTTCTTCTTTTGCTGAGATCCCAGCAATACTTCGTTGGTGTTGTTAAAGATAATATACTTCGTATTTTTATCTCCCACGACTTATAGGTAGGCATTGGATATTTGGTCTTTCGATTTACTCTAAATATTTTATTTACGAAATTAAAATTCATTCTAAATATTTTATTTATAAAATTAAAATTCGTTAAAAATGTGAAGTGATAATTAAAAAGAAGAAAATATTGGTGAAATGTTCTTTGATTCTTACTCTTATGACGTGTAATCTGGATGTGAGTAAAAAAAATATGATATCATCACCAAATACTTGTGCCAATTCGCCTGCCACGATGCAAAATGTTCTTTAATTTTCCTCGGTCTATCTCTCCCTAAATTGTTTCTTGATTCAGTTCTTTTACTTTTTTTTTCTTCTGGTTCTGGATTTACATCCCCCGTCTCTTTAATTTGCTGTTGTTTTGGTTTTGTTGAAATATCTAAGATTTGACATTATTACCTGGTGAGAATCCTAACCAATGCTCCACGTCTCTCTCCAATTTTGATGACCCTAAAATGATTCTTTCGTAAAACTACCATTTTTAATGAAACATGAAGTGAAAACATGAGTTGGCTATGACAGTCTCTATAGAATGAATAAAAGCACCGTGAACAATCTACTTCTAAAAGATGGTTGAATGAAACTGAATCCGTCTTCCTTCGGTCAGGAATCCCAAATGACAGCACAGCACAAGCCACCCTACCTCCAGAGGCTCTGCTTTGCCGCAGATGCTCTTTGATTTCGTCCCGAACATCTCCTTTACCCATCCTCTTTGGTTCAGATCGTGGGGTATTCAATACACTTGATGTAGACCAGGAAAGAAAGAGGCTTTCCCCTCGGCTGGGGGGTAGCCGCCTCTTCAATCTCTTTTAGCCAATTCATATTTTAGGAAGAACGACAACTTGTCATCCAGGTGGCTTAAATTACCTCAATTTTAGATATAAGTTTAAAAGTACTTTGTTTCGGTAATAAAGATTTTAAAGTATCCTTATAAAAGAAAAACCTCAAAGAACCGCATGTAAGTGCATCCACGGAAGTATAACATTGAGCTCAAGATAACCCCCATTTGCCTTTGTATTAGGTAGGATTGAAGTGTATATATGCCGCTGATTACTGCTTTACCAGAGTCAAATATTAGAATAGCAGGAGAATTTGGCCTCACAACAAAGAGTAATTTAACCGGATAAGATAGTCACTAGAAATGCGGGAATGGAATGTTTTACACAAAATTAACAAAGTGAACAAAAAGGCACATGCAGACATGCAATATAAAAGATATATCTATTTCACCAGGTCATCCTATATAGCCCTATTTAAAAGATGATGCCACATAAATGTGAAAAATGTAATGGAAAAAAAAAGGTGGGAAAACAAATGAGATTACCGAAGCAGTATACTTGAGAAATCTGCACAAAGAGTACCAAGTAATTGAAGCGGATGAGAACGGACTTAACAAGATCTCGATTACATGATAGCAAAGCTAGTATACTGAGATTTCTTCATCTAACTCGTAAAAGAGCCATATACTCTGGTATTTCTCATCTCTTGCTTTGGTTCTGGCTATTGAAACACGCTTGCGACGAAGGCGATAAGATCGGCAGCTGCATTTGCAAAATTTTTTAAAAAATACAGACATTAAAAAGAGAAAATATCAAAGATTAAAGGAAAAATTAATGTTTTAAAATAATTACTCAAGTCTGGAAGAAGAAGAAGAAGAAGATGATGATGATGATGATGATGATGATGATGATGATGATGATGATGCGGCTGGGGATATAGTGCAGTTGATCTACCAAAAAAAAAAAAAGAAAGAAAGAAATTAGAAAAAAAATAAAATTATTTAAAAAATTATTTAGAAAATAGAGAAATTACCAGAAGAGGATATTTCATGATTAAGCCCTTAATTTCAGAGTCGGAGTGTCCATTGAATTCTTTAACAAAAGAATTCAAAATAACAAGATAGTTCTGGCAGAATTTCAAGAAAATGCAAAAGTAAATATTAAGTATTATTACAAGAAGAAAAAAGCAAGCAGAAGAATCAAAGTAATCAGTACTAAAAGCCATGTAAAAATAAGATAAAATTGTTTTCAACCGCAATAATAGTATGATAACATGTAGGTTTTGGATCTTGGAGCATCCATCACAACTGATGGATCATTTCCTAGTTATTTAACATTCTAGATCACGCGGCTCACTTCGCATTTCGTCTTCGTATGATAATTTTACAATAATTGCTTATCAAGAATTCAAGATTCAATCAAAGTAGCAGTTCTTGAAAAAAAAAATACAAAACATATTCAAGCATCTATACATAAAATCCTTAGCAGAAAAAAGGAATATACTAAGTTCGAACTTGCTCTCTACAACTTGCATTGCACTTCTTGAAAACAAAGATTTCGAAATTGAAAAAAAAATGAATTAGAAAGCAATTAGTATGAAAAGATAATCAGTACCTTCGCCGAAGTCATGAGAGCAGACGAAGAAGAGCAGGCCTTGAAAAGTGTTTGCAAAGAAGAGCGAGCAGAGAGAGCTTATATATAGCAAGTTGAGGCAGCAAAATTTTTACAGCCGCGGGAAAGTCGGGTACAGTTATTTGCAAAGCGTACCTGGGAGGGAGGGACAGAAGGAGGTCAGCATTCACCACTCAGTTCCAATAGAGTTTGAATCGATTTAACATCAATTTAGTTAATTTAATTTCATTTATTCGATTTTAAAGTTAATTGATTATAAAAAATAATTTTTATATAATAATATAAAATAATTTATTTTAAATAATTAAAAATAATTAAATCGATTGACTTAAGTTGATTTTATTTTTTTTTCAATAACCAATTTTAATTAAATTAACTTTTAAAATTTATTTAATTATTTAATTTTTAAAATTTTAAAATCAAATTGATCAAATAGATTTAATGCACGTCTCTATAATTAAACTGGATCAAATTCAGAGATATCCCTGATTAGATTAGGTCAACCATTGGCCAAATTTTTTACTTAAGGTTGGATTGGTCCTCAAATTCATTTTATTAGTATTTAAAATATACTTAAATATGAATAAAATAATTTTATTTAATATTTATATATTTTATAATTAAATTAAAATAAAAATAATTTTTTATTAAATGAACGTTGATTCAAACGGAACGAATAAAAGAAAAAAGGGAAACGGTAATCAAAGTGCCACCCGAAACAGGCTGTAAAATTTCAGAAAATTATTTTAAATAATCAAAATAAAAAAAAAATCTAAACCACAGGAGTGTAAACTATATGTTTGAAAATATCTGTTTAGGAATTTTAGAATTTTTTATGAAAAAAATTCATTTAATTAATATTTATAAAATTTTTTTATATTTAATAAATTATTTTTATTGAATTAAATAAAGGAATATTGCATTAATTATATATATATTTTTCTTGCTAAATTTGTCACTTTAGGCAGTAATTAATGATGCGGACTAACATTTTTCTTTAAAAAAAAAATAGAAACGAAAATCAATAAAACCAAATACACCAAAAAAAAGATAATAAATTTTTTTAATTAAAAAATTTTTCGATATATTTTTGTTTAAGAAGTCATATATTAGCCCATTGCAGACAATTCCCACTCTTCCTCCCGCACCATCTCTCACTTTCCCGCTAAGCTTTCTTTTTGATTTAAAAGGAAAAAGATAATCTTTCACGTTTATGCTTCTTATCCTTCTTGTTTTTATATTTATCTACTCATCTCTACATTTTTCTCTCTTTGTTTTTCTTTTTCATTTTAATGATTGTATACTTATGGGTTCTTTCAACTTCTTTGTTAGTATTTTTTTAGAACTTTTTAAAGACTCAAACAAAAAACCAAGTGAAAAACAAGACCCTTTTTTATTGGATCTTTGTTTTCTACATATGTTTTGTGTTCGACTGCTATGATATCCATTGGATTTAACACCTAAATTCTAGTTGAGGGTTAGGGTTTTTTTTTTTTTTCAAAAAAAGGATTTGTTTGTGCCTCTGCCTTGCTGTTTAAGGCTTTTTTAGGGTTAAAAAAAGAAACCCATTTTTGGAATTGCTTATGGAACAAGTTAACGAGGATGTTGATACTGGTAATAACACGACCATTGATGATGATATTACTGAAAATGTAGTTCGAAAGACAATCTCTGTTCAAGGGTCTGTTTCTTTTTTCCATTTTACTCTGTGTTTTTAAATGTTGTTAGATCAATTATGGATCTGAACTTTTCTTTGTCATCATAAACATTGTCCCAATTAGATTTTTTATTGTCTTTTTAGGAGGATTTCAGGTCCTACTAGACGATCAACTAAGGGAGGTTGGACAGAGGAGGAGGTCAGTATTACTATTTGGTAGCTTTAAGTAATTTTTGTGATCATATCTTTTTCTTGGTAAATTATATTTATGCCTAATATCATCGTTCAAATAGATAAATTAAACCTCATTTCTTTGATTTTAACACTTTAAATATGACAGATTAAATTGGAATTGCTCCTGATTTTAGTATGTTGGGTGTATAAGTATTTGAATAGTAGTCTCAATGCGATGTTACGGTTTACAACCGTAACCACAATAAACATAGCGCAATCAAAATGTATTTAACTCTAGTTTTTGTAGTGATATCAGATGCTTGAAAGGAAAAAAAGTGGCCTTTTTCTCGTTAGGATTTAATTGAACCATTGCTTATATTATCCAGTTAATTACAGAGCTTAAAACTTAAACTTTTTATCACAGAGAAGATGAAGATTTTATTTTTCTTGTTATTAAAAAGTCTGATGACCGTGCAATGTTCCATCTTAGTTGTTAATGATTGTTGCTCTTTTTAACAGGATAAAATGTTAACCATTGCTGTTCAAAAGTTTAATGGCAAAAATTGGAAAAAGATAGGTATGCATTAAGGTTTGGACGATTTTAGCAGTTGCTTTTATGTTAATAATGCTTCTATATTTTGAAATACTGAACTTTCTGTGAAGGGAATTGGACTGAATGATGTGTATCAGATCATAATGTCTTCTTGTGTCATGTTGCACATCAATTTTTGACATGATGTATACTTGATCTTTTGCAGCTGAGTGGGTTCCTCATAGAACAGATGTTCAATGCCTACATCGTTGGCAGAAGGTTCTTAATCCTGACCTTGTCAAAGGACCTTGGAGCAAGGAGGTGCTAATCAAATTAATGTTTTTCTTCCCTTTTTATTCATTGGATATGAGCCTGTTACAAGATTATATATGACAGTGCTTCATTCTTTTCTGTCTTTCTCAGGAAGATGATCTTATCTTTGAGCTCGTTGAGAAGCAAGGGAAGAAGAAATGGTCTGAAATAGCTAAATACTTGCCAGGTCGAATAGGCAAGCAATGTCGAGAAAGGTGCTTGATCACTTGTTGAAAACGATAACAGATTGCCTTTTTTTTTTGTCCATGCTACCAATAGATTGCTTTAAATCTATGTTACTGGGACTTGAGTGTGAGTTGTCAGATACAAGTATGTGTCGGATAAAGGTATGCTCATTTTTTAAAATTTTTCCATGCGTATAGAAGGTCATATCTTCAAACTCATGTTCAAAAATATGTTGGACAGAAGTGTCAAATGCAAGTATTTCAAGAAAAATGAGGAGTTGAAGCAACATAGCTTTAAATAACTCTAAATCATATTGTTTTATATGCACATTATCTTGATCTTGTCATAAAGCAAGTAAAATATCTGAATGTTTATTCAGGTGGTGCAATCACTTAAATCCAGAAATAAAGAAAACTGCTTGGACTGAAGAGGAAGAGTTAATTCTTATTAGGGCACATGGAACGTACGGGAACAGGTGGGCTGAGATAGCGAAGCTTCTTCCTGGAAGGTATGGCCTGAAAACTGTCAGCAAAAGTAGAATCTAAAAGTGTAAAAGAGCTTGAATATCTGAAATAAAAAGTCAAACAAAATCCATTTTTCCCCTTTGGATAAGTTAAATTTTGTTGGTTGTTCTTTTATTTTGTTGTACAGGACAGAAAATGCCATAAAAAATCACTGGAACTGCTCAGTGAGGAAGAAAGTAGAGTTACTGGCAGCTTCTAGGATTAATCATGGCAATCATAATAAAAGAATGGAGTGCATGCTGGATCTTGTAGATACTGATAGAAGAGAAAGCAACCTAACGATTATAAATGAACAAAATTGCAGAGTGATAAGAAAAGATCATGCAAATGATAGAATGAAACCAACCTCTCCAAACATGTTTGCGAAGAGATTTGATGATGCAAACGATCTGACTGTCAAAAATCACCAAGTGCATGCTTGTGATGTTCGAGCTCGAGCACCTGGAAACTCTAATAACCTTGCTGCTAACTGGTCAGATAGAGTTGGTCAAATGACTTTTGGGGATCACGTGAAATTCCCATTTCTACATGAAAGAACAACTGAGCAATTCCTGCCTACGAGAATGCTTTCAGGACTTTCATCTCTTCCATTGAATTCTCCACTAAATGATCCTATTGTAGTTGCATGTAATAGGAATAGTTTTGTTCCGGGGATTGTTGGTAAAGTGTCGAATTCTTCCGTTAGACCATCGGATAAAAATGGTGTTGACGCTGAAAATGTGGAGCTGAGACTTGGTTGCTTGAGCTACGAGTCGCTTCAACTGAAGGATCTGAATACTTTGTTGACAACTGGCAAATTTCCCGATACAGCTAGTTACATCCGAAAGGTATCTAGTCCGGTTTTCTTTGATACTCCACCTGTCAATAGCTGCTGTCCAGAATCAATATTGAGAAGTGCAGCTAAGAGTTTTAAAAATACACCATCAATCATCAGAAAAAGAAGCTCTGAAACCACAAGACAAACTGGCAACCACAATGAGAGTGATGGGGTTCGTTCGAATGTAAAGCAGCTTTTCCTATCTCCTCCAAAGTCTCCCAAACTTGAAACTGCAGCCGTCACAAAATCCGTAGAAAAACGCCTAGAATGTGCATTTAGTGAAATTTTGCAGGATTCACCCAGTAATAAAACTAGAGCGGCTGCCGCAGATAATTCTTTTAGCAACGATTCCACTTGAGCTGGCTTAGTGGTTTTTCTCTGATCAAGCTACAAGGTTAGTTCCTAGTAGGTATTCAATTAATGGTGCTATCTTTTTGCTTTCTTGAAATAAAGGAGACGAAATCAACTTTAACTTAGCGAGTTGATTCTTGTAAAGATTATACTGTTGGCAACATTGCTTTGTTCTGTTGTGTGGAATAGTTACTGATCATTATCATGCTTAGGTTCTAGGAATGGTTTCTTTTTTAAGCAAATCCTCATAAATTAATTGCTCTTTTTGTTTCAAATATTACATATATATACATATGTTACTGTACGGCATTTTGCTTTCTTATTGTATTTAATTTCTGCTTTTTTTATCTTTTTTCTATGGGCAGATTGTTGGTAATTCTGCAACATCATAAATAGAACCAAAATATTTGAAACGCACAATTTATTTACCAGTTTTACATTTCTCGGAAGTTTGAACTTGTAGTTTATATTTTTAGTTAGTGATTTGCTTACTGGTCAAGACACGATAAGTGGCCCTTTTACACCAATTATCATCTTTTTTTAGTTAAAAATAAAAAGAATAAACATGACAGAAAAATAATGTACAGACCAAATTGCATGATCAATGATCATAATGATGCAGACGCTCTTTCACACATCCCCACAATGTTTCTAACCCCCACTCGCTGGCCAACAATGATTTGAGTCTTACAACAATATGCCTTTAGAAGCCTGGCATATTGGCTGAACGGGTCTCAATGAATAAAATCCCTAAGAAATGCAAAGAAAATGCACTGTGTTTAACTCAGCAATAAACAATGGTGATTGATAATAAGTTACTAAAAGGATTGTATAAATGGATCAAAACGGTAAATCAATCGCTTTATTGGTACATACCAGTCATATTTCTCATGAAAATATAGCATTAACAAATGCCTCTGCATCAAAAGGCTGAAGATCCTCAAGTCCTTCACCAACACCTACAAACTTCACAGGAATGCCAAGCTCATCAACCACACTGACCTGCAAGAGGCAAGAACATAGAGAAATATGTGAGTTTAATTTTTGTGAACAACCTCTAACACTCCCCACCGCACAAGCAAAGAGAACAAGGTTTAAGAGAGGATACCACACAGCCACCTCTAGCAGACCCATCAAGTTTTGTCAAAACAAAACCGGTTATTCCAACAACCTATCACAAAGTTGAAAGGTAATACAGTTTAAAATAGCAGCTGAGTGCAAAAAACAAAAATATTAGCATTTAACAAGCTTGACTTAGTATCTTGAATTCTTGATAAAGAAGCTAAGGGTAAGAAGAGTGCCTCATTGAACTCCCTGGCCTGTGGAAGCATATTCAATCCAGTGTTCCCATCAAGAACTAGAAGCATCTCCTGCACATGTTATGGAATGGCCTTAAAATAACTCTTTGCAAGAAAACAAGAAATTTAAAAAGACAAACACATAGTTCTGTGTATCCACTTCCTTCAAATTCATATTTCTGAAGATATTACTACAGCTAGAAGTTAGAATTAGAAACCTGGACACTGGTAAGTATAAAATTATTCAGTGTTTATGTCCAGGGAGATATGCCCTCAAGGCCTTAACTGAAATGATGCCCAATATAAATGAAAAAGTGAAATATGGAAGATACAATAAAGTATCAAACACTTGGTATGTCACAACCGGTTATATTGAAAGAGGAAACGCAAATGTCTTATGACCTACACATTCAACTTATTTCAAGGCCTCACGATGTTAACGCCTTAAGGGTCAAAAACAACTTGAGCTTACATTGGGTGCACCAGCAATAACTTTGCCTACAGCCTTCTTACATGCTATCAACTCTTCCATCAAGCTGTAATTAGTATGAAGACCTGCGACATTAATAAATAACACCATTGAGTACAAGTTTAGAGGTGGGAAAAAATCAGCAAACACCAAAAGATAAAGGTTCACGATACTTACGCCCAGATGTGTCACACAAGACAACATCAAAACCTTGCTCCTTACCTCTCTTCACAGCCTGCGAAAGCACTACTCAGAAAGCACTTTAAAACCACATGTTACCAGTTGTAATGCATCATAATAACAAGAATAGGCAAAATGCAAACTTTCTTTGCTTTTACTCTATTTGTCTACCTGATGATGCTTTGGCATTCTCTTTTTCAGCTACAACTATCTCACAGCCCGTTCTCTCGGCCCATATCTCTAGTTGATCACTTGCAGCAGCTCTGAATGTGTCACCTGCTGCCATCAATATCTGGCAATATCTAAAACGGTAAGAAAAGGAAATGCAAAAACTATTTGTGAATCAGCAGGTTTACAATTACAAAGGCCTTCAACACATTGCAGCTAAAAGCAATGTATGCTTTTAGGAGCTCACCTTTGCCCCTTCATTCTTTAATCTATAAGCCAGCTTTCCTGCAAGAGAATCATAATGAGATTGTTGTTATAATAAAATGTGAAACATCAATTTGTTTAGACAAAAGTTGCTCGTAAATAAGACTTTTCAGACATATAAACTTCACAAAATTCACAAAGCCGATCAAAAACCAAAAAAAAACCTCTGAATTGATAAACAACAGATTTCCATTCATAAAACTTAGCAGCCTTAAATAAATAGCACTTTATGACATTGTCTTGTAGCCTTACCAATTGATGTTGTTTTGCCACCTCCATTAACTCCAACAATCATGATCACAGCTGGCTTCCTAATAAGATGATAGAGTATTTAACAAGAGGAACAAACAGAGACCAATTTACAGCAGGATGGAACGACAGGAAAAATCCAAAATCCAAACACGAAAAACCTGAATCCAAGTTGAAGCTCGGTTTTACTCCCCTTCTTTGTGAAGATATCCAACACACTCTTCTTCAATGCATCCTAAAACCCACAATTAATTTCACATTTTTTCAATATTTATAACCTCATCAAATAAAACACTTCACCCAACTAAATCCAATATCCAAATAAAAACTTGTTAATCAAATTATGGGATTTTCTGTATTAACCTTTATTTCACTTCCTGATTTAAGTTTGCCGCTCAGTATATCCTCCCGCAAGCTTTCCACTATTTTAATTGTAATTCTTGGCCCAAAATCAGATACCAATAAAGCCTGCAAAATCAAATTTAGGAAATAAAAAGTAAAAACTTCGTTCATTTTGTGCTCTTTTTAACTGCTTTAATTTAAAAAGGGAATACAAAAGAGAAAAACCTCTTCGAGTTCGTCGAGGACGCGATCGGTGTCAGCGAGGTTCCAGTATAACAAGAGTTCGTCGATGACGGCGAGGTTGTCTCTGGTTTTGGAGAATCCTGAGAAGATTTTTTCAACGTCACTCTTGGCCTTTTCCTTGATTAAGCGGCCGAGTCGAGTGAAGAAACCAGTCTGACTGGCCAGGCATTTAAAACGGGAAGTGGTTGTTCTAGCTGCGGTGGAAGGCATGAACCGGGTTCTAGGGAAGTTGGAAAAGAGCGGCGACGGTGAGGGCTTGGAAAGGAGGGAGAGCTGCGTAGGAGAAGAAGAAGCCATCTCTCTCGCTCTCAGTAAACCCAAGAATACTGCGAGATGAAAGGAGTGGGACTGGATAACATGACCCCCAACGACGTCGTTTCCCTTGCAACACTCAAAGTTTTTTTTTTTTTAATTGAAATTTATTTAAAAATCCCTCCCCAGCAACACGTGGTGTATTTAGGGTAGAGCCTTCCATATTAATAATTATGCCTTATATCCCACTATCTGCAAAGTGAACTATTTACGATGTTCATGTTATATTTTGAACCTAAAAAAATTTTGGCCTTTACATTTGAGACAATCAACTGAAATACTTCTTCGGGGATCTTCTCTATAATTGTCTTTTTGAGTTTGGTTCCCACCATAAGTAGTAAATTATAGCTGTCCAAATAAACGGGATTAAAGTGGACTCAAAAGGATTTCCCTTTAAAGCTTTTGTACCCGTTGCAAGTCTTCTTTCCGATTGATAAATGTTCTACTTATTGAAGAAGTGTTAAGAATTTGTTGCCAGACCTGTGCAGTAAAAATTACAAGCAAAAAATAAATGAGCTTTACATTCCTCTTGGCAATGTTCATGTTGGAATATAATTCTATCTTTGCTCTAAAATTGGTGAATAAAATAATTTTTATTTTTTTTTCTTTTTAGAAAATTAGAAAACTATTATGTTGCAAGGATTTTTTTTTAAATTTTTCTTAAATATCTATATCCATCAAACCATTACATATTAAGATATGAATATAAATATGAATATATAATTTTTTAAATTAAATAAATCTATTTTAAGTATCTACTTATATTTGAAGCTTATTAATTCGACTGATATTTGTTAAAAAAAGAAATTTTATAGGTTTATTCGAAGCGCAGGGAAAAACAAGTTCAGAATGTTTTGAAACCAAATGTTATACCTTTTAAGCCTTTAACCATCCAAGTTCAATGAAGTCAATTAGGTTGCCTAACTATGATTTTCCTTTTTCCTTTTTATTTCTTTTGACGCATCAATAACAACGGTTCACACAATTGCCAAAGCAAAAAAGGCAAAATTGTACGATAAAAAATCAACAAATTTTACCAACGTTTATTATTTTCTTTTGGAATTTTCAAAAAAGGGAAAGGTAAAACAACAAATCAACAAATTTGCATATATATATATATATATTGGCCAAAGGTTATCTAACAGATTGACTGCCCAGGCCCATCCCAGGACATCCCTAAACGTTAATCACAAAGTGCTGACGAAGCGGCGGTGATGCAAGTGTACGAAGAGCTTTGGGACTGCGCTGTCCTGGCCAGCAGGATCCGGGAACTTTTAGTTTATCCAAATACACATTTGCTTTGACATGGTCAGCCTAGGTCTTCGCTATTGCCCGCTTGTAAAACCAATTAAAATTTAAATATACATTTTTCCAGCACACGTGAGAAAGGAGTAACAACTAGCAGCCGTGCTTGTAACAATCAATTTTGGAAAAAAAAATTGAAGTGCAAATCACGGTGGTTTGAGCAGGCAGCATAAAGAGAAAGTTGAAGACTTCAAAGTCAAACGAAAAGGAAAAGTTCCGTTTCATTGGCACCGCACTGCCGTGTTCCATCCACGATCCGCCGGACACTCACGAGCATGCACAGCTTCGTCAGTTGCCTCGTAACTGATACCAGCTCACGTAGTTGAACAGGAAAATCAGCCTTGAATTTTCCAATCAAAAAAGTAGTATCATTTACTTGCCGTTGAGATTTTGATTGAACTTGGAACAAAAATTCTTATGACTATACTTTTATAATTTTCTAACATTTACTAATGAAGTGTGTACGCTAGCTTTTGCTTACCAAGTTTTTTTTTTTTTTTAGCAAATGTTGAACCAAAATTTAATAAGAGTTTGATTCTTATACAACTTGTCTTGCCACATTTTATCTAAATAATTTATAAATAAATGTTAAACAAATAAGAACATGTAATCTTCCACCTAAATAAATAATTGAAATTGATCGGTTATGATATAATAGTAATACATTGATTTCTAACATGCATATATTACATGTTTTTCCTTCTCAATTTACTTTTCAAAAGAAGAAATAAATAGAAAAAAGATATAAGGAAATCTTCAAACAGAAAAGGTATACTTTAGTATAAATGTGAAATGGAATTGGTTCCTTGCAATAAATATTCTACATTAAAAAAAAGGGCGGACTTTCCTTTCAAAAAATAAAATAATAAAGTGTAGGGTTTAAGAAAGAACATGAGATTTAAATCAAATTGTTAACCCATCTCTTAAGAGATCAATTATCGTAAAATTGGACGTTAATCTTTGTACTTACAAATTTTTCTTTTCAAGTTTCCTTTAAATTAAAAAAATTTAAAGTTTAACCTAATTAATTTTATATAATTATTTTTAAAATATAATATTTAATAATTTTATAATTCAAATTTAACATATATAATTTTTTCTTCTATCGCTGACTACGATTTTTTTATAAAAAATTATGATTTTTAGGAGTAAGGATAAGAATATTTGTCTTTGGTAATATTAAAATTTGGATTTTGCACTTACCGCGACCGTCGCTAGAAACTCCATAGAAAATTAACTACGTACCTCACGGCTCACGCCAAAATCGAAAGCCCCACTGTTACACGTTTCAATAATCGGGCGCTTATTATTATTATATTATACTCTGAATTCGGTGTAAAATTTTCAAGTCTAACGTGAAGCACCCTCTGTCTTTCCGCTGCCTTTCTTATCAACTTCCTTTCGACGCTTCCTATATAAACTCTTCCTAATAACGACTCTTTCTTCTCATTAACCGCTGCCTTTTCAAAACTTTCATTAAAACCCAATACTACTAGAAAGCCTTGTTTCATTCTGATTTGATTTGCTTTGCTTTTTTCTTTCTTTTCTTCTTTGTTAATTATAATGGAGACCAAGTCTCGCACTCTGGAGATCACAATCTTGTCTGCAGAAGACCTGAGAATCGATAACAAACCGGTTAAAAAGAAAGCATTCGTCATAGTTTCAATCGACTCTTTTAACTTTAAGGCGACGAAGATTGATGGAGAAGGAGGGAGTTACCCTTCATGGAACGACAAACTAGTGATGGACATGCCAATGCAGACGCGTTTCATTACCCTCCAAGTCAAATCCAAGGCTTCAGGGGGGGATAAAACCGTAGCATTTGCAAGAATTCCAGTGACGGATTTCATTGGAGGGTATTCTCCCGAGACTTGTTTACAATTTTTGAGTTATCGATTAAGGGATCCCAGAGGGCTGAAGAATGGAATTATCAATGTTTCTGTTAGAGTAAAAGAGCCTTTGAACGCTTGTTCTTCCCAAGCTGCTTCAGCTGTAGGGCTGGGTATTCCCATTGATGGCCGAAAAGATTTCGGAGTTGTTACAGGGATCCCAATTTGGAGTGGCTATCCATCTAATTCTTATGTTTAGATTTTTTTTCTTCAAGTAATGAAATTGAAGCAATGGCGAAAGTTGTACAAAACAATCATACCAACAATTTTCTTTTCCTCGAATTGATGACTTCAATTGGAAACTCTATTCACAAGGGATCAATTAAAAGTCATTTGTTTAATAATTATTATTACGTTGCAAATGTAGTAGCTAGAATAAAAACTATTTTAAAGAAAGCCTTCTATATATTATGTCACGTTGCTCGAATGATATATACTCGATTTATTATTAAAGGTTCCTGTTTATCTTTTTGTTTTTCCGCTCGATCGTTGGATTCGAAATATAGTTAAAAATATTAGAAATATTAAAAATTTATATAATTAAATTTAAAATAAAAATAAATAGTGATAAATTTTTTAATATTCGGATTAAATTGAGTCCAAACTTCAAAAATATATTTGGTCGGTGAACAGATTTAATCAAGTGCCAAAAACAAATTATTTTCATCTATTGATATTTTTCCCCTTTTAATAAGCAATGAATTAATTGATAGATCATTATTTCTTTCCTATTTGATTTTCTTTTATTAGTAAAACTAACGACGTTGAATGCTGAATGCACCAGACAATTATAGGGAAAGGAAATCTTTCAAAATTAGGAAAACAATGCTATATATATTATAAAAATCATTATTGAATTCAAGGGTGGTTATAAGTTTTTTATTGCTTTTAGAGCTTTGACGTCAGTCGACGGTGATCAAACCATCACCCACTCACTCTCTCCGGCTAAAAATCCACCAATAGTGACGGCCAAGGGCCAAGACTCATAGCCAATTTTCTATTTAGTTGTCTCATCACTTCTGAGCTTTTAACCAAACAGCAACAATAAAAATTAGTGCATGCTTTTTAATTTTCATCGCGTATATTAAGTTCGTAGATCCAGTCAAGAAACATATGCACGTTTTTGAATCTCAAACATCTGTGTTTTTTTCCCCAACCCAATTACTATTCAAAAAGACCAAACCTAAGACTAATTCTACTTTAAAAAAAAAAGAGTCAAATTCCCATTTCATGCTGCCGGTCACCAATTGTCCATGGAAAACAAGCCACCGTCTTTATTATGTTTAGTAATAGTGACGATAGCTGTGGTACATGAATTGGTCCAAAATGAGAGTAGGAGTAACAGAAATGGCGACTCTCCTTCTAACCACCTTCTCGTAAGCTTCCTTTGAAGAAGGGTTACATGATGGCCTTCCCGTCTTTCCTGGTTGTAAAGACTCAGTTTCTTAGAAATAAGATGATCATCGGATAGTGGGAAACTTCCTCATATTTCAATACCTTAAAAAGAACGTCGATGAACACCGTGCGACTAAAAACATATCCACACTTGCAAATTGCAATTTACATCTGGCTGCATACTCTGTTCTCTTATAGTTGTTACACTTTTGAAAATTGAAATCACATTCTTATATAGGAAAAAGGACTTTGCGTTAATTGCAAGTTGAGAAAAATAACACAGCTAGCTCATTATTTTCAATCAACATATTACTAGTCCTGGCTTTTTTTTTTTTTTCCTAGCTGGTACCATTCGTCCGTAATGGTAAGTAGCTGTATTGATTTTTCTCAGCCAAATGAGGCCAGCTTCTCCTTGACTGAACTCAACATATATATATATATAGTCACCATAATGATATTTTCATCAACAGAATTGGTACGCCCACTTTGCGGGGTGACTTTTTCTGAAAAGAAAATGATAATATTTTTATAAGATGTGAGTGGGTTTTTTAGGTAAAAATAGGCAGCCTTTTTTAAAGATGTTTTATTAATTATTTCAAAGATTATTTTATTAAAAATTATTAAAAGACAAAAATATTATTAAATTTATATTCATTATGAATATAGATTATTTAATATTTTGATAATTTTATAAACCAATTTGTAATACCAATTCAACTAAATACTTCAAAATCGTATAGGCAATTTGACCATAAGCACTTTGATTAAAGAAAAAAGAATTTCACGTTTAAGGATTTAATTGCTTACCAACTTTCGGTTTGATGTGATCGGCAGCTATGAGCTTCTTTAATTTGACTTTAATTTAGTTGATACCACTAAGATTTTTGGTGGCGTTTATCGCATTTTCTTTTCAAAGATATGAAAGAAATTAAGACATGATTTATGAAAAGAAAATGTTGATTGGAACGAAACGCGAGAAATAAACCCACAGACATACTTGTAAATATGAAATATATATATATATATATATGTAAGTTACTTCTAAATTTATACAGTAATGACAATATCATGTTATATTTTAACTAATTTTGCCTCGTTTAACATAATTTAATGAGAAAATTATGCCCTACTATAGTAATTAAATAATAAAATAATTTTAAAATACACAGACGATAACCTCTTAACTTAATCGTGAAATTTTTCTTAAAAAATTCAGAGTTGTTACAAATTCTTTGAGTAGCGTGCAAAAAATTAAAAAAAAAAAAAGAAATTGCATTCTGTGGGGCAGAAGGATGATTTCGTGCCACGTTACATAGCCAGGTTCCAGTGTCAGATGGAGCATATTTACTGTTTCGGCTATTAGGATTTCTGCGCCAATGTGGTGGGTTGGGTCCATCACGATTCACTGATCTTAGGATGAGTCTGCGCGCATCTGAGCTCTAATTTTTACGTTTTGAAAAAGCCAAGAAAAAGGTAACGCCCAGGCTTGCCTGCCAATGCCATTGTGGCAAACATGTTCTTAAAATGCCAACAAAGATGTTCAATCATACAAGAACATTTACATAGAATAAAGAAAACACTATAAATTACTCCAATTAGGTTTTGTTTTTTATTATTATTACACTTCTTCACTGCCACTTAGATCACTGGTCTTTAGAATGTTGAACTTGCAGAGAGGACAGGTAGCATTGATGTACAACCACTTGTCGATACAGCTGCAATGGAAATGGTGACGGCAAGGAAGTTCTCGCAATTCGCTCCCATCTTCATAAGCACACAAGCAGATGCAGCATTCCTATATATATATATATATACATATATATATATATATAGCAACAAAAATTTGATGTCAAAATGCTGCAATTTATTTCTTCCAATGGCCAACAGAACAAATATAGAAGACCCCAAGAATGGATGGTGACCATTCTTACTCATACACATACAAAACAACTTTAAAATGGCTGAACGTGGGAAAATCTGTCCGCCAAAGAGAATAACAATAGCTAGTATAGCTCAACTCCATATCAATTCTGTACTGAGAAGTATATGTACGTAGATTTAATTATGGTGTTCATAAGCCACCGGTATTTGGTTCAATGTTTGATTATAAATTCTAACATTCGCTACAAAAAGAAGTGGGTTCTATTATCAATTATAACTTCCTAAAAGTTTCAATGATTTTGTAAAATCGCGAATCCAAATATGTAACTGTATAGGCTACTTACAGCATCTTCATGTGAAAGAATTCGTTCGGCAGGTGTGTCGGTGTTACATTCAGTCATTACCCCTTCACGAGATTCTTGAATTTCACCATTTACTTTTTCGAAATGACCAACTCTGCGAAATTTGTACTTTGGCAATCTATCAATCTCTTCTTCTGTTGCCCCTTCCTGTTTTACGATTGAAGAAAGTACCACTCAAGAATAGAGACCAGTAGAAGAAAGTATAACTTTATAGAAAGATGACGATCGATGCAGCAATGTATAACATAATCTAATCAAATCACCACATTCAACATTCAAAACCATCTATGCAGCCAGAACCAAACAAATGCCCTTCATTTTCAGCAACACTATGTTTGCATGGGGTATTAGTTTTAACATTACAGCGAGAAAAAAACTTTCCCTTTCTGAACTCGGAAAAACGACATAGCTTCGAGATTTCCTCCCCCTCCCCCCCCCAAACGAAAAAAGAAAGAACAAGAAAGAAGATCACAAGTGTATCTCACTAAGCATCAAACATCAAGGGGGAAGGGTCCAGAATCCAGATCATGCCCCAATGCCAAAGCAGTCCAAAAATACAGGTTTCATTACTGAATGTCTAGCCAATATTTGATTAATCATAAAGGAATATTTTATTATTTGATTTTGTGTTCCACTTCCACAAAACATAATACAGAAAAAAGATATCTTTGTCCCAAATCATGATTAAAAAACTACTCCACTGAAAGCAAAGCTAAGGAAAACATCAATACTCTAATGCAACAATGATGTGCATAAAAAAAGGTGAAAAATTTACCCGGTCTGTGAGAGCATACAGAATTGCTATGATGCAAGGTAGACAGCAGCAAACAGCAAGACCGATAAGGCACGCAACAGCAACACAGATTATTACAAAAACCACATCGAACGCAAGAAATGTAACACAAAGCCTGCGTAGTTAAGAACCCATCTAAGGAGTCAGCAATAATTTGTAATGAAATTTTCAAAATTAAAAGAAAAAAAAGAATTCATCTTGAAATGATATAGTGAATACTAGTACCAGTAAAGCTGAGGTGAATGGCGTGATAAAACTTGTCCATTACAAGTTATCCAATAAAATCCAATGACCCACCAAACAAATGAAAACATTGTATTCGCAGACTCCAAACTTTTGGCAACACTGCAAAAATCATAAAGACTTTGGCTTAAGTAATCTTTTATTTTATTACTAATTAATCTTGATTAATGAGCTACCTGGTTTCGTCTCCATTATTCAGTTCCTCTGTTTCATAGTCCTCGGAATCCCCTGTTTCACTGCCGTACCGAGAATTTAGACCAAAATACGGATCCTCGTTGCTTTGCAAATCCGGAACCCTACTTTGGTTTCTTCTTTTATATTCTATAACGACGCAAGCAACGTGAAATAAACATTGTATCCCGTAACCCGAAATCCAGAGCCTTAAAGGGACGGTGGGTTTTTCATCAAGGCTGAGTCCCAAGAAGACAACTGCCATAACCACAAACGCCAGATTCCAGAGAATGTCGAGGACTATAATCGGCTTCGAATAGGCCCAATAGCTTTGACGCTCTTCGAGTTGCTCGGCCGCGGTTTCCCGTACACGAACCGACGGGTCACGGAGCATCAAGCGACGAGTGCTGGCACGCCGGAGGAGCCTAGCAGCTGCGCCACGTAAAGGTGGACGACGGAGGAGGCGGCGACTGCGGAGGAGGTGGTCGGCTATGGAATGGGTCAGGAAGGGTGACGTGTCCACCGCATCTGACGGCAGTGATGTCGGAGGTGGAGCATTAGATGGATTCATTTATTTAATTAAAAAAAAATCTTTTGGGGAAATTAAGTCTGTAAGAAAGAAAACCTGTCAGAACGAAGCGTTGGTTTGATAAACAATTATTTGGTAATAATGACAATCAAAACTCGACTTTTAAAGCGAATGACTTAAAAAGAAACTAAATAAGGGAGTGAAAAGTGGGCATATAAAAAGTGTTTAATCTAATTCGTTAGGAGTTTGAATACTTTGGTGGGTTTATTTGGATTTATGTACGTAACTTTGAATTTAGATAAAAAAAAAAAAGCCAAAAACAAAAGGGTATTACTCCAATTACAAAAAGGTAATAACTTTGGTGCGGAGGACTATGATTATTAGGAAATAAAGTAAAATATATTTAAAATTTGGATAAATAGATAGATAGATGCCCATAAATAAAGGTATAAATCATGGGTTTTCTTAGTCGTGGGTGTTAAAAGGACGTATGTCATGGGGCATCATTGCACTTTAATGGGAAGGACCTGTTTTAGTGTGTGTATCAGATTCCAACTTGTTCGGGTTTTCAATTAAAAAACTCACTTTAAAAAAAGTGAAAAAAGAAAATAGAAAAGCTTTCGATGAAAGTTGGGATATTTTGGAGATGAAAATTTTGAAATTTGGTTTGAATTGAGAATTGGCGTTTGTATTGTTAAAATGCTGATGGGATTTTGAAATCAAATAAAGAAAGAGAAAAGAGCAGAATAATCCAATAACATGAAAATGATAGTACCAAGTAGCCATGGAAACAAGCAAGACCGAAGTATCCCCTCGTACAGGGGGCTAGCTCAGCTTCATCTGCTCCATTCCCATGGAAGTTCCCGCCAAGTAGCTTGAAAATTTAGGACAACCTCGTCTCTTTTTCAGTAGGGACACTAGGTACCCGTATTTCTTCCCCAGAAATTATTTGCATTTCCACTGTTTCCATATCAAATTACCCCTTCCTTTCATCCTCTTTTTGTCTAAGTTTATAGTACTTCGGAGTTTGGAATCTTATTTCTATTCGATTTCCAGCCCTTTTTTTTTTTTTTTTCTAAAACGCATGAATTAGAAACATAGGGAGCGGCTTCAATGATAACATTGAATTTCGAGCTTCTGAAATTCTATTTCGAGTAATGCCACCAATACATTCACGTGCGATCAATTCATGCTCAATTTGTGAATTGCAGTCAATACAAGCTTGATTCTAATCGGGCCTTTAACCAATTAATCAAATCAGGTCCGACAACATGCCCGAACGGGATGAGTTCACTTGAAAACATTGATAGCCGCCTTCGCAAATTCTGGGAAATAAACTAGAGCTATAGAGCTTTTCAAAGAAACCACAGTGTCAGTGTCCCATCACTTGGAATTCACTAATTTCTGGGTACCGTCTACGCGGGATGTAAATTGAAGCTTTTGCTTTGTTTTTGAGAAAGCAATTGAACAGTTAAATCCTGATCACTAATAAGAATCAAAACACCGTATCAAACAGATGATATATGCATCTCGGGTCGCAGTGGAACATAAATGTGATTGTGGAATCTTGGAAATTCGAATATCTGTTGAGCTGGTAGAAGGAAATTATACATTGGGAAATAAGTCCTAATTCATCTCGTTGAAAATTTAGGCTCTTTGAACAATGAATGCTAATAAACTACAATATATGGCAGCGAAAGCACAGTTTTAACAAGCCATCTTTTTTTATTAGTTGAGGCAGATAACACGTCATATTTCTAAATGGGAAAGGAGCAAATCCCAAAACCTCATGGCTAGCAGTCTTGTTTTCCATCCACCTCAACGCACCACCACCATATCCGATAGTGAGAGTTCTTGAATGGATAGCCGACTGACTAACATTTTCGGGTGGGTCCTGGCTTGTCACTATTAAGGAACAAGATGGTTAGCTCTGAACTAGTAAGAGGCGGGGCAAATGTAGCTTTATCTGGGATGGAACTAGCAACTAAGCACCCAAAACCAATTTACGATACTACAGATGCCATCTCATTTGATCTTATGTCCTTGCATGCTCCGGGATAAGACGTTGACGTAGTTCGGCAGATGCACCAGCTAGTTCTGCATAAACAATTGACATGTAACTCCAGAAGACAGACAAATTTTAAGAGAAAAATAAAATATGAAAAGATTGGCCTTGCATACCTTGAGCTGTGAAATTGAATAGCGGTGGTAGGGCTCGCCCACTCGGCAAGCATGCATTGGGGTCTCTCAAATCATCAAAGAAGGGGTGTGCACACGCCTCCAACTGAAAGCAAGAAAGCGACGCGCTCATCAGATGCAACACAGAGCAGAGGTAAAACTTCGTGGAGAACATGAAACTAATATAATCCATCACAAAAACTTCTTCATCACATGCCAAATATTTCTACTAGTCAATTTAATTGCTGCCATTTGAAATGGCGGACTGAAGCCACAAATTGGTCATAAATGCACCCAACTAAATTTTGCCACCAAGATTCAAGAAGAAAAGCACAAAAGCATACACAACTGAAAACAACAACAATATAGCGTTAAGTCCTTACAGGAGTGCAGCGTAGGTTTGGTGAATACTGAAGAAGCCTCGACACAAGATCCACCGCTTCAGGAGGTGTTTGCTTGGGAAATATCTGAAAATTGTAACTTGAGTAAGATTACCCACTTTTATGCGTAACATATATGTAAGGTAATTAGAAAACGATCGAATCAGCACACCTTATGCCATGGATGAGCCTTGATCTGAGGGAATTTGAACTCATTGTAATTTGGATTCATGCATTTAATTTCTTCTCTGGTTGGTGTTCCCAGTATCTGATATAATAACGCAAGAGGAAGTGAAAAGATGAGATTACACAGGGGGAAAAAAAAAGAAGGAAAAGAAAAGAGAGTGAAAGTAGAAAAACAAAGGGCCAGAGATGCATACCTTAATAATTTCTACAAGCTGATTGACACCACTTTCACCAGGAAAGAGTGGCTGCAAAATGCAATACACAATATGCATTAGTGCATACCCTTTATGTATAGTATTGATAGAACATGATTTTCTCAAAAGATAGTAACTTTTACATACTACAAATGGTTGTAACGGATAAGGAACTCAAAAGCAGGTAGATGGTAGAAAGATGAAAGAATAGTTTTGCAAAATGTGCTTTCATGTAGAATTTCAGGATGTCCAAGGCCTATATAGCTTACCAGCAAATTACAAGAGCTCAGAAGGATGACGGCACTAGTGAGATGGTGCAGAAATATATATCAAGAGCAAAATATAACAATGTTTAAGTGCAGAAACACGCATCATGTTAATACTCACCTGTCCAAGCAGAAGCTCAGCCATGACACAACCAGCTGACCACATATCAATAGCAGTAGTATACTCTGTCGCCCCAAATATAAGTTCTGGAGCCCTATAATATCGTGAGCAAATGTATGATATGTTGGGTTCACCTGGCACCTGAAGATTGCAGATTAAATCTCATAAGTTTTAGACAAGAAAAAAACTTTCAGACTTCCCAAAAAATTGAACATACCAACATCTTCGCGCTACCAAAATCACATATCTTCAACTGGTGACTGTGGGGATTGACCTGCAAATACATCACAACATTACCTCCAATAGCTTTGGCGTTTAACAACACAAATTTTATCAGAAGATAACAAAAGCAACGGCGGGTTAAAGCCAACCAAATTTCACAGACAAGAACCACATTATATCAAGAGCATAGACAAGAAATCCCAGAAAAAGCAGTATGGCTGACCACCATTGAAACAGAGTGTCACACAGTACAATGCATCCAAGTTGCTAACAAATTAGTCAGGTTCGTAATAATACAAATGTAGAAATGTCTTACCAGTAAATTTTGCGGTTTAATGTCACGATGACACACACCAACCACATGATGCAAATAATTTAGAGCACGACAAATCTACAGGAAAAAAAAAAGGCAATATAGCTCGTCAGAATATGCACTGAGAATATGAACTCAAAATGGTTAGATCAAAAAACAAACCAATAGAATTTTGCAACCCACTACTGATTAGCAAGGCGGGGTCAAGGATCACCTGGTATGTATAGAGCTGCACATAAAGAATGGGCATATGCTGATTCATTCTGCTGAAGTTTTTTGAAACTCGATAAACAGTTTCTGATACGTACTCCAGAACAAGGTTAAGATAGAGCTCATCTTTGTCAGTGGTTGAAAAGAAAAAGTGCTTCAGTTGGACCACATTAGGATGGTCAAGTATACGCATAACCTGGAGTTCCCTATTCTTGTACCTTTTATCCTGCAGAACCTTCTTTATAGCAACAGATTCACCTGTCTCCAAGCACTTAGCCTACACATTAAAATGAAGTCTTATGTAAAAGTCAAGGCAAAGAATGTTCTGAATAAATGCAAACACTAAGGGAAAAATGTTACAGACAAGAAGATGGTAACATGCCAATAAATATGCACCTGAAAGACAACACCAAATGAACCCGTGCCAACCACACGCTCTGCCATGTATGAGAGTGTCTGAAGTCCAACAAAGAAATGCATCATTATGCATTCATCACAGCTTAGTCCAAATAGAATAATCAAATGAAATTAAATAACATGCATGTTAACCAAGACTCTACCATGACAATGACTTTAGCAAACTGTTGAGCTGGGCTCATTCATTAAATATCAAAAAATTTTACTCCTACTCCATCAAGAAGGGAACAGGAGTGGGAAAAACTTCAAGAAAAAAAAGGGAATAAAGCAACACCAGCTTACACATAGACTGCTCAACATAATTTACAATCAAGATGAGAAGTTAATCATGTTGAACATAAATTCAACAAAAATCACCTGTTTTGGTTGCCCATTTCGACCACCAACAACAGTTGAAATTATCCGACCAGATTCTGTTCCATTTCCACTAATAATGGTAGCCTCCACATCCTGCGCAATACAAGTTGCAAAACAGTAATTTTAGAAATAATCAAGGAAGCTAGATAAACTGTAGACAGCTTTAAATCAATTCATAAAATCAAATAACGTTATCCAGAAAGTTGTCACAAGATCACTTTGAGAACCACAAGCCATAACCTGAGATAGATATATTGGCTCCTTATTCCTTCAATTCATTGCCCTAACTAAGATTCAATTCAAGTCATAAACATAGATAAAAGGTAAAATAGTGATCACTTCAAAACATATCAAGAGCTTCAGACTCTAAAGCATGAACAAGTGTATAGCTTCTCAGATGGTATTCCAACATACCAGGCTGTCTTTTAAAACAAGACAGATATGAAGACAATATTTGAGAGGAGAATATCGTGCATGTAAAGATACACTTGGAAGAGTATAAAAGAAAAAAAAAATCACCTTATCATTAAGGTCGGCAATTTTCTCATCTCTAATTCTCATTTCATGCATTTCCGTAGGGAGCTGATCGAGACCTGATTTCTCCATTCTAGTAACAGAAGTTACATTGGACATATTTGCTACAGTTTCCAGTGACGTAGAAGCTGTATTCTGCTCTAGACCAGTGACACTCCTCTCAACTAAATTTGATTCTTGATCAACCTTTGCCCTCTTGGTGCTGGTATCCCCACCCTAATGAGGGAATTATGATTTTCCAAAAGAATCAATACATAAGCACACCGTTTTCTTTTCAACATAATGGAAGACTTGCAAGAATAATGAAGAAATTCAGATTACAAAAATATTACACAAACAAACACAGAGAAGTAGCTTATTACGTTTGAAAGTTATCAACATTTGGCTCAGCATCCTCATTCAAACTGCTTTGTCAATTGCATAAGATTATCTGGCTCATCAAGTTATCTAAAAGGCATCCCAGATTAAGCTCAAGAGTTCAGGGATGATAGATGGATAGGCTACAAACAAATGACAAAAGACCAGTCTGAAATTTAATGTGTCCTAGCTCAAAGTAGGTGGCATGCATCTATTTAATTGTAGTTTGATCGATGCCTCCCCAGTAGGTGTAAACGCAAACTGAAAAGAAACTATGTAGAGGGTCAAATGTAATTTTCCAATATCCTTTCCTTTCTAGACTTCAGTCCAAGATTAGATACTGCAGTCAACATCACAAGGACCCAACTATTTAGGTAAGTAACATATCCGCAGCATTTTACTTCTATCATACAGCCCCTACCAAGGAAAAGAAGTTTGTTTAGGACATTATCATTCTCAGGAAAACCCGATAATGAAGATTTGACCCATCACCAGCCTACCAACAATGCTCTACATAAAAATCCAACCACTAAAATTCGGCTCACCAGTGGCCACCATGGTGAACATGTGACAATTTCATGGATAACAGCACAAACATGAAATATACTCACACGACAATATAATTGAACTTAGATATCCTCGATCACAAAATCAAAGAACAGATCCATCGACCAACATTGATCAGTTAATGAATGGGACAACGAAACAAATAGGCAACACAGAATTCAAAGAGTATGCCAATAACCTTTTCAAATCGAACGAAAAGCAACGAAGCAAAAAGGAAAAGACTTTAGCTAACAATGCCACTACTCTCTTCCTCAAAATGTGTTTCAATCAAAAAGAAAACTTCAAAAACTATCTCAAAGTGCAAATTTTTATATTAAAAAAAAAAACAAAGAAAAAAATCGCACATTGCATATAAAACATTTAATAATCCAGCTAAATCTAAATTAATACCAGAAATCAAAATAAATATATATATATATATATATACACTTCCCTATTTAGCTACACATGGAAGAAAACTGCGGGAAAATGAATTAAAAACAAAAAAAAAAAAACAAAAGCGATCCTTTTGAATGAACAAAGCTTCAAAAATAATCCAAAAATCCGTTCGGTTTTCTTTTATTTTCTTTTACACAATTCTCTTATCAAAAAGAGAAAAAGAAAGAGAGATTAACGCCGATTAAATTCACGAAAAAAAAAAAAGAACTTACGGGATCGGAAGAAATAGAAGATCGACCGGAAGCGATGCTCTTGAGACGACGCATCACATTCATGGTTTTAGTTTTCACCATACCAAAACCCTACTATATTAGAATGAAAACAACGATTTTGACCTTCACCACGAACCAAAAAATAAAAGGAGAGAGAGAGAGAGAGAAAGAAGAGAAGAGAAGAGAAAACCAGCTTTCTCTCTTCTTCTCCTCCGCCTTCGATTCTATTACCAGAATAACAAAAACAATATAAAAATTTAATGAAATCTATAAAATATATAACCTAATTAGATTATAGATTCAAAATTAAAAAAAAAAAATTTCAATTCCTCTATTTTCTCTTGTATCTAAGGAAACACAATGATTTTTAAAAAAAAATAAAAAAGGAAAGCTTTCTCTCCTAACTATTCTTTTTCTTCCACAAAAGCCACCAAGTGTCTTTCCTGATTTGATTTTTTCCTTGGTCAAAACAAATCATACCAACCTCCCCTTTCGTACTTCAGTCAAACGTGGAATTTGACCCGTTGATTCTCATTATGATAGATCCAACGATCGCTGTTTGAGGCTTTTTCTTTTTTTTTTTCTTTTGTAATTTGGGAAAACCCGTTGTTTTTTGGTGGTTGGACTAAAATACCCTTTACTGGTAAGGGAGTATTTATTTTTCGAGACACAGATTTATCCCTCAATGAATTGAATATTCGAGGGAGCTTTGACCACCGGTCTATTGACCGTAAAATTCCATGCCTTGATTTTATTTCTTTTTAAAAATAGCATATAAACTATAAATAGTAATTAGCCTTTTTTTTTTAATCTACATCTCAAATTAGTTTTATTAATCTTATCTAACTTTCTATACAGTTTTAAAATAAAAAATTATGTTTTATATCAGACCTTCGTAAAAACCTATTAATCTCTATTCATTTACATATTGATTCATTACACTTAAGTCTAGATGATATTTGGAAGAAATTAAATAAATTCAATTCAGTTTCGAGATCGAAAGTTACTTTTACTGTATCTTCATAAAAATTGTTAATCTTCCCTTATTGGTCCACTACATCCGTATGTATATGATATTAGGGAGAAATCAAGGAAATTCAATTCAATTATTATCCTTTTACTCCATGGCCAAACCCCACTTCTTCCCGCGGCACCAACACAAAAATCGAATTTCATACTGCATGTTCCATTTAATTCTATCGACAGTTTTAATCTTGTAGAAATAGTTCTATAGCCTGTTTTATGAATAATAATAATAATAATAATGTGTTTTGCTATTGGCAAATCTTGTTTTTAAAACAACTTATAGTCTTTTTTTTTATTATTATTCTTTAAGATCTTGAATGTAAATGTAATGTACAAATTGCTGCCTACTACATCAAAAACGCATTATTTTATATTCCACTCTGAGCTTGCCGTCAGAAATCTGGTTGTTGATCCATTCCGAACTCAGCCCAATGGGCTACATAACCAAGGATTTGTTGGCTAAATATTGCTTCCTGGACCAGACTGCAAGCTGTTTAGGCCCCTCGGTCCAGTTTAAGAAGACGTTAAGCCATTGACTTGGTTCACCCAATGCTAGAAGTCCAAGATTACTAGCAAATAATAATATTTTCACGTTAAATGCAAGGGAACCATACAATGGCACTGATCAATGTTAATAAAAAAAATTAGTTAACGCATTAACTTTTTTTTAAATTGAATGTAATTTTTAAATGATAAATAAAATAAGGATTTTGTTAACCAATTTTCTTGTTATTTTTTACATGTAGTAATCATTAATGTATTAAAAATGAGAAATAAAGTTTAAACATTCGTAAATAACATGCTTTTGTTGTTTCTTACTTGAAAAAGAAAAGCAATGTTAATCGGTGCCACTAGACACCGATTAAAGTAATATAACATATATATATATATAAAGAAAAATATAATTAGTTTTTTCATATTTTTTGTAAAAATAATATATTAAATGTAAAAAAATAAAGAATACTTAACTAGTACCTATAGAAAAAAATGAATGTTGTAAAACAACATTAACACATTTAATCAAAGCAATTCAAACTCGAAAAGTGGTGATTAGTGAATTTATTTTTTCCTTTGTTTTTGCAACAAAACTGATGACTTAAGTTTATAAAATTTGTTGTGGATACTTTGCTTGGTTACCAAATTGTATTTTAGACCATAAAATATTTGCACCAATATTTGGCTTTAAATGGTGCAGGAAATGTAATTAAGGACGTGCTTTGCTGCTGCTGCAATGTGAATTATTGTACGTTTGAATGAAAGTAAAAATGATAATAAAAAAAATAGAAACCCATTTTTGCACTCAACAAATGTGATTTTACAATATAACCTCGAAAGAAGGCGAGGGCAACTTTCATAACCTGGCCGGTAGTTGGCTCTCATTGTTTAATTGTGACTCAGCCAAACCTTTTTTTTTAAAAAAAAAAAAATAGGATGAGAAGTTAATGTTTTAACCTTTGTAAAATATAGAAATTATTTAAAACATTTTAAATTTTATATGCAAATTTAATAAGATGGCAACATTTAAACTCATTTGCGAAGTTAAAAAGTTTGATTTAAAATGCGTTTTGTAGGATGAAAAAAATAAAAAAATAAAAAAATTGAAAATAAAATGAATTTTGTGTAACGTTTGATAGAAAAAATGTGAGAGAAAAAAAATATTCTCAATTTTTTACGCCTATTAATAAAATAAATTACTTTAACTTGAGAAGAAGATATGAAAAAAATAAAATTGATACGAGTAAAATGTATATATTTATAAGATTATTTTATTATTTTATTTTAGCTTGTAATAAATATAACCGTAAAATAAATACGTTTAATTTTTTTACTTATTTTTCAATTATATCATATAAGGCTTAACAAATAAAAATAAGCTCAAGTAAAATATTCGAAATTGAACTTAAGAGAACTTTCAAGTTTTAACGTTAAAATTACATCAAGCGTTTGATCCAATAGCTTATAAATGTTATCTAATTTGAATATCTCTTTCTTCAAATGTTCACAACGTTAAAAAAAATAATCGACTATTAAGTTGGGCCCGAAAAAACAATTGCTAAATTTCCGAGGGCTTCAGACATTTGTTTGCTTTGTTTGCCGCCTCTCAGCGTGGAGGGAAAAAAGAAAAAGAAGTTCAGTTGGTTTTTCTTAGTTTTTATTGTTTATGATATTTTTTTTTTCATTTTTAGCATCAGAATGACATAATATATACCTTTCAATTTGTTTCCCTACTAATGATTGGCATGATTCTATTAAATATAGGCTAAGATGACAGATTTCTTACTATCAATAAATACATTCTAATTATTTATTATGTTTAATAATTAACCATGAGCATGGAAAATTAATACTTGCCTCAAAAATTAGTATATAAAGTCTGAGGTTTACGTTACAATTCATTAATTGAAGCTTTTTTTTTTGCTTTTCTATGTTACATAAAATTAATGCAATTATTATTTTTTAAAATTTAATAAAAATTATGCTTTAAAAGCAAATAAAATATTAAAATAATAATTAAATAAATTTTAATTTATACATGCAGACGCCTAGTAACTGATCTTATATTTAATTATAAAATAAAATTTTGAAGCCATAACTACTAAAGGCTTTGATTAATTATAAAGGTACGATTAGAATAGAATAGAGTTATAATAATATAATTATTTTGTGAGAATTGAATAAAGTAAAAATAAAATGGAATAAGATGCAATAGTTTGATTCAATAAAATAGAACAGTATGAAATTCGAATTTCTTAAAGTAATTTATTATTCTACTTAACGTCACAATAACCATTCAATGGGACCATGACTATTTAATAATTTTGTTGAGTAAAACTGCGATAAGTTATTTCATAAAATAACTATTTTACAAATTAAATAATAATATTATTATAATATACTAAAATATAATTATGATAAAATTTTTATTACAGTGAAATAACATTACAAACGATTTCTTTTATTTTTCGATAGGATGTTTTTTTAAAAATTCAAAACGATTCAAATTTGCATAAATATTAAATTGTTGTTGCCATAATAAAGGCTGAAAACGAGATTCGAACCCCCAACTCTCACCCCCACCCCCAACTCCCCATGCTGTCGCATGGACGTCATGTTGACGAGGTTGAAATTGTACAAAAGCTCTATAGTTTGTTCATATATTGAAAAAAAAATCTTTTCTAATTAAATATTTATATATAACTATAAAAAGAAACATGTTTAATCTACTAAATACTACGTTTACTCTTTCCAATAATAATCACAAGGTTAGCGTAATTAACAAAAAGTGTATTTTTTTTTTTTTTTGCAAGAAGCAATTTGAAAATAAAGCCTGAAAATACCTTTAACTATATTATAAAAACAATTAAAATCATATTTTTTAACAAAAAATGGTCACAATCTTAGATAAAGAGAGAAGTAACAAATGTTGATATTTGAACCATAAATTTGTTAATATACTTAAAAAAAATAACATAAATTAATTGAATTAAATGATGTATATAATTGATTTTTTTAAGGATTGTTAGAAAAATAGACACCAAAAATATTTCAACCTATATATTCGTTATGCTTTCATGCGAAGGTAAGTTATAAAAAAGGGAGAGAGAATGAGTATATGATGGAATCAAACAAGATATTCTTTGTATACTATATGTGCGTGTGTGTGTGTATATATATATATATATATATATATATGTATTCATATTTGGTCATTACACTATGGTTCATGGGTTTTCAAGACTGAAGATTTGACTTATTTATTTATTAGCAAATGAGAAAAATAAAGAAAGAGAGTCTGGTTTTGGTGAAGTGTAGCAATCATAAGCTTCCCATGCTGCTATTTAACGCAGCACCAACCTCTTTCATTTTCATTATTTTATGCGGTTTCAAAGCCAAAGAGGGATCGGGGCTGGGCTCTTTCCACTTCGTCCCTGCTGCTGCTATCAAAGCATTAAATGTTTCGTAAGCATTAAAAACGAAATTTTAGTCTACTAGTTCACACTGCCAAGAAAAAAGAAGTAAAAGACCGAAACGTTTTGAATTCGGTATAATAATTTTTAATATGATATTATTATATAATATAAATATGATTTAAAAAATTTAAAATATAATATAAAATATTAAAAAATATGAATATATATATAAATTTATCGAAATCTATAACATACGATTTATTAAGATATTAAATTATCATTGTTTTAGTATGATTATATAAATATTATACATATAAAATTATAAAAATATAATATAAATATACGAATTATAATAATTTTAAGTGAGAATTACGAAGGTAAAACCAAGTGAAGTCGTCTGTTAGTAGAGGCCCAGAAAAAATCTGTAAACATCCTTCTTTGAAATTTCTCCCTTACAAGCATACACAAGAGAAGGCAGAAGCATGTGACTTTTTATGCCCTGCCCAATCATCATTATTTGACTGATGACTCTGGGCATCTGCTCCTCCATGCCTTGTTTAAATTTATACTCAAATCCTAAGCGGGTATAAATTATTGCTCCTGCCTCTCTTGTTTTTTTTCTTATTTTTAAAGTATTTTGTTAATAAATTATTTTTAAAATTAATTAATATATTATTTAAGTTTAATTAACTAGTGTTTATAAGTAATTAATGATTACTTTTGAGTTTCACTAACAATTTTTTTAAGACACTCTTTAAAATTAGTTAATAGATTATTTAAAGTAAAAATATTACATTAAATATAATAATTGATAATTTTATTCATCATTTTCAATATATTTGAGAAAAATATTATGATATGTAATAAACTTAGAGAGTACCCTTAAAACTCTATTGAAAAGTTCTTTGGCTTTTGATGCATTACTTAATTTTACTAACTTCTCTTTCTGTAAATATTTTTTTGATAAATCTCCTTCTATAAATATTATCTAAACTGTCATTAAGCATTAATTAATATTTTTCTATTAGTTATAAAATATTATATTAAATATAATAATTGATAATTTTATTTATTAATTTTAATGTAGTAAATGAAGATAAAATATAATCATAAATATTAACGAGTCTCCGGTGGTATAACATAGATAAGTTAAAATATTGAAATTATGTTGATTTTTATATATATATATATATATATATATATATATATATATATTATGAAAAGACTACTACAATTAAAACTTTTTGGCAAGCATTTCAGAACATAAATGACTAAATGTCATCACTGATATGATAAGTCAGTGGAAGTTTTTGCCTTTCCACCTGATCAATAATTGAATGCCTAAAAATCTTTCATTATGAATGAGGAAAGGTTTCTTGTGTCGAAAACATGACGAAAAGAAGAGCCCACGTCTCACAAGTAAATTATGGAAAAAGAAAAACTTCGAAATGAATATCAATTGTCTCGAAAGTGGACTTTTTTTCTTATCATGATTTGAAATTTTTTATTAATTTTTCAGGTTTAACTTGTTTAAAATTTTAATTTTATTATTAATTATATTATTAAAATATTATTTTTATAAATAAATTTAAATAATTATTTTAATAAATAATAATTGAGTTAGGTTTATCAAATTTATAAAATATTACCTAATATTTAACTTATACGAAGTAAATTTATCATATTAAGCAAGCAATTCGATCTTTGGATAATTTTATCTAAAAACATATTATATATAGTTTAAATTTAATGCACTTGAATTAAAAATAAAACGGGATAAATTAGAATTGAACCTTGTGCATATATTAAATAAATTAAATATAACTATTATATGTGTACAATAAATGTTTGATTTATTTGATTTACCATTTAATTACGGTACTAAAAACGTTTATTTATTTTTGAAAAAAATTCAAAAGTTGATAGATTAAAAAAAGAGAATTGCAAAAGCTAGCAATTAATCTATTAAATAAATTTTGAATGTATTTTAAGGGAGAAAGATTAAGAGGTAATTTTATTAATCAAAATAAAATATCATATATTTATATAAAATTTAATAAATTAATAATTTATATTATATTTTAATTATTTTTATATCACGTTAAATCATCGGATATCAAGTTCACTTTCCTATACCATTTTTTTTTTCTTTTGACTTTCTTGCCTTCATCCTCATCTACCTGTATCCACGCACCGGTGATTTTTCACGTGTATCCTACTGCATGCATGAAAATGAAGTTTTAATTTTAAAATATATATATGTATAAATTACAACAACCCAATTGTGGTAACAAAAGGATATCACGTCTCATCTTCCCAAAAGACAAACTACTACTCTCTAGTATCTATCTACTAGTATCTTTTTTTTTTTTTTGTATTTATTATATTTATATTGTTTCATATTTATTGCTTGCTTTTTATAGGATGATGATTGATGATGGACGTCTGAAATAATCCACTTATTTATATACCAAAAAAATTCAACTTTGTATTTCTATTTTGGTTTGCTCATTTGCATAGTAAGATATCGAAACTTAATTCTTTAGAGTACCTATTGCTTAATTAATATGAGTGCACAAAGGTTTACATATACATGTTATATTATGCATGTTCAATGTATAAAATTAATAAAAAAAATATTATGAATGCAAATATTTAATTAGAAGTCTATTTTTTTATCAATTCACATTATAAATATTTTTTTTTTACTTATCTTTCTACCAATTCATAATAAATTAGTGAAGTCATCTTTTCAAATAATGCTTAGTTTTCTTCACAAAATATATCAATTAGACAAACTAATTAGGTATAGTTTTTTTCATGAAATATTGTGAGTTTCTAATAATAAAAAATGTAAAAAAAAATTAAAAATTAATATATCAATACTCCACAATTTTAAAGTTTTCAAAATTTTCATGTAAATAATCTAATCAAAACTGTTAAATTATTTCATAAGTATTAGTTTTGATTTTCATTTGTATTTTTTTCTTGTAAAATTGTTTTTAAGTTTGAACTTCATAGATTTTAATTTATTTTATCTTTTATTATTGAAATGATTAGTCTATTTACGCATGAGTATTTGGCTTTGATTGCTTTATGACTCCTAACTCAAAGAGCGAACCTCCCCCCCTCCAAATAAAAATTTTTTGCCTATTATTGATCTTATAATTAAATGAGTAAATCATTTTATAAAAAAAATGTTAGTCTTTGCAAACATAAATTAAATTTAGAAACTATTATTTATATAAAATTTAAGTGTTAAATTACTTGAGAATTTTTTGATAATTTTTAATTTTTTTAAAGATATAATGAGTTAAAAAAGTTAAAATAAAGATTAAAAATAATTATATTTAGGCAGAACCATTGATTTATTTTTGAAATATATATTTTTAAAATTCACTTATAACTCTATATATATTTCAATTCTTAAGAGGCATGATTGATTTAGTTCCTATATTAGTACCAGGCAAAGTGTAGAAATACATGTATAGGGGTTTTGATAAATACGTGAAAGCTACACCACTTTCCAATCTTATAATTATTAAGAGAATCAAATGTCTCTTAAATTATAATAATGTCTTCCAAAGTTGGATATTTTATTTAGCTGGTTTAGGTATAACAACATGTCACCATTTATTGAAGGGGCCGGGCATGCATGATTTGACGCTTAACAACGTCATTATTATGTATTGCTGGATCTTTACTAAAGAAAACGTTGAAATTTCTTCGGAAAAGGAAATGATATTCTGTTTTTAGGCTGCGTTTTTCCGCCATTTTTTCTTCTTCAAGAAGGCTGAAAGCCACCAAATTGCAGCCAGGAGCTTTGCTTGCATTGCAGCTCAGAATTCCAAGATAAGATTGCAACATATCTTAGAGCAGTTAAACCCTGCCTGTTATTTTATCGTCCACGAACAACTTGGGGTGGGAAGAAAAGGCGTCGCTTTGATATTAACCGGTTCTATTTTTCTTATTTTATTTCCATAAATTTTAGGCACAAAAAAACAAAGCTGGCTCAGGCTAAGGCTCAGAGTTCTGGTTATGATATTATTGCATCAAGACGGACCGCAATCATGTCAACTAAAACTTCCAAAACTTATAATTCCTCGGTCCAAATGTGAAAGATTTAACGCTAACGCTCAGCTTGCTTACCCCCACAATCCATCGACAGAGTCATCAGCATCAAAGGGAACCAGCTTAGCTAGCTAGATGATAAAGCTAAGCTGGCAAGCAAACCAAACCATACCATTCAAACCCTTTGGGTCAGAATCCAAAAACGCCGTTACTGTCAGACTTCTGCTCTCCCCCTTCATTACATGTCTGCCAAAATACCTTCGAGAAACGTGGCTCGGTATCATTGGCTTATCCACGTAATCCATGAGACAATGCCAAACCCTTAGCATTAAATGAAAGCAAAGCTTTCTCCCAACAGCTTCTGCTCTCTCATTTAATGCCCATTTGCAACTTACAACCTAAGGTGCCCCGCCCCCCTTCGGTCCTAATCTAAGTTTCATCGGTGGCGCGTTAGTTTTACTTGCTCAGCCTCGTAAAATATGGTTTGAACTTTGAACCCCGAGTTTGAAGAAATGGGACTGTTCAGAGAGTTGAATATATTGAAATCTGAAATTAATGCATTAAATTAGTATGTTTCCAGAACCCAAACCCCCAAAGAAAGCGACATGTTCCATGACACCATGAGTATGACGGCCCATGCAATCTTCTCCACATAATATAAAGTTGAAAACTTAAACCCATGCAATCTTCTCCACATAATATAAAGTTGAAAACTTAAACCCTACTGGAAAAAGATATTGGATTTAATACAAACAATAAGGCGCTCTTTTTAAAGATTTCTTGATTTTTGGGTTTTGACTTTCTTTCACCCCCCCCCCCTCGAACCCCAACGTCGAGCCATCACAAGGGTCTCCCTGAGTCAATACCCGAACCACCACCCTTGCCTTGTGCTGTAAATGACTGAGCTTTGATCATCATCATGCAAGGAGTCTCCACACGCGGTTCGTTCTTGACTCAATACCCCCAACCCACAGAGTCAGTATCTTTTTCGCTCGCACAAAACAAATGCTAAAGCTCTCTTCAGTCTTCATCACAACCAACCCTAATAATAACTAAATACACAAGAGACTTGCATGTTAAAATTAAAAAAAGAAAGGGCTAGTACAAAACAAAATTAAAAAAAAAAAAAACTAAAAAAACAACTGCCCTCCGGTCAGGATCATGTACGTTATTGCTTGCGCCTCAGCTAGCTTTCGCATTGAAGGGCAGCTTTGATCTTCTGGACGGTGCATGAAATCAGATTATTGACTGTCTCCACCGATTCCACCGTAAGCTTGGCAGTTGGTAAACTGTTCACCAATATTTGGAAAGCCACCGTCAGAAGGGATCCACCCACTCTCTGCGACCCTCCACCACCGACATTCCCGTCAATATGTCCATTGGAGATAGGCCCACGAGAAGAGCCGGGACCATCAGGGACGATAGCAAAACCCGAAGGCAAGAGTGCCACGTAAGCCGAATCACCACCGTTCATAACCACGTGCATGGCTGGAATGTCAACGGGCGCGTACACCACAAGCGACCCCGCCGCGTCTACGCATGTCTCCTGCAATATCAGCATGCTACTCTGGTTCGCGTTCATGGCCTGCCACAGCCATAAAACAAAATTTTACAACAGGATAAGAAAAGTTTACAAGCGTCGTATACTTTGACTTTTTAAAGCGTGCAAACGAAAACAAGTTTTCATATCCTGCCAGAAACCTGTCTTCATAGATACTTCCAAATTCCGGACTCGTCCTTTCAAATTTATATTTTTTGGACATAGATGGGTCATTTCAATCTCTAAATTATTACCCAAGCAGATATATTTTTTTATTTTAAAATTTATATTTCATTTTATAAGGGAGAAAAAAAAAAGACGATGTTTTGAGTATACTCACGCTAGCACGGAGGAGGGAGACGCAGTTGCCGTGATCTTGGCCTTTGGCAATGTGGGCCATCTCTTGCATCGGTCCACCGTTCGACAAGATGTCCCACTCACTTCTCAACCGTTCATCACGTAGGAAATCAAACAATCTTTGGGGTGACACCGGCAACCAAACTGAAGTAGCCGCGCTCAACACGATCCCTGGTGGCTCACCAGGGTCATCAACGCTCTTCCTGGTCATGACCCTAACGTCTTCATCCACGTTCCCGGCGTTCAGCTTGTTCCATTTATGGACCGTCGAGGCGCACACTCCGGCACAGAAATTATCGGTCATCCGTTGAGCTAGCTTCAACATGCTTCGTCTCCCACTCGCAGTTATAGCTACACGAACAGGTAAACAAACATACTTTATACATCCATCATCCACGTTTGCACATTCCACCATAGTAATACTATTATTTATTGGTTAATTACCAGTATGATCTCTAGCGGGAACACTGGAGGACATGAGTATAGCAAGGCATTCGCATTGCCGTTGGAGGGTGGCCACCCAACGCTGAGCACCGAAGCCCATTCCAGAGCTTAGTAGTGGGCGGTAGAGTTGGTGAACTTGGCTCTCGTCATATTCTGCATGTTCAACCCATGAAACCTGCATTTTTTTCAGTACCATCAGTGACCATTCCATTCAGAATCTCGACCATTTACATTACAATCATTTTTAAAATAATAATAAACTAAACCTACTGTTTCTATTTTTGAAGGCAAACAAATTCGTCACTGTTTTCTTATCTAATATATTAGCATTCGATAATACAAGAAACGATCCTTGGTCAATTCGATATTTGTATAATATGGTCATTGACAAAATGATTTTGATTTTTGCAAAATAGAAAAATAGGAAGCAAATCTCGAAAATGGCTCAAAGATTGAGCTCCGCTCAATGGAAGAAATGGGTTGAGCGCATTGTGACATCGAGATGTGTACTACTGTCGCCTCAAAGCTCAGATACTCTCACGTACAGAAAAAAAAAAAAAACAAAAACAGCTAGCCTATGGCTATTTTGACTTAAGATTAACAAATACAAGCACAACATCCCGGGACAGGGCTAGAACCCGGCCACACGCAGTTACATGCATGGCTTAAATTGCAATTTAAATGGGAGAACCTCTCGAGGCAGCATCAAAGATTGAAATACAAACATCAAATCAATATTTTATTCAATAAGAGACAGGAATCAGGATTAAAATGCATTTTGAGGATATGCCTCAAAAACTAACTTAAACAGTAATAGTGGCTTCCATTGATATAAAAATAATGGGAGTAGCCTCGATTTGCTGCTTTTGCAGCGGGTTTATTTTATAATGTGATTTAAGCAGAACCCAGTTGTTGAAACTTGAAATTTAAACAATATTTTGACATTAGAAGCATCCAAATCAATAAATTAAGATTATCATAAGTGTGTAGGAAGTCGGAAAGGTTCAGATTCATTGAGAGGGGAGTTTAATGAATTCGTTCGGAAGCAAACCAGGCACTGACAACATGGGAGTTGTACTGAATAATCACTAGACAAAAACAAAGTTCTTGTACGCTAGACCTCTTCAAGTTGGACTTTGGAAACGCAAATGTCCATGTATGGATATCTTGAACTGGTTTTTCTCAAAATATATATACATATATATATATATATATATATATATTTCACAACTAATAAACTAGATACCTTGGAATATCCATTGGGCATATCTTGCACAACACAGCCAGAAGGTAGCCTCCTGCAGTTAAAAAATGTGGGTGCAGCTGAAGAAGTTTCTCGGATGGTATCGATAGACACATCGACCACTGCCCAAACCCCTTCTGCATGTTGCTTGCAGAACCTTAAGAAACAGACCTCACGAACTGGAACCAAAGGAGAAAGGACTTGGAGCTCAGCATGCATCTGAAACCCAAAAAAAAATCATTTATAAGGAGTTATAATAATAATAATAATAATAGAGGGAATATTGTGATGAGATAGATAAAAGTATTAATTTCTGCAGGAAATTTAACTTACCAGTTGAAGTGCACCATTTCTGGTTCCTCCCATGCCATTACATATCACATCAGTAGTTGATGTTCTGGCAATCATACAAGGAAACATCTCCGCCCAACGATTCTATGAAAAAAGAAGGGGAAAAAAAGGGAAATTAAAGTTAATTCCAATGGCACAAACCTCTAGAAAATAGTTGACAAAAGGACTAAATTTTTCAAAGCATATGCCATCAACAAGAGCAGTCTCCAGTCTTTCAAAGGATTGGGTTTAAGAAAGCAAAAAAAAAGAGTGGTTTGTTGGTTGCTAAAGAACTTGCAAATATACAAATCTTAGCGAGAAAAGGCTTAGATATAGTTGGCTCACCGAGTCCATCAAAGTTTCAACGAGGGCCAAACTGTTGATAATCACCACCCCACTCTCCCTTGAAGCCTCCGTGACAAAGCCGCTGGGTTTCATGCCAATGCATGGAGTGAATGCCCTCAAGTACTCATCATGGTTTAGTATTTCTCTCTCACCTTCCAAGCGCCTAATCCAAAGTGGTTCATCAGTCTGAGCCATCTTAACCAGTTCATCCATTGCAGCCAAGGCAAGTTCCAAAAACATCGATCTTTCAACCGATCTGTCAAGTCCAGTTACTCCAGCTGTTGGTCTGTTTGGAGGAACCACTGGCAGAGCATTTGTCATCCCACCTCCAAAATCAGGCCCCAAAGGCATTGTCGTAGGCACGGTGCTTAAACCTCCAAAACTATTGCTACCAACTCCAAGCTCCAAACTTGAGTTTGGCAATGGAGGTGCCGAAATTGGACGACCCAAAAACTTGCCAGCAAGTGCACAAACTCGATCTAACTCATCCTTTAATCGAGCGTTCTCGATCCTAAGGTGTTGCTCTTCAAGAGATATATCACCAATAATTGCAGGACCCCCACAGTTTGTACAAATCGGGTTCCTCATAGCATCCCTAATAGACATGTTCTCAGTTCGAAGCCTATCATTCTCTTGCCTCAGCAAAGTGTTCTCATGGCGTTCCAATTGGGTCTGGAAATGATCAAAATTTAATATTACCGTACAATCAGAGCCCATGAAATAGAAAAGGAGGAGTTTCTTTAACACCCAAAAAGATTTATTAAAAGAAAAAAAAAGCAATAGCTTGGTTCTTGCATATACCTTCATTTGCGTACGGCGGTTTTGAAACCAAAACTTGACCTGTCTGGTTTCTAAGCAAAGCCTTTTGCTAAGCTCCAACCTCTGTTTTTCATCCGGATGAGGGCACTCCTTAAAGAGACTAAAACCAAAACCACGGAAAGCAGAAAAGCTTGTTAGGCGATGTTCCGTAGGGGGGGGGGGGGGGAAAGAAACTTTGCTTTTGCAACATGTAATCTTACACTTCAAGCTCTTGGATTTGCTGGGGAGTGTGTCGGTGATATCTCTTCTTCCTCGGAGGTTTGTCGGCTGCGTCTTGATCATCACCTGAAAACCCATCCATGTTATCACTTCCAGATCTGCTCTCATGTTGCTCTTCTCTGCTTCTTCTCCCGATACTTGCCTCAAAATTCTCACCCAATCTAGTCTCATCCCCTTGATTATCAATATTGGGTTGCTGCTGCAAACATCGGAAAAAAACCAACCCATATCAGTCCCGACAAGGGGGAAAAAAAGGCAAGCAGGAGCAAAACCAATAAAAGCCTATTGTTAGAAAAACCGTTTTGTTATCATCATTACAAGAGCAAGAGAGAGGCCTGGA
This sequence comes from Adansonia rubrostipa, assembly GCA_038381775.1. NCBI lineage: Eukaryota > Viridiplantae > Streptophyta > Magnoliopsida > Malvales > Malvaceae > Adansonia > Adansonia rubrostipa. Next base: position 1,227,789 of record JBBYHM010000006.1, on the reverse strand, counting down.
GAGTTGAACATGTTCTTAGGAAGAGAAGGAGAGACAAGGCGAGGTTGAGCAAAAGCACCGGTGGGCATGTTGTTGTTGTTGCTGCTATAAGGGATGTCTGCAACTATTCTTGCACCCCCAAGGCCTCCACCAGAGCTGTTATCAAGAAAGCCCCCAAAACTCATCAAAAGAAAGTTCCTTTTTTCCTTTTATGTAACTTTCTTTGTTGTTCTTTATCTATCAAGCACTAGTCTTTTCTTTTCTCTACAAATTTACAAGTACTGTCTCTAAAACTACACTTTCATTTGACTGATTTGCTTCACTTCCGAGACTAACTGAGTAACTCTCAAAACCCAACTTTGCAGATTAACATACACACACATTTACATACATATATATATATATATATATATTCTATGAAACTGTGTTCCCCCAAAAACAGCTTTAAAAAAACCCCCCCGATATTTGACCAAAATACCAACCAAATGAGGAGCGAAAGATAAAAAAAGAAAGAGGATAGAGGAGACAAAAGGATGAAGAAACTCCAAATGTGTCCAACTCCCTCTCCACAAATAAGTGATCTTTAATGGAGAGAAAGAATGAGAAAGAAGGCAAGCAAAACCCCTTTTGTGTTTATTTACTCCTGCTTAGCCTTTCGTTCTCTATCCCTCTCTCTCTGTCTCTCTCTATCTCTTCCTCTTTCTCTTTAAGAACAAAAAAAAAAAAAAAACTTCTTTCGGGTTTTAAGTCTGAGAAGAAGAAGAAGAAGAAGGCCTTAAAATCGGTTGGATGGGCGTTTCAAAGAGTAAATGGAAACCCTAGTTTTGGCTGATGTGAGTGTATCATATGGTTCTCTGCATGCTTTTCCTAAAGAGATGAAAGTCTATGCATCCCCACAACAAAAATATAAGAATGAATTAGAAAAAAAACGAAATCCCTTAAAAGATTTTCCCCTTTTTTTTTTTCACAGAAAAATGAAAAACATTTGAAAAAAAGAAAAGGAAAATTATAAAGCTGAAGATAAATCGCAATATGTGGACTCTTCGAAGCCTTACAAGTTACAAATACATACCAACAAAAACAGGTCGGTTGACTTAGTACCCCCCCCCTCCCCACTCCTCTCTCCTCACTTTTCCTTTCCTCCTCAAGAGTCTATGACTGTCACTGACAGTGAAAAAATTTGCTGATACTTTTTTTCTCCTTTTAACCAGTTTTTAATGAATATATATAATTTTTTATATTATAAATTATATTAAATATATTACATATTCTTATATTTTGATAAATTTATATTTTTATATTATATTTATAGTGCAAATATTCATAGCACAGAGATTCATCTTCAGTTAAAAAAAATAAGGGTTTCAGCTACTAAACTCAAAACATTTTTTCTTTCATACTCATTGGATTTAATGAACTATTTTATTTATAAAAAAATACAATTTATATTGTATAATTATATAATATCCAAAGTTTTTCATCTATTTTTTAGAAAACAGTAATTTAAAAAAAAAAATAACAACAACAACAACAGAGGAAGTCTCAACTCAATTTCTTACATCGATATGGAACGTAGTTTCAGATTTGCTGCTCCCAATTTTTTCCTTTTTGCCTCTCTCCATAGCAATTTCATTACATTGGGATCTGTAAAAACACTGAATTTATGGATAAAACCAAACAAACAAAGACAAATTAGTGTTTTTTTCTTTCTTTCTCTGTTTTTACTTCTGCATTGGTTTTGATTTTGCTTTCACAAAATTCAACATCTAACGTAAAATGAGTGCTGTTTGCGTAGCATGATTATATATGTATTTGAAAAAAAAATAACTACCGCAATTTCAAATTACGGTTAATATGAGTTTTTATGTAAATGTGTAGAATTTATTTTAATAAATTTTAATATTAAATTTATTTATTTAATTTTCATTTTCATTTTTAGGTTTATTTTAGGTTTATAATTGATATATATATATATATTGATTTTATAAACCTGCAAGTTTTGAGTTGGACTCTTGTTTATTATTTTTTTATTTATTATTATTTAATATAATTATAATTATTATTTATAAATTTAATTTTGATAATGCATAAATTAATTTTATTAATATAAATGATACTAATAAATATATTAAAAAAATAAATAAAAAAATAACAGATTAAAGCTCTACCCGTAAAATGTCATGATTAAATACCTTTCAAGTATTGTACTAATTATTGTTCTATAATTGATTAAATACTTTTAAGTAACAATCCATTACTTTTTTTTTTTTTTACATTTTTTTCCTTCCTATACCTTGCTATTTACGCAGACAAAGAATAATAATATTTACTCAGTGAAATTTAATGCTATTAAGCTATTGTTAAATTAAATGCATGCACAATAAAGAGTGTAAAACATGACTTATTTTGCAATGCAAAATGTTAAAAGTAGAATAATTAGTAATTATAAAATAGTTAAGTATTATTTAATTATTATTTTAGAAAAATATTTTTTAATATATTATTTTATTGAATTAAAAATAATTTATTAATTATATATATTTTTAAAAATATCACCTTAATTAGTGATATTATAAACTAATTAACATTATATTATTAATATATGTTAGAATAAAACGTAATGTACAGAATGAAAATGCTTGGAACCATTAGCATTTTTATTTATTCCTTAGTTTTTCTTTTTCATTTGAAAAAAAAAAGTATAGATTTATTATATAATACCACAAATGATGAAGTTTGAATAATGTTTAATTTTTATATGCATAATGAGAACAAAACCAGACTTTTGCTTTATTTAATGTTTGTTTTAGCTAAGGCCATGATGTTGACAAAATCGAAAGGGAAAATCCAGTTCTTTTTTCCTTAATTTTCTTTTAATTTGTTAATAAATCTTGAATTCTTCTTTTTTTTCCTAAAGAATTGTGCCCTACTTTTGTTGTGACACCACTGTATGACAAGCTTAATAATAAATTTTATTTATTTTTTTTATTTATCACCATAAATATTAAAAATTTATCGTTATATCAATAAATGACATGATTATTGATATAATATCGTGTATAAATATAATTATATAAAGAAATGTTAATATAGTTAAAAAAAAGAATTTAAGATTTAAGCCATTCAACTTAATTTAAAAAATTGAATCATCAAATCCTATTTTAAGAACTTAATTAATTATTTTTCTATCACAATGAAAGAAAGAAAGAAAGGAGGATATACATTTTTTTTTTGAAAAAAATATACATTTTTTAGATGTTTGGGTAACTCAATCAAAATATTTTAAGTTGTTTAATAGTTTTTTTTTTTTAATTTTGTTATTTTTTCAAATAATAATATTGACATAATTATTAAAATATTAGTCTTATAAAATAGCAATGTTTTAATAATGATATCAATATTAAATACTTAAACAATACTATTTTTATTAAAATATTATTAATTTTTTAAAAATCATTATCATTAAAGAAGTTTTTTTATTAATATAAACATTAAATATGGTAATATTTATTATTAAAATTTTAAAGTATTAACGTAGTAATATTATATTTTAAAAATATTTTTTTAAAAAAATATAAAATGCATAAATCATTTTATAAAAATCAATTTATAAAACAAACTATTTTTTAAATCAAAATATTTTCACCATTATTTTTAACAATTGATTGGATGCATATACGAGTTAATATCTTCAAATTTTATATAAAAATGGGAACATAGAAAAGAAATGACACGTGTTGTAAGTTTTCCAATTATAATAAATATTAAATTTATGTGTTTAATTTGATAGGAATAAACCAAACAAATTATTAGGCTTTATAAATATATGACCTAGGGTGGTATTTAATTGCACACATGGAGGTTAATAAGAATTCCCAACTATAACAACAAAATTTTAATAAATAGAATTGAATAGTAGCTATAGTGCCCCTTAATAATAATAATTATTATTATTGTTGATGCTTTCCTCACAGGTACTGGAAGCCGGGCAGGATCTTGCAATACAGAGAAAGTCAGGAAAACGCCAGAGTTTCTGCTCCAGGAGTCCTCTCCGATGATTAAGTCAGAAGGGTGCTTTGTATTGGTGTATATGTGTTTTTTTGGGAGTCGAATCTTTATTTTTGGGCTTGCTTGCCCCTTTTATAAAAGTTGTTTGGAGATATTGTGTCAGGTGATTTAATAGTGATATGACCAGCGCTGAGCTAGGTGTCAGGCCATGGTGCCTAGTGGTTGGCTCCGTCAGTCGGCCGCCATTCAGTAAATATCAACTCTGCATTTAAGTCGTTGTCGAAAAGGTCACATTGCTGTCAGGTGCTGTTGGGCGATCGGCTTTATGGTACTGCTTGGCGATCGCCCATGCGAGGAGCAATAGTTGACCGATGATCGTTTGGCGATCGCCCTACGTGGAGGTATAACAATTATTATTACATCTAAACAATGCTCCATCATAAAAATTCTCTTTCACCTAAAGTATGTATATCATTATTTAAATATATTATAATTTTAAATGTGAATATGATAAATATATTAAATGTGTTATATTAATAATATTAACCATATTTAAATATGTTATGTTGTATTTATTAAATATATTATATTTATATTATACTTTTTGTTATATTCAAATTTACTATATTCTAAATCTTATAGTGTGATTTAATTTTTTGACCAACTTTTTCAGATTTAGGAATGGATTATTCGAACTTTATTTATCAAAACAAAAAAATTATATACCAATCATTTAAATCAAATGTTGAATGTCATTGTGTGACATTGTGACTTAGTATGTCTTAGTTGGAAGCCCACAGGCTATGTTTTGCCGACAAAAACCATGAAACTAATCCTAGCCATAACCGAACTGCAAAACATACATGTCATCTTTATCACTCTATCAAACAATTCGTATAAAGGTGCTATGTTTATCTATTTTTATTTATAATTATATTTAAAATATTACATATTTATATAAATTTTAATATATTAATATATTTATATTACATTTTAAATCATATTTTAATTATTTTTTTATTCACTTAAGATTCTCTTACATCTTACACCTCCCAAATACACTGAAAAGACCGACCACCGCATACAACTCGCATGCAATTTCATGCTGATACAACATGGATTTAATATCCGTATATTTGAATACTAGTTTAATTTGATTTTAAGTCTAATATTAAAAAAATTAGCTGCCAGTGTTGAAATGAAGAACTATGGACGTACTACTTTGCACAGCAAAAATTGAAAACCCATTAAATAAATGCAACAACAACTTAGATTAAAAGGTGTTCGACGAAATGCGAGACCAAGTGAATAGAGGAGTAAATTTAATATTGGCAAGCAAATGGCAATGCAATGGGAAGGAACGGAGGATGATGAGAATGGATAAGAGGTGGGTCATGGGTGGGTTGGTAGTGTTACCATCGGCAGACCCCCCTACCCACAACCCACATGATCTCTCACTCTCATAATTAGGCTGTAACATCTTTATTTTTCTTGCCCATCCAATCCTTCAGAGATCAATTCCACGACAATGCATGTCTAAAATCCATTTTTATTATGTACGTATATTTTTATGCGTATATTTATATTGTTTTTAATTTTTTTACAATTAAAATGATTAAAATTTAATATTTAATTATTAAAATTAAAAAATTAATATTTTATATTAAAAAATTCACGTTGTCATTGACATCGTTCTCAAGATTACTAAAGAGAAAAAGGTGTTGGCCATCGAGCAAGGACTTTTATTCATATATTTTCACAGTTAGGCCAAGCCCCCCCCCCCTCTCCCCCAACAAACCCACCCACCCTCCCTCTTCTTTGCCGTTGCATTAATGGCTACTCCTATATTTTCCAGCCAATCAATCACCATCCAGCTGATATTAAAAACCTTTGATCATTTTTAGTATATCCTTTCTTTCCACATAAGAAAAAAGGTATCAAAACAAAAATAATACTTGCCCTGCTTTGCTTTACTTCCACCCCCCCCCTGCCCCAACGCCAATGATCCTCGCTGAAAAACAGCTCATCAAAGTTTGAAAATTTTTTTGGAAGAATTTAAAAAAAAATTAAATGAATAAATAATTATTAAAATAATAAAAATTTAAAAAATAATAATTATTAAAATTATTAATAAAAAAATTATAGATATTCTTTTACCTCTACTTTTCTCTTTTGTCTTTCTTCTCTGCATTGTATATAAATTATATATATCAATCATACATATTAAAATAGTATTTAAAAATAAAAAAATATTAAAAAAATATTTTTATTAAATCTTGAGTTATTATTTAAAAATAATAAAAAATAAAAATATATTTCGTATTAAATCTTGAATTATTATTTAAAAATAATTTAATATAAAAATATTTTATATTAAATTTTAAATTACTATTAAAAAATAATAAAAATTAAATATTTTATATATATTAAAAATAATATATATTATATAATAAAAATATTTTTTTATACTAAATCTTAAATTACCTTTTTTATATTATATATAAAATAAATTTTATATATTTATAAATTAAATATATATATCTATATATTAAATATATTTCTAATAATATAAATTACTATATATTTATATATTAGATATAATATATGTTTTATATATATTATATAAATTATATATGACGTAAAATATTTGATAATATATGTTATATATTACACACATAATATATTATATATTATATATTATATATAAATCATATATATTAAAATACTATTTAAAAAATAATAAAAGTAAAAGATATTTATACTAAATCTCAAATTATTTTTGAAAAATATTAAAAATTATATATATTATTTATAAATTACATAATATATATTATATTAACATATATTATACAATAAAAAATAAAAATATCATGAGTATTAAATCCTAAATTACTATTTAAAAATAATAAAAATAAAATATTTTATATTAAATTTTGAATTACTATTTAAAAATAATAATTAAAAATATTTTATATTAAATCTTGAATTATTATTTAAAAATAATAAAAATAAAAAATTTATATTAAATCTTAAATTACTATATAAAAATAATAACTAAATGTACAACTCACCATAACTAAATGTATAGATGATCATAATTAAATGTAAGATTCACCATAACTAAATGTCCGGATGACAATAATTAAATGTACGACTCACCATAGCTAAATATACAACTTACTATAACTAAATGTTTGGATCACTATAATTAAATATACGGATGACCATAACTAAATGTACAACTCACTATAACTAGATGTACGAATAACTATAACTAAATGCACGACTCACCATAACTAAATATATAACTCACCATAACTAAATGTATAACTCACTATAACTAGATGTTTGACTCATCGTAACTAGATGTACAACTCATCATAACTACACGTACGAATGATTATAACTAGGTGTATGAATAACTATAACTAAATATACGGATGAGTTACGAATGACTATGGTTAAATGTGCATTTAGTTATGCTCCTTCATACGTTTAATTATGATGAGTCAGGTATCTAGTTATGGTGAGTTTTACGTTTAGTTATAATAATTTATACATTTAGTTATTATTTTTATATAGTAATTCGAGATTTAATATAAATTTTTTATTTTTATTATTTTCATATATATAGTAAGTTGAGATTTAATATAAAATATTTTTAATTATTATTATTTATTAAATTGTAATTTAGAATCTCATATTAAATATTTTTTATTTTTATTATTTTTGAATAATTTAATAAAAATATACTTTATTTTTTTATTATATTTGAATAGTAATTCATGATTTAATATATAATATATATTACATAATTTAGTTATGGTGAGTCATACATTTAGTTATAATTATTCATATATCTAATTATGGTGAGTCATAAATTTAATTATGATGAATAGTACATCTAGTTATAGTGAGTCGTACATCTAGTTATAGTCATTTGTGCATCTGGTTATGATGAGTCGCATGTCTAGTCATAGTGAGTTATGCATCTAGTTATGGTGAATCGTACATTTAGTTACAGTTATTTCGTGCATCTAGTTATGTTAAGTGGTATATTTAATATATATAATATTATATGTATAATATGTTATATATAATATATAGTACGTATTATATAATAGTATATAATAATATATAAAATATTTTTAATTTTTATTATTTTTAACTAGTAATTCAAAATATAATATAAATTATTTTTTATTATTTTTATATAGTAATTTGAGATTTAATTTTAAATATTTTTATTCTTATTATTTTTTAAATAGTAATTCGAGATTTAATATAATTTGAGTCTATTTTATAATTCAAGATTTAATATATTTTTTTATTTTATGAATTTAAGATTTAATATAAAATATTTTTAATATATATAATTTAATATATATAATTTATATATGTTGGTAGATGGTTGGTTTTTTACCCAAAGAACCGATCCCCCATTAAATTGCTACCATGAAGAGAGGCAATCAAAACATAAAATAATAGTGGAACAAAAAAGTAATTACAATCTTTTTATTAATATTTCTAATCATTATTATTTTTAAAATTATTTTTTCATATTTTTATTTTTTAATAATTATTATTATATTTCACTTTTTTGGAATTCTTCCAAATTTTCATGACTCTACATTTTTCCCACTTTCAAAAGCTTCCTAGAAAAAGGTATAAGCAAGCATATATTATTTCCAACTTGAAAATTTTCAGCACTCACGCATAATTTGATCCATCCACTGCTACATATGCGCGTCCTTTATATATATACATATATATATACATGTTTCATGTTTATGGTTTTGAATTTCACGTCATTAAAGTTAGTCACATGCATATACTTGTTTCAATCGTTGAGAATTACGTTCCCCCCATTTTTGAATTCAACTCCATTAACGTAACCCTAGCTTGCAAAACTTTGACCTTCTTCTTTATTTTCCATTGGGAGGTTAGGGAAAGGAGGTCGGGTGGGGTGGGGGACAAGTCTAGAATTTATGGTACGGTATAGAAGTAGAAGATGGGGACTTACAAGTTGGATAATTGTGGAAGCAGGCACTGCCCCATTGCCTATAGTATTCATTGCTCCAAAAAGCTGCAAGGAACAACCTGATGAAGACCGGCACCCAAGCTTAGTTGTCCATGATTTATGTCAAAAGGCACAGCCTTGCCATCAATATTTACGAGCTTTATAGCTGGAATTGATCCCTTCAATTGAACCAAATTTCGTTGATGCCAATAAAAGCTCAAACGCCATTAGGAGGTGGCTAAAAGATACCTCCTTGCCAATTAATGGTTACTAACCCGCTAAGAAGTTCGTAATTTGCAGTCTGATTCAGAATTATTGTTATTATTTATTTTACAAGGAATGGTGAAGGCATCACTATTAGCATTGGCACTTAATTTCATCCTTTTTGCAATCCCACTCCCAGATCATTCTCTTCAAGTGGCAGCTTCTCCATGGGAATTTAAGAGCGTTAAAAAGGGTCACACTGTGGTTTAAAATTTTTTATCTAAACTTAAGTCAATTTATGAATTTATTTTATTATTTAAAATAATATTAATATATTATTTTTATATTAATATTTACAATTAAATTTATATAAAAATATTTTTATTATTTAAATAATAAATTAAATCAGATTAAATCAAATATATTCAAATTAAAAAATTTATGCATAAACCTAATCCAATATGGACTAGATGAATTGCTGGACCTATGAACATGTTTAAATGGGATCCATCGGCTTCTTGAACTCAAATTATTAGCCATTTTTTGTTCTCGTTTGAAGATGAAATCTAACTTCCAATTTTTGGTACAAGGGAATGGCTTTTATTTATTTTTTTAAGCTTAACCACACTTCCATGTCCATAGGCATTTCGAAGATTCAAGGATTGAAAATTCTGGCATGGCCCTTTCTTTCAACCGTTCTTTATTATCAGTATATTCTCGAATAAGCAGCAATATATGAATTTAGGCATCTAACCAATTCATATTTTGGTTTATCATGAACCCCATCAACAAATTCATTCAACACCAACAAACAGTCCACGCATGCCAAAAAAATTCTTTCCCCAGGCCAATTATCCTATGATGAAAACAAGGCCCATATCCTTAAGCCGAAATTGGCATAAATTATGAAGAATTAGCCATAAACCAGCTGGGCCGGGGAATTTATCCAAACAGTGAATGCAGCATACAGAAGTAGTGACAAATAAGTAAAACTCTTCGGGGAATCGAGAAATGCATTGGTTCCATAAGATTGAAGCATTTAGATTGTATAGAAGTGCTATGGTAGAGATATAAAATAAAATAGAATAAAAGAACAGGGACCATGAGCTGAAATTTTTTCCTTTTTGTTTTATTTTTAAATGAAAAGTAGAACGAATAATTGAAACTCATGATATAAATTTAGAGTATATACAAAACTATGTATCCCGAAACCTCAAAATGCACTCCACCACCATGGATCCAATCTTCCTTTAACATCTTACAATAGCGCTTCAGTGCATTAGGAAGCCAGGCCAAAACCTTATCAAGAAATTCTTGGTCATGCTTCAGTCCATAGTTCAGAGTTTCCTAGAAGCCCTAAGATTGTAGTCATGCTTGAGAAGATTAGCCCTCAGCAGCATCGCCCTAACACCCCGATCAAATTCATTGCCAGTCTGCAAAACCCGCTGGAAAGTTGCATTTCTTTGATCTGCATGTCGTGCGTAAAGAATTTTGTTGTGCGAGTCGATCCGAGCCTGCAGAGGCAATATAATCTTCATTAGGAAAGATACATTCAGACCTAAACCCCTTATGATTGTCTTTCTTGTATGGATCTGCATTTGAAATGCCTTACTTCGCCCCAAAGAATTAAGCGCATGTAACAAGGACTGACTCTACTTCTCCCTCTATCTATTCTCGCTGTTTGGGAAGGTTCTGGTGGTTAGCTAATTCACTTTATTTCCTCTCCACTATCACTTAAATCATATTCAGAAGGGTGAATAACCATCTTCAATCTAAATAATAAATTTGTACTCATCAGTGACTGAAGAGATACAGAATAATTAAAAAATCAATTTGGGTCGAATATTTGAAAAACAGCATACAACACGTGCCGATGCATTGATAAAACTTACGTAAGCTAGATACTAGTGCAAAAAATACCTGTATCTGATTGTCGGTAATCAAGGCTTCAAGTTCTCTTTCTAGAACTGAAACAATTGTTTTAAAGGCATCGGCCATCATTCGCATATCAACAGACACAAATGGGAGGGTATACTGGATGAGGGCTTTCTTGCGGATTTGATCATACAGGGTCTCAACATGGTCATGTAAATGGATGTCAAGCATCAGGTTTGATTTGAGGTTTCCAAGATATTCCAAGCAGGAAGCATAATGGCTGCAATAAAAAAAAAAAAAAAAAAAAAACAAGAGTTAAAGTATAAACCACCAGACCACAATAAGTGCTAGTCATCAATTGAGAAAGATCACACCTAATGACTTGCTGAAAACTCTGAGTCACAAATGGTTTTATATTTATTATTAACTAAAGAAATTGAATACATATCAATTTAAAAGCTTGGATGAATGCATGTTATTGCTAATAGTTATTACCAGCAAGAATGACAGCATAAAACACACTTACCATCTTCCCTCATTACGCTATTTCCTCTTATTGTTTGCATCAAATAATAAGCCAAAAAAAAAAATCAAGCGAGTTCAACAAGATCCTTTAATGTCCAAAAATTATTTCTTTACACCATTGAAAAGAGACAAAAACATGAAGATAAAGTACCTTGAGTAAAAATCATTAATAAGTTCCCTTACTTCAGGTACCAGCTCTAAGAACTTCCGAAAATTGATATTGTCTATAACTTTGTTCTGAAAAGGAAAAGCATTCAATGACTAAGAAATCTATTGAACAACTGTAAAAAATGGCTGGAGAATAAAGGAGGGAGGGGGAAAATGGAGAAAAATGGATGCCTTTAGCTCAGTTCGATCAAAGCTTGCAAGTGAACAGAGCCCACCATAAGTAGCAACATCTTGAGGAGCAATCACCTCACTGTATGCATTCCCCAACTCTGGACCCACTTCCAAAAACTGCATTGATAGAAAAACAAGCAATCCCGCGAGAAATGTAAGTGGTCAAAATACAACTAACCTAAAATCCCCCCTGTTACAATAGCAAAAGTAAATCATCGAGGCACACAACCATTATGTAGCATTACCATCAGAAAGAACACTATGATACGGATTTTCTTTCAAGCATATCAAACCAACTAAATGTCATAAGTTTTTGACCAAAATCTACAACACATACCCAAACTATAAGAAGATTTCAGGCTTCCTTCTGGGAATTCAGTGTGCCAAGCTGTGCCCAATAGATTGTTTGAACTTGGTTCATAAAGCCTTAATAGGCTCAAGCTCAAGTCACATTAATAGCACATAATATCTTTCGAACACAATTACTAGACAATGACTCGGTAAAGGATGAGAATTGGAATGGTATCAATTATATGTGAATAGACCCATTTTCAGAGATACATGCCTATGCCAAAGCCAGATGAATCATAAATACTACCATTATCTTCTACACATTTCGGTCTGGCCAATAAAAGATAGCATGTGATATCAACAAAAAGCAAGCAAAAATCAGCAACATCTGAATTGACCATGATAACACGTTATTAGCTGACAAACCTTACGAGCAGCAAGCTTGTACTTCTTAGCCTCCAAATGTGCCAACCCGGCAGCACAACGTAGCTTAGCAACAGTGGGAGGGTCAAGCGCCTCAGGTGTTTGCTCAGCCTTACTGACGTAGCTTGTCACATGAGTAAATTGACCCATCTCAATGCTCACAAGAATTGCACTCAAACACATCTGAATAATATGCTTTGCCGTAGTACAATAATCGCGAGTTCGAACATAGCTTTTAAAAGCATCCCCCAATGCACCATGAGCATAGTAGAAGTCTCCAAAATCATTGTATCCCATTCTTATACTTTCTTTGATTAAATTCGTCTGAAAATATTAAAAAGAAAAAATCAAAACAAAGCAGGACAAACAACCCTAAACAGTTTCTACGAAAGAATTTGAGTAAAATAAATTGAATTACCCTATAAGCATTGAGTTCGTTTTCGAGCTTTTCTTTCCTATGCTCGGCTTTTCGATCAACCATTGCGCACCATGTGGCATCCATCGAATAGTTGGGAGCCAATCGACCATCGATCTTCTGAACAACTTCACGGAAAAGCTGCGTGTTCTCTCCCTTTTTTATTTCGTCATAAGCTATCCTCAGGGCTTCCACTTGCATCCCGGGGTTGTCGCAGTGGTCGGCGATGAATATGAGCCGCATGATCTTGGTACGGCCCGTGTAAAGCCCAGCGTAAGCCTCGATGTCCAGCTGTTCCCCGCTTATGATGGGCCGGTTCTTACGTGCCGTTGTCGACGTCGAAGACAACGGCGCATCGTCGATGCCACCGATGCCGTTGGCGTAAATCTCCTCCATCATTGGACTTGAAGCATCCTCTCCGCCGTCCATCGTAAAGAAAAAGAAAGAACTAAAAGTCGAAGCAGACGGAGAATTCAGGGATTTTAGGGCTAGGGTTAGGGCCGTTTGTGAACTGTTTGCTGACAGAGATTGCCGAAGAAAGGAAGGAATTGACTGACACGTAACGTCTAACATGTATTTGCTTGCCGATGTTACGACTCCGTTTCAACCGCTTCCTGTTAATTAGACATGTTAGTTAAGTTGGTCTTAAACAATAAAATATTTTTATAATTAATTTATTTTATATTTATAATTAAATTTAGTACTTTTCACTTGATAAAACAAGTAAATTTAGATCACTAAAATATATTTTGTCACAAAGTAGAAAGAAATATTAATTAAGTTGCAAGTTTTAAAATATATATGATACTCTTTAATCATATAGTTTTCTCTCCCTTTTGTTTTAATAAATTATAGACAAATATAATTTACTAATTAGTATCAAATGTAAAGGAAATATACGACTTTTCCTAGAATCTGATTTGCTGTTACATTTACGAAGTTATCTTCACTTTGTAGTGAATAAAAGATGTGCTCAACAGTCGACTATCTCTTAAAGTCAAGGTCTGTTCGATATTTAAAAAAATTTAAACAAAAATATTATATTTAAAAAATAGACTTAAGTAAAAAAGTTAAGCCTAACTAAAAAATGAATTGGACCTTAGCTTTAATTTTTAAAGCCTGAGTTCAGACCGGCTCAGCTCGTTTTATTATTATATTATATATATTTATTTTATATTTTATATATTATATAATTTTTATCATAAAAACAATATATAAATGTTATAGTGTAAATTTTAAAAACTAAGTTAAATTATTTATATTTATAAACTTAATAAAAAAATTATTAAATTAATAAAGATTATTTTTTTTAAAAAAATTATTTTTAAAAAATAAATTATAAAAAATAATATGTACGGGCTTAAACGGATTTGGATTGTCTATTTACAAATATGGACATGTTTGAACAAAATTCAATGTCCATATTTTGGGTTGGATCAAGTTTGGGCAAGTATATTTAATGTTAATGCCATACTTAAGTTCGATCTAAATCTGATCCAACCCGACTAGTGAGCAAAATAGTAACCAAGTTTTTTTTGACCTTAAATTAATTAAAGAGGCAAGCCTTTTAATTTTTAAAATACTGACATAATTATTGCTGGGAAGTTGGAAATATTTTTCTATTTCACTTATAAATTATAATTTATAGTACATATAATAACTTTTAGGAACTCAGAAAATATATTAAATGAATAAAGAATGGTTTTTTTCTGTTAAAATTATGGCTTTGAAATTCAAATTACGTCTCTAAATATTTTTAATTTTTACGGTTTAATTGTATTTTTTAAGATAAAATTATTTTTATTAATCTCACATATTTAAACTTTTATTAATTATACATATTTTAATATTTCAATTCTCTACAATTTTTTTTTTGGGGATATGTTGGGTCTCAAAGTGAACAGCTGCCGGCAAATAATGCACACAATTTATTAACAAATCCTCTTTTTTTTAGTAGTATCCCCCCCCCTTTCTTTATGAAAAGATGATAAAGAAATAAAGAAACATCAAATTATATGAGAAAGCATTAGAAGGCGAGAATTTTGAGAATAAGGGCACTTCCAAATCATGTTTCACTACTAATTAGCAGCCGTTCCCTGTTTGTATTCCCTGTTTTTTGAGGTTTAACACGTTTTACAGTTGACGTTAAGTTTAACAAAGGGTTGTGTGTTTGATTCTTATGTTGAAAATTGCTAGCTATTATAGAGTTTCGTTAGTATTTGTTTGTGTTTAGTTACTTGGATTGCAAGGAAAGTGGTTCCTGAGAGAAAGATGGCTTTCAAGAGACGTCTTTACAAACTTACGTGATGGCTAGTAAGATTTGTCATGCTATTTACTTTGGACTTGAAAAAGAACGTTTGGGTATCTCTGTTTGTTTTAATAGCTTTTGGAAATTTGGCAGCTATGAGATTGGGCAAGCTAGTGACCTGGAAGAAGCCTCAGCATGAAGCTGATTAGCTGACTATGTTAAAGTATTTAGCTACTGATGTAGCTTCAAATATATGGGAGCTGAATGAATTCTAGTTCTGAAATCTATAGTCATTACCTGCACATGAACTGATGAGGCCCTTGGGATTTAGAAGGAAAACTAAGGAACCGGTCAAGGAACTGGTTTTTTGGCTATCAAAAATGGAGTTTCTGTAAGAAGAAGGCAGGACAGGGAGAGTTGCCACTTGCCAGCAACCTCTGCTTCTTTCTCTGCCAAACAAAAAAGAAAGAAAATGATAAATTCAGCATTTAATCGAACAATTAGTTTTGACTTTAAGAACCTATAGCAGACAAATTCAATGGATAATGTAATAAATTATCTCTGTCATCATCAGCCTGAAACGTGTTGGTGGCCTAGCAAGCCCCATTGTCTGGTCCATAAAAACTCTGCTGACTCAATTCCACGCAGGGAGAGATCGGACTCTTGCTAATTGTTTAATCATCCAAGTAGTTATTTATATTAAGAAGGTAGTGGAGAACACTTGAAACATAATAACGCCTCACATTATCCCAAACTAGCAATTGGTTCTTTTTTCATTTAAAGTTTAAAGAAATCCAAAAAGGGAAATCGGGCTCGTTGCTTTTTGATTTGTTTAATTTAATGAAAGCAGTGGCTGAGAGGAAAATTTAGTAGGGGATGACACCTGGGAAGGAAAGATTTAATCAGGGAACAAACAACAGCAGTTTTCTCAAGTGAAAGTTCTAAGTGCTGGGCAAAAAGTTATTAGATTGGCGCCGTTCAAGTGCCGGGTTACAAGTGAAAGAGTCCTAAAGTATGCTCAATATTTAAGAGAATTAGATGAAAATCTACTTAAAAAGTAGATCAAAATTTGATTTTAATATTCAAAGTCTGGATTATATCTTCTGTTTTTGAGGAGACACGTATTTCATCTACCAAAGCTTATTCAGATTAAAGCGAACAGATAGGTTGGGGTTGATGGCTGGTAGTTTCAATTTTAATGAAATACGTATTCAGCCCCAAAAGTTTATCCAGCTTTTATCATCATTATCAGACTCGTAAAAGTCATTAAACAAAAATAAATCCAGGATGATTGAAGCGCGTATCCCGTGCGTCTCTGAAACCTGGGATGTTTTCAATGTTTTACTGTATAATATAACCATCTTTCTCAAGGGCCATGAAAGCAATTACACTTAGTCCAGTGTTTAAACCCTGGTCAAAACGGATTGAAATGCTGCTTTTGTTGATTAAATGTTAAAATTCCTAGTCTCAACGATTATAATTCAATCATTGATAACTTCATATATAATAAAAAAAACCATTACATGTCCTTAAGTTTTAACAAGGTTAACTTCCTCTCTCGAGTTTAAATCTCATCTCAACCCAATCTGTCGTTAATTCGAAATTGATTGGATCAAATTAAACCATACTATAACCCCATAAAAGAGCTTTATTGGATATTAAACAATGACTGCTAACTGCCATGTTTTACAAGGAAAGTTGGATGTTTTTGAGACGGTCAATGAAAGCTTTTAAGCCTCTAATTATTACGGTTAAAGCAAAGGTGGAAATAATTGGGATTAATACTTAATAAACTATAAAAGGAAGTCATGATCCTACTCAAATTGAATATGAAAACAATTCGTGGCTGTTGCCTTTTTTTTCTGTAGGTGAAGATAACACTTGTCAGCCATGAACTACCTGTTAAAATGGATAACGGCTAAAGATTAAATTAGTGTTAAATGACACATCAATGTTCTTGATTGTGATTAATTTATGAAAGCGATCTCGTTTAAACATTGGGTTCAGATCCACTGCGTTAAATTTGCTTGAATACTGGAATACTTTTTTTCGGGAAAGAGAAGTGAAAGAGAGAAGAAATAAAAATATTTTCTGTTTTTAGAAGTCAATGAAATCTTTCAATTGCTATTGTTTTATTCGTAATAAAGGGAACATGAAAAGAACTGGGTTGAGTATTGAGTTGGTTTTTATTAAGATGGATCAGGGATTATTTGCTGAATTTATCCATAAAATCATGAGATAATTAAAATGCCTATCCACCCATATTCATCGAATAGGAATATAAAACAAAAGTACAATTGTATCAAATATATATCCGTGTCGTATGTTAATAGTGCATGCAGCACAGTAGGCCAAGCTGCTGTGCGCTGGAGCAGACGTCACTATAAGTACCTTACCTAGGACTTATCAAACCAAGTAAAGCAACTGTCCTTTTTAAGTGTTTGATGAAAGTGGATAAGATCCCCCACCGGCCACCTCCACTTTCGTCCAGCTCAAACCACTTGAAGGCTGAAGCTGATTCAGAAAACTCTTTTTTTCTCGATTTTTTTTTCTTCGAAACAGCAATCCTGTTGCGCATACACAGATTCTAGGCATCTTCATCCAAATTTCCTCTCTTTGTTTGCCTACTTCTGATTTTCGTTTTAACAATACATTGTTCACAAGAACCGAACACAGCTTCAGAGTTTCAGATTTCAGGTTTTTTTGTTTTTTGTTTTTTTTTTTTTTTCAGATTTCTAATGACAAATTCTGTTTTATATTTCTCTGCATATCTATATTTTTTCACTCTGGTATTTGGTTTGACATGATGTCAACTTCAGGTTTATATTCAGTGGTTAATTAGGCTTCTCTTTTCAGATTCTTTTACTTTAATCTCTCTGATTAAAGGATTCCAAAATTTGTATCTTTCTGTGTCTTTCAGAAACCCAGATGTGAGACAAAATTCTGGGTTTTGGGGATTAAAAGGGACTTAATGGGTGCCAACATATCTAGTGCTGCAGTGGACGGGGATGAAGGCTGTCCTTCATTGAGGCCAAGACTTGGTGACATACCAGAGAGCTGTGCGGCCTTGATTTTGGCCCAGTTAGACCCACCTGAGATTTGCAAATTGGCTCGGTTGAACCGATCTTTCCGCAGTGCTTCATCGGCTGATTTTATATGGGAATCGAAATTACCCTCCAATTATAGGTTCATTATCGAGAAAGTGATAGGAGATGCAACTTTGATAAATCTGCAAAGAAAAGAACTTTATGCCAGGTTGTGCAGGCCTAATCCATTTGGTGGTGGCGCAAAGGTTAACATTATTTCGTAGTAAATTTCATGGCTTCCCTGTCTCTCTCTCTATCTCCTTTTTTTATGGTTTTGGTTTAATGATCTAACAATGTTGGCTTTTGGCTATGTGCAGGAGATATGGTTAGATAAGAATACGGGTGGGGTTTGTTTATCAATTCCTTCCAAGGCGTTGACAATCACAGGGATCGACGATCGAAGATATTGGAGCCATATTTCCTCCGAGGAATCTAGGTGTGTTTATCATCCAAGAATAATTAGTGTAGTCTTTGTTCTATGAAAAATTTTTGTTCTTTTTTGTCTTGGCAATCTTTAAGACTCGCCACTGACGAGTTAGTTCAGCAAGGCTAGAAACCAGGTTTAACACCGCCCAGTACTTTAGCCGAGGTCCCCTGCCTCTGGCCTAGAAGGCCACCAGCAACTCTTAACGTTGATATTAAAGTTCCTTTTGTGACAAAGTTGATACAAGCCTATTATATTTGTTAGATTTGAAGAGTGTTGGATGTAAATACGTGTTCGATATAAATATACTTAATTTTTTATATATTTAGAGGATAATATCTTATACTTATGTTTAAATATGTGTTAGATACAAATATTTTAAGAAAACAGAAGAGTCGGATTAACATAGCTAAGATCTATTTTGAGTGTGAATGGAAGCCAAAGTAGTCTGATTGATATCTTCTCTTCCATTGATTTGGTGTGCAGATATCCTACAGTAGCATACCTTCAGCAAACGTGGTGGTTTGAAGTAGATGGAGAGCTTGAGTTTCAATTCCCAGCAGGTACATATTGCCTATTCTTTAGACTCCAGCTTGGGAAATCCTCAAAGAGACTGGTTCGTCACCGGGTTTGTAACTTGGAGCATGTCCATGGCTGGGACATAAAACCCGCCCAATTCCAGCTAGCAACTTCTGATGGTCAACATGCAGTATCTCGGTGTTATTTAGACAAAAATCCTGGGAACTGGGTTCTTTACCATGTGGGAGATTTTGTTGTTAAGAACCCTAATGCATTGACAAAAATCCAATTTTCAGTGACCCAGATTGATTGCACTCATACCAAAGGAGGCCTTTGTGTTGATGCTGCCTTAATCTACCCCAGTAGTGTAGGGAAAGAAGTTATATCGATGTTCATGAGAAATTCAGAGCTGTAAATACCGAATTGTAAATCAAGGTTGTTTTGCCAGCACTCGGAGGTTTCTATATGAAAAATAATAACAAATGTGGCTTGTCTATAAGTTTCAGCAAATTTTGATAGTGTTTTTTTGTAAATCAAATTTCTTCTCAATAAATTTGTATAATATTCTTGTCATTCAATCCAGTACACTTGTTTATGAAGAATCCCCTTCTGGTCCTTCTGGTTATTCAGGGGACCTTTAAGCCTGCTGTTATACCCATTGATTAACTGGGGTTGAGGCCCGGACGGGCGGGAAGCCCACAAACTTAATAGAAAGACAAGTTAATCATTGCTTATAAAATGAAGTGTGGTAAAGGTACACATTTGGATATCCGAACGCATTTCAGATTTCAAAGTTGAACGTTCTTTTAGCCCCTTTTTTACTCTCCCTCGCGTGTCTTTTGAGTCAGCAAAGCAAGCCTCTCCTGAAGCTCACATCATCCAACCCAAAACAGCATCAGCACCTTCGACAACCCTTGACTCTGAGGGGCTGAAAGAAATTATCCAGGAACAAAGCTATTCTTAAAAGTGGTTTGTTCAGCAATGATCCTTGCTTTTGCAATGTCAAATCAGCAGCAGCCTCGTGTTTTTTTTCCCTGGTTGTTTTGTGTAGCATAACTAAAGCACGTTTTCTCTTCTCCCTGAAGGAGCCGCGCAAAGTCAAGGGACACAACAGTTTTCGACATTCCAAAAGTTGTCTTAATTTATGGAACTTGAAATCAGGCTGTTAAACTGGTAGTGTTCGAAATGAATTAACACATTAACAGCAAGGATCAAACTAAATTATTTTGTCCCCAAGTACAAAAGTATGGCAATGATGAGTTGGAAAGATATGTATTGACTCGATTGAATCCTTAGTAGTAGTTGGTATACTATCCACATATTGAGTTCTTGGCTCTAATTATGAATGTCATGATGAGCTGGAAAGATTTGTATTATGGACCTTAGGTGCTAACTAAATTCACTTAGTGGGTTAGTAAATATCGAAGATATTTTGCTTCCAATGTTTACGATTGGTGGCAATGACAGAAAATCTAGACAATCCTTAGTAGTTTCTTTTTTAGGTTATAGACTTTGCAAGTGGCATGTAGATAGAGGGTACATTTTTATGCTAATTATGACAAATCATATTTGGTTTTGAAAGAAATTCCACAACTAAAATCCAATCCATTTATGGCAAAAACCCATTTTAGCAGCCTTTAAAATAAAATAATATTCAATTATGTTTGAAAACTTAAATTTAAAAAGATAGTTTTAAATTTAAAAAATAAAATAATTCATATGATAAAACATATATAAGTGTCATTTTTATGATTATTTTTTAATTCATAGATTTGTTATATACTTATTTAATGGTAAATTTAAAATTTTTTATTTATAAATTTAAAATTCATGATTTTATATATATTTTATATATAATAATACTGAAATTTAATTAATTTATACATAATGTATACATTTTATTTTCATAATTTATATAACAAATAAAATTCAAATTCAAATTTTCAAATTTATATCCCAAATATAACATTGTAGTATTTGGTTGCATTATGGGAACAAGCAAGAAAAAAAGAAAACTCCTCTAATAAAAGGAGGATTAGAAAAATGGGGAAAAAAGTGTCAACTAAACGATTTGCATCTGTCAACCTGGTTAAGATCCAAGATCTTCGTAAGAGGGCAAGAGAAAAAAATGTATATATATATATATATATATATATATAGTCCTTAGTTCATAGCTGGATCACAACAGTTACTATTTTTTTAAAACCTTTATCCAAACTCAAAAATCTTTTTTATTGTTTAAAAATTATAATAATATTATTTTTATAATAATATTTATATATTTTTATAATTAAATTTAAATAAAAAATAATTTTTATTAAACGTATAATTATTTAAACTAATCTAACTCAAATCATTAAACCTTTTATATAAATTTAGACCTTGAACATGCAAATCAAATCGACTTTATTTAATTAGGTCTCGAACAAGTTACTGAACAGCCTCCGATGAAGTCTATCTACTAGACCTACCTTTCAGTTGTCATAGGAATGATAATTCATCTATATGAGCATTCTCTTTACGCAGCCATTGAACAAATGCCAGCTATATATGTTAGTTTTAGTTTGTCGAGCGCCTAAAAGAAAAGCAACGTCAGTGGCGCTAAATAGGAAGATGATTTTCCAGGTCACCCTAGGCTGACAAATTCTTCAAAGGCTTATGTCAATATGAACTTAACCCAAAACTTCAATTAAATTTATTCAAATGATACTCAAAAGGCTTGTTGAGCAAAACAGGCTTCCAACTTCAGTGTGTCTTGCCTTTGGGTGGTGACAGAAGTAACTGCAAGCAGAATCTTGTCAGCCTCCATTGTAGGTAAATCCAACCAAAATTTTCATTACCATTTGTCCTGTTCTTGTCACATTAACAACGACGTAATACCCACTGTGCTATATTTCAGCTAGAATCGATGACATCAAGGCTCCCCAGTGAGTTATATTTCATAAATTTACATGGTACTTCGTATAATTTGTATACTTTTTCATTAACCTTTCTTAACGAAACTAGGGATTTTATACATACATTCACAGCTAACATCCAACTGTCCAGTGAAGATAAAGAGAGATGTCCGATTTAAGACTAAAGCACAGAATCGAGTACCTGATAACAGGAAATGAGAGACGAAGCAATCCAAAGGCTCCTGTTACATGTGGAGCGACTTTCTTCGGTGCCAATTGAAGAAGCCCAACTGCTAAAACTACATCCATTCCTGCTTTAGCAACAGCTAGAGTCCTCTTATTCGATTTTTGGAGCTTTGTACGGTTTTCCTCATACTGCGTTCATTGAAGCATGATAAAGTCGGGAAATACAGGAATAAGAATCCTAAAAGGGAGATGACTTATTTACAAGGACACTTAATAAAAAAAGCACATATTGAACATACCTTGTACTTATCACTGTTCTTAAGATTCTTTTCCAACATTTTCATGGATGCAGATAGCCTTCCGAGCTTCCCAAGCTGATAAAAAGATGGTATATGTCTTGAAAAAGTTGACAAAACTAATGAAACATCCTAAGAAAAAATAAAAAGTTGTAGGTAGAGATTCATTCTCAAAATAATGAAAATCAACAAAACTCAACCAAGGTGGAACAGACTGAGGCACCCATCCAAGAGAAAAGGGATATTCGTCCAATCAGCTCAGCTCGTTCTTTGTTCTGTAAATGGCTTTCTTCCAGTTAAATTTGTAAACCAAGACAGACAAATTTAATAGAATACCAAAACGACGTGTATCGCGTACCTTACAGATGCCTGTTCTGCCAAGCCAGACAATTTAATCGAGAAGTAAGAAAGTTGACAACAGTGCATTTTTTTGACTGAAACAAGTATCAAATTAGCCAACAAGGGCATTAAATTAACTAAGTTGAGAGGGTAGAGAAACTTGACAGAGAATTGAATGTTTATCACACCTTTCCCAACAGAACAAGTGGAAGGGGAGTTCCTTGAGGAACTGGGCTAATAAGACCATGCAAATCATTGACAAACTGCAAATGCACAGTGAAAACCAGAATCAAGATATAATGATAATAACAAAAAAACTAGTGAGAATTTAAGTTTGATATAATCAGATGCCTTTTGTAGAGTACCACATATTCGTTTCATATTATGAGAGATGAATTCATTTAACTTCCATTCAATTTAGAAACCAAAAAGAAAAGATCCTTTTTTTAAAGCATTGAGAGATGAGTTCATCCTTGTCCAACATAAACCAACTCGTCATTTTAGTATTTGACATCGTGACATAACCTTAAAAAGGCTGAAAACTTTCCGAGCCAAGCTGGTTGATTGTCAACATTTTGGGCTGTGCCAGGTTGCCCATTACTTAAGAATTTGGAACCATATTGTATAGCCCTGCATATCTTATCCCTTGCTTCAGCCTTTCCAAATACAAAACAATCAGACCAAGTTCTGCTCTAGTTGCATCGAGCGTACTCCTCTTTTATCCACAAGACACCTGACAAGTCATGATAATTACATTTTTCACATGAGCTTATGGGTCAAATGCGAAAGCCCATTTCAAAGCCAAAATTATTAGCCAGTTTAAGTAAGCTACTAAGAAAGAAGAAGACCTTCCACATACAAACAAAGGCAACATACCCTTGGCAAACTTGAAGCCATAAACTAAGCAGAAGCTTATTCACATACGCGTTCTTTATTAGTTCATTTCGGGGCAAGGCTATAATGATATATTGTAATCATGAGATGCAAGAAGACTATGTTGTTGCTTAAACAAACAAGCGATAATTGAATGGCATGAACATGCTCAAAAAATTTGCAATCCCTGCATGGCATATAAGGAAAGATCTAACCAACAGCTTGAACTCAATCTAAAATATCCAAAAACAAATTAAAATTTTGTTTGAACTCATTCACTGAACTCCGCAGAAAATAAAAGTACGACAAAGGATCAGACTCTTCTAATAAAGTTACTACTGTCTTATGTCTCCTTTGCTTGCATGAGAAAGTATAAGAAGAAGCTTTTAGCTTGAACAAATAATATGCAAAATCATAATTAGCTGAGTCTAGTATAGTACCTAAGGTTTGGCTTAGTTTTAGAATTCTCTCCATAGAATCCATACAATGACAAAATACTCAGAATTTAATTTCCACTTCCCCATTTTCCGTCAACCAAGCGGATCATATCGCCATGACAAAAAGAAAGATTAATTCTCTAATCAATCAAATCATCAAAACTCAAATCACCCAGATTGATAAACTCTTAAAAACAAACAAATCAAACAAGACAATCAAAATCATAGAGCAAGAAATACTCAAAAACAAACATTTCACACAAGTACCAACTACAGCATACGAGCAACAACAGCAACAGCACACAGTTAAGATAAAAGCAAAGATTCTTCTTCTTACAGCACAAAAGACGTATGAATCATTCTGAAACTAAGGATTTGTTCAATCCAACAAGTATCCACGTACAAGGAGAAGATGATTTGGCCTTAAAATCCACTAACTTTTCCCCCCTTTCTTTAATAAAAACTCGTTCTTTTTTAGATTCTGGTTCCCAGACTCTCGGGCTCTATTCAGCGTCAGCTGAGTGTGTCGTTTCTAAGTTTCTCTATCTCTATTCTCTAAGTGTGATCAAAGCTTCTTTGGTCCAATAAGAAAAAAAAAAAACCTCTCTTAAATGACTTTTTTTAACCATTGGATTATGATCCTCGGGGACCAACTGTTATAATCCGGGATTCATGACCGTCGGCTGAGATTTTGAGAGCTATGACACTGTGAGCAATTGGTACCTTGAAAAACCTTAACCTAAACGAAATGTTGGCAAAGTGGTTGCTTAGCACGCATCTAAGAATGCTAAAAAAATACGGCTGCTCCATCTCATTGCCCGTACTTATGGCCTTATCCACAATCTACAGATCATTGAAATTATTGACTTTGATCGGAGGGTTCAAAGTCTTGTTTTCTGTTTGTAGAGAAGTAAATCGCATTCGAAGTTCTAAACATGTTTTAACTCTGAATCTTCATTCTTTAATATATAATGGATATCTCAAGTAAATATCACTTTACGTCTTCCGTTCAGTTGAAAGCAATCTTTCAGTCCGTTTTCACGTAGCATTTAAGGGTGATTTGCGGAAATTTTGGCGATGGTTTTTTTTTTTTTTCGAATTTGTTTGGAAAAGAAGTAAAAGGGAAGAACTATAAAGAAAGGCTGTGGTTGTAGTTGTAGTTATGGGGTTGTTGTCACCTCCCAATATTGCAAGTGGGTTTTGCATTGGCATTCCATGTTGAAGCTCATTCATTTGATGGCTTTGACAATCCATATATATTGGATAATTTTATATACGATGTAATCATATAATATGAACATAATATAAAAAATAATAAAATATAATATGAATATATAAATTTATTTTAAATTTATATAAAAGTATAACATTTTATATATCATATAATATGAAAAATAATAAAACATAATATATATATATATATATATTTAATATGAATAAATGGATTCTTATATGTACACCAAACTATCAAAGTGGTGGGGTTTAGAACTTCTTGGGGCTTTAATTGCTCTCATAAAAATCCATGTCTTCAATTATGTCACATGCTATTCTTCCAATCTTCAAAGTCTTTGCCCTCTCTCCTAGTAGTATTTGTTGACAGGATTGCTGGCTTGTGGAAAATTTTCTAGTGTTAAATGCTCAACAGTCATTGGTACACCGATTTCCTGCTGAAATCCCACATGGCCTCAAGCATGTTGAACTAAACTGGGCAAAATCCTGCAACTCTTGCAACAATTTTTTTTTCCACCTTCAATCCCTTTACAGATACCAAGGATTTGGTCACGTAAAAAGTGAATAGTAAAATCTGTCTCAAAAACAAATAAATTTGGATAGAATCGAATCGAAAAAGCTGTGCCTTGAGTTAGAAGCAAGAGCAGAACCTAAAAATAATGCTTTATAAACCACAAAAAATACGAGTAATGATCACATAAATATGCCATACCATCAAGGGTCATGAACAGGAGATTTATTACATCTCCTACTAATCATAAGATCTCCAAAAAAAAAAAAAAAAAAAGCAGAATGAGAACATAAAAAAATTTATCTGATTACTGCAAAGATCCAAGAGATGGATGAAACATAAACATAGGGGAATCTTGTAATTATCTCAGAATAAATATCGAAACATCGATGACCCTAGCAGGGCTTGAGTGCCCTGTTTTTCATATCATTATGAACTACTTTGTTTCATACAGACAATGAAACATAGGTCACATGCAAGGGAAAAAAAAAAGGAAAATCTCATTATACAGAAGAAGAGAGCTTTATTTCTTCGACTATTTCCGGCTGAAAAAAATTCTAAGCTTTCCTCTTTCCAACCGCTCAAGTAGCTTCTTGGCACCAGGGATTTCCATCTCCGAAAGCTTCTTCAGATACCCAATTGCTCCGTATGAGATCATAAGCTTCTTGCATTTCTTACTCGATGAAAGAGATGAAAGGCAGGAAACTGCATACTTCTTTGCGGTATTTTGGGGACTTGGATCAAGCAACTGGACCAGATTTGGCACGCTTTTATCATCCCTTTTGACTTGTCTGCAATTCTGAGAGACAGTTACCAAGCTTGAAAGGGCTTGAGCAGCTACTTCTCTAGCACTGTTTGATTTAGCCTCGAGCATTCTAACAAGAAGAGTGATGCACCCAGCTTCACCTACAAGTTTTTTCATTTCACTCGAACTGCAAACTCGACAGATGGCCGATGCTGCAGCTTGTTTTGCACCCAGTGATCCGGATTGAAGCACGTGAACTAATCGAGGGAGAAAATCAAGTGACATCAGAACTCCCATAGAAACTGAGCCAACCAAATTCCTCAAGGCTCCAACTGCAGATTCTTGGGGCAAAGGACCGTCAAGGTACACCAATAGACTTCGAATCCCACCTTCTGAGATAACAGACCTTCTCAGATTCTCATTGCTGGCCGTGAGATTTTGCAAGCACTCTGCAGCATATTCTTTGGAACCCAACAAAATTCCACAATCAAGGAGATTGATCATGACCTTTATTATTCCTTCCTCTGCTAGAATTTGTCGAACCTCAGGAACAGCTGATATATTTTTTAATGTACAAGCAGCAGCAGACTGCGAAACAGAGTCTCCAGTCCGGCAGATCTCAATTAGTGGTCGAACCCCACCATGCCCAACAATTGCTCGGGCTGTTTCAGCAGTCATTGATAATCTCTGCAGTGAAATTGTTGCCTTCTCTTTACCAACCGCGCTGCCAGAATCAACAAGCCTTATGAGAGGTGGCAAAACACCTTCTGAAACAAGCCAGCTCTCACAACTACCAGATTCTGCAAGTGAGCAGATTACAGTCACGATCTTTTCCCGAATACGAGGTGAAGTCGCTGTGAACAACTGGACTAAAGCAGCAATATTACTCCGTCCTATGACAGACAATACACTCTTTTCATCCTCCTTCATGACCTCAACAAGGCTGTCGACAGCTTTGTGCTTTGCATCCAAGTGCCCAATCTGAAGCCGTGCAAGCAATTCCTTCAGATGGCCATGTGCTGCAGTCTCTGATTCTGACGAAGGGCCAACAAAAGATAAAGGCAAAGTAACTTCACCAAGAACACCGGTCTTGATCAGAAGTCCACAATCCCGTAAATTCAGATCCAATTTCCCCGATAATGCGTCAAGATCGCTCTGCATCTTAAGCTTTCCCTCATACTTCCCCTTCAGACATAAATCTGCCAATTCAATTGCCTCCTTCAATGTCTTTGACACAGCCTGCAATTGCTCCTTACAAAGAGCATTTTTGGAAAAGAAAGGATGGCTCGACAAGTCCGACAAGCGTGAAGGGATCTGTTCCAATTTGGAAATTATCATCTTCCACCTAACAGGAAACCCCTTCACCTTGCTTGCCTTATCAAGTGCCATGGGAACAAGCTCTTGTGCATAGGATAACCACGCCTCAGCTGAACAGGTATCAGCCAAAATCCCATTTCCGGTACCCTCTCCCATGATTCAGATATGAACTTTGATCAAAATGATCAACAGAGCTGTATCAAGTGAAATTCACAGAAAACCCAATCTTTAGCAATGAGCCAGATGAGAAAAAAGGATAATTGACAAGGATGAAATTATATTTTTGATAGAAAAAAGAAAACAAGTGGAGCAGTTGCAATCATTCAACATTTACATTATAAACTAATAACAAAATTAAACAAAAGAAAAATCCAGCACCAAAGAGTCGAGAATCTTGTGTGATCACACAAAGCTTGTTTACTGACCCAACCAACAAAATTTTGAGTACCTAAAAGTACTCACACGAGTTCTTTCCTTTGCTTTATCAAGTGATCATTAAATGCCGACCAAATATATTAAAACATGTAATCATCCACACATTTTAAAAACCTTTAAGGTTTTATGGTCGATGAAAATGAAATAAGTTACTTTTTAACTACTAAAAAATTGCGGTCTAATGAAGAAGCCGTCAATGCTTATCTTATTAAAGTACCAGAATACCCTTTTACAAACCAAGTGAAATAGCAATCTGCAGGACTGTAATTTGAGGGGTATATTGGAAAGAGAATGGAAAAATGAAAAACATCAAAATCAACTTTACTTTTAACCATTAAAATCACGGCAATCAGATTTAGGAAGAGATCTTTGCTATCTTGACTTAATCTAAAACCCAAAGGGTCAAGAATTTTCCCAGCAACGAAAGCAAAAGTTTGATTCTTAGCTTGCATTACCAATTTTAACCCCATAAATAGTGTTAGCTGGTATTGGCATGACTAGTGAGCCATTGAAGAAACTTCCCTTCAAAGAGAAGATAGGTTATAGGAGTGAGTCCCTATCCAAAGCATTGTATTTCGAGTGTATTTAAATCCTCCGAGGTGAAGCAACTGCAATCCAACTAACAACATATATTTAAGAAAATTCAAAGCAATAAATTTCAAAATAAAATACCTCAAAATCGCTTTGAGTTTCCTTCACCCAGTACCTACCATTGACAGCCACAAAATAGTCCCCACTATTTTTCTGTTTGAGGCTAAGAGCACAAGAAAAAGAACAGTGAGAAAACATTCAAGTCCCATCAAAACAATCAGTTTCAGAGATATGAGAAACAAAGATGAAAAATTGCATCAGAAAAAGAGAGAGAAACAAAAATAAAAACCACTTTTTTTTTCCTTTCCTTTTATCAGGTAGGGATCAAAGAAAGCAAGCTAAAACAACTTCAAGGACCATTGGACCAACCTTTAAGACTCAGATACTCCAAAATTTGACCCTTTTTCTCTAGCAAGCAACCGACTGTAGCTTAATCCTAAACTTCTCTCTCTTTCTTATTCCAATTCAACCCAGAAAATGCTTCCAAGAATCAGCTACAGACCACAGCCTTTTCATTTAAAAAAAGAAAGAAAGAAAGAAAGAAAAACCCTTTTCAGACTCTAAATTAGAAAACTGCAAGACAGTGATACTTCCAAAATCAGCAATCAGATTTCCTTCTAAGAATCAGAAATACCCAGAAGGCCAGAACCAGTTTTTGTTTCCTAATGAAGGGTCTTTAAAACTATGAAGACAAACACCAGCCCAAGTTGTGAAAACCCAAAAGGACAATGAAGGACATATATATATATATATATATATTAAGTATTCGAGCTTTTAACAACACCAGAACCAGACAAAGAAAAAATAGAATAAAACTATAGCAACGATCGCAAATCAGATTCAAAAATCAAACCCTCTTCAAATCTCTCTTTCTATCTCTCTCCTTATAACATATAATAGAAGGCGCTTTGGTAGCGTCGTCCAGATTCTGACTCTTCTCTCTGTTAAAAAAAAAAAAAAAACCCCAGTATTTGTATATAATATATATTTTGAACGTTTGCCAGTTGCTAGTGGCGTTTCTAAAAGGGGGGGATGAGTGTGTTTGCTCAGGCAGACACGAGTGTTTAAATGTCGAGCAACTTTTTGGGGATTGAACGGTTGTGATTGTAGCTTGCAACAGAGGATTCGACCGTTGGGATTGGGTGAAAATTTTGAATATGGTTTTCCTTTTACGATTTTCCTTTTAATTAAAGTTACACATGGGCCGACAGACGTGGAGATTTTATACCACGTGTGATATGGGGACGGTTATATGTTATTTTGATGAAACTAATCCTATGGTTGATATTAACGGCAAGTGTTTTCAGACAGCTTTTGGTGAACAGTGGAGTTGGTTTTTTGATAAGCCTTAAGCTCAACTTGAAAGTTTATTTGCAAATATTAGGATAAAAGTTTTATATTAATGATAACATGATTTATAATTAAATTTAGGATTGAGTTAAGTTAGATATAATAATTTATATAATTATATTATATTATATTTTTTACATAATATAATTAATAAATTATATTAAATTTTAAAATATAAAAATAATCTTATTTATATTTATATTATATATTATATATGATATGATATCGGTATGAGATTAAACAGTAAAAGGCTGCAACAAATTAGTTACCTTTTCGCAACAAAATGACCTGAAAAACTAAAGAAATTCTTTAAGCCACAATAATATAAAGGAACAAAGCTAGTATTGTGAAACTAAAATATTCCTATGTAGCTTTTACCTAGGATACTTAAAAGTGGAATGGTGACGCATGGGAGGGTTATTAGCGTCGGCGTGGAACGGATGTGACGGTGTTGTTTGTCGGTTGTACTCAACTATTTACCTTTTGGTTTTCATTCAGGACGCAGCTTGCCTCGAAGGTAAGCTTTTACCAAAAGAATTCTGACAAATGACGTCAAAATGAGTATCTTTATCCCATTTTTTCTTTTTTATAATTGAAATTTGTTCTCTTTGAATATGTGAACCTTTGCTTATTCAACGATTGGACCTATATTGAATCTTCGATCTATTTAACTAGTGGGTATAACATTTCACTTCCCATTGAAATTTGAGCTTTGGTTTTACGTTAAGGACGCAGCTTGCATTGTTGCTTTTGTCAAGAGTCACATGTTGACATTAAAGAATGATGAATTTGGATCTCTTTAGTTTTTTTTTTATAATTTTTTATACTAAAAAAATTAACAAAGTCGGCAGGGAGCTAAGCATGACTTCAATTTGTACAGTGTTTTAAATTGAAAGCACACCAAATAGTCCATGAACCGACTAAATCTCATGAATCAGTCTACGAGGCGATACCTTGAATCCATATGCTTAGAATCAGGACGCAAAACCAGGACCCAATATCTTCAAGACTTCAACATATCATCCTCAAAAGGAAAAAAAAAAAAAAAGTGGAGAGATTATTGTTTTTTGATCAGTATTTCTTTTTAATGTGCAAGATGCCCCAAATTTCAGGAAAAAAATGGAAGAAAAAACAAAACAACTGGTTCTCAATTTTCGTTGATGGATATTTATCGCATGCTCAGCAGCATGGTTATAAATTTCAAAAGGCTGACTAAAGATCACAAGTCCGACTTTGAATTTCAAGTCAATTGGTGTATATGCTGTTTTCCAATAGCTTAACTAGCAGCACTAAAGGAAGGATGGCACATTTTCAATTCAAATTGTGTTTGCAAGATGCCATAACGAAGGATGTTAATTGCATAGGAAACTACAAAAGCAGAGGGTGTTCCACAAATCCACGAAGACAGCTTTATACATATATACGCACGGACGCACGTAATGTAGGGTTTTACTAAGTAATTACTTAAATGAAATGACGTTTAAAAAATAATATTTAATAAATTTAAAATTTAAATATTAATATTTATAATATTTTTTATGATTTTTGTGTCATAAAAATATTATACTAAATACAATAAGCACTAACTGATTAGATGAATTATTATTATAATATAATAACTTTGAAAAGCGTCCTTAAATATTCATTAATAAAATTCAAAAATTTATAAAATAATAATAATGCTATAATAATTTCTTTTTTTTTTTTATGGTAACTACAATAATATTGAACGTCGGCTGGGGCTGTTAGAATTAACGATACCCATAAGCAAACGAGCCCAAGTTTGCGGTCTCCGAGCTTTTGTTTTTGGGTTTAGGAAACAACAAACTCGAAAACATTTGTTTTTGAGAAAGCTACCATTGTCTAATTAACCGGAGGAAGGCTGAGGCATAAAACAAAAGCTACGATACATCTTTCAAATTTAAATAGAAATTAAGCTCTTGCTCAACACTGAATATTGCTTTGCTCTTATCTATTACTATAGGACTATTTTGTTCCTTAATGGAGCAAGGATTCTACTTATTATATATTTGAAACCTGTCATGGAAAAGTTAAGACACCATGTATTTCCAACAATGCCACTAAAGGTTAAACTAACCAAATTCAAAAATTAATTTAATTAATTTATATATATAATTAATTTTTAAAAGAATTTAAATAATTTTAAATTTTAATATCTATAATATTTTTTTATCTCACACGCAAGTCTTCGTTATACAAAAAAATTATAAAACCATAGACTAGCTTTCCAACTCATCGATTTGATTATAGTACTTTTTTTTAAAAAAAAACATTTTATCAACTTTTTGGACCTACTTTTTATCAAGTTACATGATGAGCTTTGTTTCGTTATAGATAATTGTATTTTGCTCATCACCTTTCGTCAACAATTAATTTGATATCCAACATCACTGAGACTTGAGAGGGTCAAGAAAAAAAAATAATGGAGTACTATATTTAGTACTTAGTAAGTAATTAATACTATATTTTCTTTTACTTCTAAACTATAATAATATCCATTAAAAATTAATGATTATTGATAATAAAATGTAATCGAATCAAGTTGAGTTAAATTTATTATCAGGATAAATTCAATTTCAATGAAAGACTTGAAGCTCAAAACTTGATTCGTGTTGATTAAGCATACTTGAGTCAGCTTATAATTTACTTGAACAGTTTGAATTTGACTTTATAAGCATGATAAAATTATAATTAACATTAACTTTAAGTTATTAGTATTATATTTTGCCAATTACTTATATATTTAAAAATAATAATTGAATTAACTTCAATTAGACTTTCGAGGTTCTCACTTCAAATATTAAAGAAATTGAACTTAATTCAATTTGTTACATGAATAGTTTTAGTTCAAACTTAATTCAAAAATATGCAAATCAAAATCGAGTTTTACGGAATTAAGTTCTGTAACTTACTAGTAGCTTTACCCATTTGAACGCCTAATTGATACCAAGAGTAAAATAAGAAATTCCTTACTTTGAATCTTAGCTTATTGAAAAATACCAAAAATGAAAAAAAAAATCATATGGTGATCGATGCACTTCTCATCTCTATCATTAAACATAAGATTTCGATAATCACAATCTGATGAATTAGTGTGTTAACTTTCAAAAATTAATTGACTCTTCAAAATTGACCACTTTCAAGAACTAAAATAGTTATATAATTTTATATTATTCAGATTTTTTATTTTTTTACGTATTTATATTTGATATATACATTTTATACATATTTAAACATGAATATATAAAAAATAATTTTTTAAATATATTAAAAAATTAAAATAAAATCATAATGAACATAAATTCAACACTCACTTTAAATTCGGACAATAAGATGAATATGATTTCAACCTAATAATGATCTCTTCGTCCTTCCGCGTCATATCTAGTATCTACTAGATAACTACCAACATTATACGATGTTCACTCCATTTGCGAAACTTAAATCATTGACAACAATTGTTTTCTTTTTTAAGTTACCAAGCCGTTGTTTTAGCTAGGGGATTAAACCGTGATTAAGATTGACAGACAGAGCCATCTAACATCATGTATTTGGTGAAATAACCTTGACGCCAAAGGCATGGCAGAAAAAACAGAAACCGTTGTTAAATTTGTCCTTTATGTTGTTTGTTAAATGTTCATCCTTTGCTTCCAATTGTTTCTTCTTTGCTAGCCTAGCTAGTGATGAATGATTCATTAACATGAATGTTGATTGAGCTTAGATTGAGCTACGTATAAATTAAATCTGATCATGATTTGAAAAAATTTTAAATTTTAAGTTTAAATTTAAATTTAATTTGGTTCGACTTTTTTATTTAAGCTCGAATTAAAGTTTATCTCATTAAAAAATTATTTTATATTAATATTTATATATTTTATAATTAAATTTAAATAAAAATATACTATTTTAGCTTAAAATTACTGTTTTGAACCAGGTCAAAACAAGAAAATTAAGACCCGAGCTCAATCGGGTTGGGTCTGCTAAGCAAGCTACTCGACCTTTGCATCTAAGCTCACATCCTCACTGCTTCTTTGTTTTAGATTCTACAAATCCGACATAAATATTATCAAAATTTATATAAATATATAATATTTTAATATGATCTTCACATCACTCTTGGTGTATTTCACTGTCCGTGGCATACAAAATTGTATTATTAATTGTACCCTGGTAGTTAGATCTATATTCATTATTGCATCAAATTAAAATAAAAAATGTTCTTTCGCTTTCATCGAATAATTCTTTTCAAGAGGATATGGGAATAAGAAAGAACTCTAAACCTTCTTATAGTTTATATATATATACACACACACACACGTGTATGACTTTTAGTGATCATACCATTTTATATACGTAGCATTGAGCTATATATATGAGCTTAAATCAAGCTCACGTGACTAAATTAAACATCACTTTCCTATATACCAGGAAATGGGTACTAGCAAAGAAGCTCATCATGAGACCATATACGTTACTTATATCCAGCATGAACTTTTTGTTTGTTCTTGCAAACAAAGACCCATATTCAGCATTTGTGTACTTTATCTCGTCATTTTGAATATAATCACATGCATATTATTAATATTAACCATACACTGTAAAAACATGATGGAGAAGTTTCATTGCAAACTTGATTTATTACAAGAGACCAGTGCACTTATGATTGGTTTTTGAACTATAATTAAGCCATTCTGTAACCTCTCTCTTTGTCCGGATATTTGCATCATTTGGATGGGCATTGGGAACTCTTTCACTGCCTCATCCATATCGTTTTGCAACTGTACAATGCAAGACTTAAAAGTATTTTATCTTCTATATCACTTAAAGCAACAATAAAGCTTTAATTATGGGTAAACTTTTGACGTTTTTTCTTATTTTTGGAAAACTAAATTCATGCCATGTAATTAAGATTAAACAAACTGCTTCATATGCTCTTAATTGTCTTTATTGTAGGTGGACCCACTAAAAGTTGGAGGAACTATCACAGAGGATGAAACTTTGAACCTTTTACTCCTTGAACCATGATTATTATCAGTCACACTGATTCTTGGACTCATACTCTCTGGGCTATCGATCCACCCCATCATTTCATCTGCAAATGCTTGGTTACCAAAACTCACTTCTCCAATATCTGACCCATCTGAATCGAACCCATGTTGCCGAAACCCAATCCATTCATTGCTACAATCTGAAACGCTGGAGCTGTCCCAGTTAGTGGACAGGGGTGGCGCCTCATCCGCCACATGGGGCACAATGATGCTTGGTTGCACCACTTTTTGAATGTTCTTCATGTCAACTGGGTTCTGGTATTGGTAGTTTCTAACGTGGAATATACTGGCAAAAGTGAAGTGGTCACTCACTCTACTCTTTGTCGACTTGTTTTCGGTTTTTCTAGCCATGATGCTTTGTAGGTTCTTACTCAATTTAGCCTTCAATGAAGAGAAGCTAAGTCCATGCTGTCGCCCATCAGATTGGGACATAAACCCTCCATCAGAAGGAGAAGAGCCTGATGATAGTGGCTGGGTCGAACTATGATTAACCGGTGCGAAATTGGTTCTAGCATTTTCCCCACGTAGAGCACGAGCAGCTTCGTCGTAAGCCCTAGCAGCTTCTTCAGGAGTATCATAAGTCCCTAGCCACAGTCTTACACGTTGAGATGAATCCTTGATTTCCGCCACCCATCTTCCCGATGGTCTTTGCCTGACTCCAACAAACCTTCGAACCATTGGTTTGGTTGGTTGAGGCATGGTGCTGTCGGTGTTGGTGATGACAGTGGCTGTCTTGGCGGTTCCAGATCCTGCCATTAACCCTAAAAACTTGCAAGTAAAATTATACTACAACGAATTGTTTAGCTGAGAAAATTAGCTTTTTATTCAGTGAAGACTAGTTAATTAACTGCGTGTGGAATGGATTCTAGTAACCTACCACCACCACTATACATGTATATATATAAGCTGCCTCCAACGTAGTGATGTCAGCGTAAAGTATATGCTTATCTCCATTATTAGCTTATTTTTTTTCCTATTCGATTTTTTAATCTCCAATTGTTTGCCTGACGTGCTTGCAAATTGCCTTCGGCGTCACTTAAAGATGCCCAATGCTCAACTTGCCAAAATTCCCTCAATAAAAAAAAAATCTATTTATTGTTCAATATTTCAAAAGATTGAATTTCTATTATTATATCTTAAGATAAAAAAAATAGATATCACCCTTTTTTCTAAAAGGTATGAACTAATTAGATTAAATTTTAAATTTAAAGTTTAATAGATATAAAATCTAAATATTGTTAATATATCAATCTAATTCATGCCACAAAAAAATTTTATATGTTTACTTGATTTTTTAAGATTATAAATAAAATATTATTTATGTATGATGTGTATTATATGAATATAAGCCGTGAATGAACAGAATTAAAACTGAAGTAAAACGGCTTAATGATAGAAAATTACATAGGGTAGGTGACAAGAAGAGAAGCGGTCCAATATTTTAAAAATCCGTCGGGAAAGTTAAGTTTAATTTAATAGTGACGTGGAGGTTTACCGTTGGCATTTAGCACTTGTTGATAGAATGATTTTTGGCGCTCCCCTCCTTAGGCGTTAGCTCCGTACCGTGTCCTTTGTGTTGGTTGTATTTTCCTACCCGAACTGCCCCCACGTCTTTAAACAATTACAACAAAAAATATATATATTAATTTAATTCAAATAATCTTCGTCTTAATCTGTTAAACTATGGCCCCTTGGATTGGGACTATAGTCATTCCAAACGCGGCCTTAGATTCCCCCGAGCTCCATTCCTCAACGGATGGAAGTAACCACATTTGTCCTCTATCACGTGGATTTTGAACATCAGACACATGCGGAATTACACGTGGCATGTTCCACGTGTGCCCTCTATTCACTTTCGGCCAATGGCCTTTCGAGGGTTTCTTCAACTACAAAACTTAAATACCAAACTCTGCTAATAGATGTTGACAATTAATTATGGTTCTAAATCTAAAACCCTTTCAGCCTTCTCCCGTTTGATGTTTAATTAGTTAATAATCCATGGAATCCAAGGTTAAAATGTTTTCATTAAGGCATGGTTTAAATCTTAAAGTACAAACATGTTCCTCTTTCATTATAACGTTTGTCTGTTTTTCACCGTTGTTTAGCATAATTAAAACTTTGAATATCTCTCTCGATAAAATCAATACGCAACCTTGTCCTATGTTAATTAAAAGGAGGAAACAGAGTCAAACCGAACTTCTTCTAATTAAATTTATATATAACTTGGATTTTTAGACAAAACATTAAAAAAATTAAATATTTTAAAATATATAATATAAATTAATAACATTAACGTATCATATTTTATATAATATTTTAAAGACGATATTGATATAAAAATACAACACAAACTAATATAAATATCAAAATCATCATAGTAAAAATAATCATATACCTAATTTTATTTTAATTTCTTTTGGAGGTACTATGATAATACAATAACATATAACATTATTTATTTATTTATTTATTTTGATGGAAGCATGGTTTTATTTTTAATCATTTGGCGAATTTGCTTCAGTTGTAACGGCAGTTAATGTTAAATAGAAGAATAATTCAATGATAATTGATAGGCCTTTTTTATTTATTTATTTTTTAATTTTCTTACTTAAAACAGGGATGCTGACAAATAAAAGTCTCGATCAATAATAGGTGAAGTGAAGAAACCCGTTGATTGATTATTATAGGAAGGTTAAAGGTTTGATATTGTTTTATTTTCTTTTTCTTTTCTCAATTAAAAAAAAAGTCTCACAAATTGTATACGAAATTTAATGGATATTTTATTTATAAATAATTATTTTATATATAGATAGTAAAGTAATATTTATCTTATAAAATATATTTAAAAAATAATAAATAAATAAAACACGCATTTTGTGAATTTTTTTTATTCTACCGTATAAGATAATTCTCCTTACTTTATTTTCCTGTTATTGGATACAATACAAGAATTTTTCCCTTAAAAATAAAAGAAAAGATTGGATGAGTTGAGTTGTGTTGGGTTCTGATTAGGTCGGATATGAGATGCATTTGATTTTAACTTTGTCATTTTTATATCGGTTAATTTATTTATTTTCTTATCTCCTTTTAAGCGTTTTTCATTTTTTATTTTTGGGTTTACACTTATTTTTTTCAAATGTTTCTAATAAAATGGACATCCTGATTTCTTAAAAAAAAAGAAAGAATGCCGATTTGAATTTGGAAAGAAGAAAAAAATTACCGGTAAGCGTTGAAAAAAAAATCATATTGAATCGATTTATTATATCATGCAGCTGAGAAACAGAAGCATGTTTTGGCCCAATATGTAGGCCTTTTTATTTAAATAATATAATTTTTTTATCAAAATAAATTATTTTTTGATTATTTATCGAAATAAGTCAATTTTAAAAATTAATTGAGAAATCATCATTTTAAATGTCGAATTTTTATTGTAAAATTTAGTTACAAAATCGTCATTTGATTAGGCAATTTCTCAATTTGTTATAAGAAATCGAAAAATGAAATGTCGATTTTTTACCAATTGCAAAACTAGGCAAAACAAATTAGAGAATTAGTTGAAAAATTTCCCAACATATCATATGGTCATCCGATTTGATGATTTTTTAACTAAATTTTACAATTAAAAAATCGATATTTGAAATGACGATTTCTCAATTAATTTTTAAAATTACACTAGTTTAATAAATAATTTAAAAATAATTTATTAGGATAAATAAAAATTTTTTTATATTATTTAAATAAAAAAGCCCCAATATATACTATTGAATTGGGTTGCTAAAGAATCGGTAAAAAATTACATTGAATCGATGAAAAGTCAATTTAATGAGATTAAAATTTTTAATTTTTTGATTTGATATTAAAAATATTCTAAAATTAAATAAAAAATTTATTAAATATTTATTTAATATTATAAAATTTTTTTATTGAACTGATCAATTAAATTAGTTAAATCGATTAAACAATAACTAAAGTCTTCGTCGATTTAACTTTTAATTTAATTTTTATTGGCTGTTGGCAAGTGGCTGATTGGCCGACCCACTCTCTTCCAAAACTAATTAATTATTTATATTTCTTGATTGAATATTAATTACAAGTTAATGCAATTACTAGACAAAGAGCTCAAACCATAAAGGCCATTTGGGCCTGGTAGTGGTGGCCGGTGGGTTTGTAATGGTCAAAACCACCTGCACATTACACTTCCCCATTTTTGCTGTGACGTTCTCAAGAATGGGTCTTGGCAAGAAACGGTTGTCTTCAGCTCATCCTTCTTAAATCCCATGGGAATTCAAGGAATTTGCGTTCCATATTGCTTGCAAAGCTTTTTCCAGTTTTAATTTGAGTTTATGAATAAGTTACCCTAGGGTCTACTTCAATATTTTATTCAATAATAACAAGTAAATAAATGGTAATCTGCGCTAAATGATACCAATTAAAGTGATATATTTAAAAATATATATAATTAACGTATTAAGTATAAAAAAATTTATAATAATAAATAAATAATCCTTAATCTGACACATAATAATATCTGTCAAACTTTTCTAATTGGAGATTTTATTTTTTGCACTTTCACTCTTTTATGTTATCTTTTCATCAAATATAACAACATTGATTCGGATTTATAACATATAAATTTTAAAGATTATGTTGTTTTAGTTAAGTGTCAAGAACAAAATCCTTTCAATTTTTTTTTTTTAATTTTGACCCAAAAATAAAAAAGAGATCCTGTTCTTGGTGCCCGAGATAATGTCTACCCTTTTGACAATGAAGAAGAAATGAGAATTACCTTAATCAGTGCTATCCCATAATCAATTGAAGGAATGGAAATCTATGTACAAACGAACTGTAGAGAATCTCGACTTCCTTTGTTGCTTACGAGAAGCTGAATTCAATTCACTCTCTTTGCATTTTAATCAAATTTCAAGTTTCTGCCTGTCCTGTATTCGTTTCTGAATCTCGAGAACCAGCATCCAGATGCGCTTGGTTGTTGATTTGATTTCCGATGGAAGTTTCGGGGCCCGATAGAAGCCACTGTCGAGAATGATAAGTTGAAGTCTCGGGACTAATCATAGATTGAGTTTGAGTCATCCTGAATGTTGTTGCTGGTCTCATATGCTTAGATTCAGAAGTGCCCTGCAATGGTAAACGGCAGACCGGACACGTGGATTGTTTTCTTAACCATATGTCGATACAAGAAAGGTGAAAGTTGTGGCCACATCTAGGCATGATTCTTAGGACTTCTTTCTCTTGGTACTCACCCAAACATATGGAGCATCTGCATAACGTAAAGTATTAAGTCTTATTTTCATAAATATTCAACTTTTAATGCAAAAAATAAAAATCTTATTCCAACATCTAAATATTGACAGATTGTAGATAATTAATGACTCCCTA
Source organism: Adansonia rubrostipa (assembly GCA_038381775.1). Classification (NCBI taxonomy): domain Eukaryota; kingdom Viridiplantae; phylum Streptophyta; class Magnoliopsida; order Malvales; family Malvaceae; genus Adansonia; species Adansonia rubrostipa. The sequence goes on along the minus strand of JBBYHM010000006.1, from coordinate 1,186,763 downwards.
TCAGCCAATAAATCTCTGAGAAGGACTACAAGGTTGCCTTAACAACTTGGGGAATAGGATGTAATTGTTTTCAATGGATGGCAAAACTTACTGTGCATCTTCTATGGAGCTGAACGCCTCAGTGTTGAACCTCAAGGTGGGTATTGCAGCAACTACAACTGGTTCAAGGCCTCTAATCTGTTGTTCTGGCTGCCAACAAAAAAAGAAACCGTAAAAATCCCAAAGCTCAAACATCTAATCTGATCGCTTGCAGATGGAAGGAGGAGACATATGGCTATGCAAAGGTTGTGAGTACCAGAAATCAAATCTAATTCAAGTTCATTGGTGGCTCAGAAGTTGAAAATCAACAATAATTCATTGAATACATTTTTTTTTTCTGCATGAATTGATTCTATGGCAATATCAAGGGAGCTAGCTTAAGAGGTTTGGGTTTTCAGTACCTATGCAATCTCTACAATTTTACGATACTGCTGATATGAATATTCATAATCCTCACCATATAACAATCATATGAACTCGGAGGGGAACTAAAATAAGAAAGGAAGTTAATGAACAGAAAATAAAGTTCTTTTTTATCAGACAAGAAAATTTTAGTTCAGAGAATGAAAATGCACCCGTTCAAGATCAATCCTTGACTCAATCTGCAACAACTGTCTCGACTGGGCCCTTCGAATCCTCCCACAAATTATTCTTGTACAAACAAACACAATAAAAGTGGCACTCATTGCAAAAGCAATGACAGTTGTGATCAAATTCATGCCTGAACCGAACATCTTTAACAGCCCGCTTCTTGAACCAACTCCAAAAACCAACCTGTAGTGGCAATCCCAAGATCAAAATATGGTGTAAAAACAAAGGAAAACCAGAAGCACGCCCTCAAACCTATAGCTATAACAAAGACAACATATACAAAAAGAGGCTGTACAAAAACAAACTAAAAAGACCTGAAAGAAAAATAGGGAGGCAGAGAAAGGAAGCAATGGATACAAATAAAGAAAAAGAGAAAAACAAGAAACTAACAAAGACCCAGATCAGAATTTTCCGAGAAAAAGCATGTTTGGAGGCCAAACTGGGAAAAGGGGCAGTTTCCAATCACAAAATAAACCTATCACATGGAATTATTATCGCTTTGGATGGAGTCAAGAGTTAATATTGAGGGGCCATGAATGGATGGTTTGATAAGACTTTAGGGAAGAAAGAAGACAGTTGTGGAAGGAAGAAGACAGTTCGTTTCCTTGTTCTTTCGTGTCTGGACTTGTATTCGAAGGGGTCCACTTTGTAACCGTGCACCCTCTAGAGGATTTTAGTATATCAGACCATTGACATGATACCTGGTAGTCAGTTTTGGCCGCAAAAATTCCAAGTGAATCAATAAAAACAAATGGATATATATAAACCTTTGTTGGATTCCTTTGTAAGGTGATCTGTTTCAATTTCGAGGTTGAGAGTCTCTTTTGATAATGGGGTTTCAAGATATCTCACACATGTATTATCGCTTTTGGACATTCGTATGTCCGGTAGGATTTTGTAATTTGATATATGTCTCCTTTGATTCGATCCAAAAATTATGTCAACTAAAAAGTACGAATTCATGAGCTGCTAGCTCAGAAGAAGAGTACATGGAGCTCTGGACATTGTTCTTTGTTCTTAAAATACCATTTTTCTATCTGCGAATGTTACTTTGCTTGCTAATGAGATTTTCTTTCGATGTTACCGATGCTTACCTTGCTCAACACGCCTATTTTCTTCACTTCATTAATTCCACCAGACATCACAGTTTGCAATTATTTTTCTCTTTTTGCTTTAAATCAAGCCTTAATCATTTTATTAATAACATGCAAGCGCAATGCACGAACATACCTGGCATATTTTTGTTTTATTTTATTTTATTTTAACTATGAAAGTACTTCTTCCTTGAACGATTGATAATTGACTTTCTCTTTCACCAAAATTTTCTATATATGTTAATGTCTGTGATCGATTTGAATCATTAAACCAGTCCTCTATAGATATAAAAACATGTCTTGAATTTCTATAATCCATTTAGCTAGCAGTCTTTTATAGCCTTTTACATCATATTCAGAGATAAATGGCAAATTACATATATTCCCACTACCTAACATTTAATTTGATGTTCTTGTGACAGGTTTTTCATGTCTCTTTGTGCTAGAAGTTCCTTTAGACTGTGTTTTTCATCCTTTGCTATGCTAAAAAATCTGCTTACACTCAAATATAATCACCTTTATTAGACAAGTGGCAGTTGTGCAAAAGTCAAAACTTTTCAAGAATGAAAGTGAGAAACCGTCCATAGCTTTGGAAGTTTCGAACTTTAGTGGAACTAATTTAAGGGTCTAGAAAAATATTGAAACGTTGGCTTGGTGGTGCTTCAGTTTACCGGGGGATTCCCAAAATACGGGCCTCTGAAAACAGGGGAGATGTTTGTTTTTTTACTTAATGCGTGGACAATAATATTGCCATGTCAGAGGCAGAGCCACCGCTACCGGCAGCGGCGGTAGCAGAATTAATGGAGGTAGCAGTTTCACTAGAGAAAGCAACCGACATGGCAAAAGAACTCCCTGTTACGTCAGGTCAGACCCAACCTAGCTCTTCCAAATATATTCCTCTTTTCATCGAGCTCATCATTCTCTCTCCTCTGTCCTATCCGATATCTGCTGCCCAGCCTCAATTTCTAGTTTTTCCACCTCTTCAGCATACTTTGCCCGTGGTTGCGGCAGAAAACTCTCTTTCCTCTGCCACTGGCGCCTCTAAGGAGGATGGTAGTGAGCCGATGCAAGTGGGTGATGATAAAGAAGTTGAAGCCGAGTGGAATTCAAAAACATCCATTGGCAAGGTTGAGGAGAGGATGAGGGAATGTTCTGTCGTGAATAAGAGGGCAAAGAGGCAGCTTTCGCTGTCGTCTGTGGCGGTGTAGGAGGAGAAGAGGATTATTGAAGGTAGACTCGTGGGTGGTGTCAAGGGTTTTGATCCCAAGGGGTATAAGTTGCGGGCATTGGATCTTGTCTACGAGTTTCACTGTTGAAGTATACACAGGGCTGAAAAAGAGGAGAAACAGAACAGATTTTTTCTTTTTAATCAATTTGTTTTTGTTACTTTAATTTATTCATTTTCTTCCTTTAATTCAATATGAGCATTTATAGGAAATTTATCATCTAAACCGAATACTATAATCATAAATGAACTCTCTAATCAATACGTATTTTTCAAATGCAACCAAGAAACAGCAATAAACAGCGATAAAACCCGAATACTTTGTTTGAACTACTAGCTATAAATCCTTTATAAGTTAAAAACAAACCAGGTTATATATCTGGAAATAAAACTGATTAATCTACCAGGAACCATCAAAATCGTCATCATAAAATAGCTGGCTTGTTCCTTTGCCGATGGCGAGCAACTCACTAAATTTTCCCCCTCCTTCAGCATCAAGAATATCATGGTCCTCCTGATCCTGTGGTGGCGTAGGCAGTCGCAATGGCTCTGATAGCACGGGATATTGTTGTTTGTGTTGTTTTCCTTGCAAAGAACCATCAAATAGGGTTTGATCAGAATCTCCAATGTTCAAAACATCAGTTTCTCCCATCAGAAATTGTTCTGAATTCCCTATCTGATGAAAACTAACCAGTTCTTCATTGTTTGTGACCCTGTCGCAAGTCTGATTACATTCAGGATAAGCAGAATCTGGCTGTCTTGATGCATCATTATGATTTGAATCTACATGCTCAAGGAGATATGCCGAGACCGGGGAAGGAATAGGCATGCAACCATTAAGATTCTCCTGAATAAGGCCATTGATGTCATGTTGCTCAGCTACCGTCATGGCTTGCGTATCCAAAAAATTATGAAACCCTTCTTGTGGATCGAATGGAGACAAAACACGATAAGATGCAAAATGTACTACAGTGGAACTTCTGTTCATGGTCTTCTGAATTGCATCTTGTTCCCGTTTCAAGGAAAGACGATATTTCTGCAAAATTAACAACGAACAAATTTTTATTGCCGGATCAATATGATGTTTACTTAGCAACATTAGCACATGCAAAAATTGGTTGGAAGAACAATAGGGTAACACATTGCCCGATGGAAAAAAAGATAAATTACATTATATTGCAGAGAACAAACCTGCAAGTGGCTTGAAACATTTTCTTTCTTTAGTCCAGGGACATTCATATGCTGAAGTATTTGCTTTGGATGAGCTTCTAAAAGAAAGGAGACAAGTATAGAGACCAGCTGCCATTATAATCAAATAATACAAAGGCAGAATAAAAATCCAATTTTAGAATTCAAAATCTAGAAACTTACCATCAATACCAAGCACTTTGATAGCTTGCAAGAATCTTTCATGTAGCTCATTAGTCCAAGTTAGCTTTGGTTTCTTTACAGCTGCAGAATCATCGTTATCTGCATCCTCATAGTTAGGCATTACGTCTGATCCTTTTCTTTTCTCATCTCGGAGATTCTGCTCCCCTTCACTTGTAAACTCTACTTCCACAACTGATGCATTGTCCAGTGATGATGCATCATCCTCAATACTACTTATCTCTCCCACAGTTAGTATATTATCTCTTTCCTTCATGAATACAAACTGCCACAGGTTTTTAAGATCATCCATGACGATTGGTTTGACAAGGTATAAAATAGCACCTTTAAAGAGGCTACCCAGCACATCGTTCCCATTGCAATCGGCAGACATGACTACGTACGAGATTAACAAAAGAGCAACCAAAAAATAATTGCCATCAGAGAAAAGAATTACAGTGTTAGCAAAACAAGAGTGATTCCAAAATAATACAGAAGGCACATGCTTACGAACAACAGGAAGCGTAGATATTTTCCTCATTGTTTCAAGTAGCTCATATTTATCCATATCAGGCAGGCAGACTTCTGCTAGGATAAGGTCGATTTCGTTTTCTCTATCCCGTATGATGCAAAATGCATCAGTTGCTCGTTTAGCAGTCATTACTGTAAGAGGGAACTCAAAGCAAAAATTTTAGTACATAAAGTAATTGATTGACAAGAAACTCTTAAAGAGGTGGAAATTTAAGTAGCTTCCAAGAAGAAAGGATAAACAAAAACAATCTTGAATTCAAAAGAATAGCATCACAGAATAATATTAGAAATTTTTTGTCAAAGGACCAAACTGAGGATGATATCTATATTCATCCTTTGTGATTTGCTAGGCTGTCTATGTTAACAAGGCATAATCCAATCTTACTCTTTGCAAATCTTAAAAATCTGAGAATAAGATATTAAAACCGATTGCTAAGTTGTAACCATGAACCTCATCGATATAACAACCTTTTGTGAATTTCCTATATCGACTGTGCATACAATTCCCAATTATATTCCGAGGAATCCATCGATAATCGAATGTACTCTTAATGATAATACATTTTTTAGGTTTAGCCAACACTTAGAGGAATTTAATGCGTATGGAGAAAGGAATGGGAAAGAGGGCAGATCGGAAGTTGGTTCGGCTGGAAAAAATGTGAGAAATGTCTTCATGCCAACATGAAAGCTTAAAAAAAAAAAAAGAAGAAGAAAATTTATGGGTCCCTGTAATAGCAAGACAAGAACAAGCTGACAACAAGCATATCGAAGTTCTATCCAAGGTTTGAGGTCAAAGAAGTGATGACCAACTTCAAACTCAAAATACCTTTATAGCCAAACCTGCGAAGCATTTTCGATATGATAGTAAGACAGGTTGAATCGCCATCCACAAGTAAAACAGAAATACCTTCACATGCAGTGTTTATGCTGCTAGATTCAACTGCGATAGCCATCTAGCTGTTCATGTATCTGGGCAAGAATGGTATTTTCAAGTTCAACCACTCATGCTTATATAGTACAAATTTAACTTTTTAGGCATGCTATTGTAACTTACCAAAAGAATTTTCTATAATGCACCTTTTTTTTTTTTTTGGCAAAAAACTATTCCCTTGTTTTGTTCTATAGACGAGTGGTAATTATAGCCAGCAACTACAAATTGATTCTTGAATGCAGGAAAGAAAACAAGAAAAATGTGCCTGAAAAATATGATAAAGAAAAAAGATTAAAATAGGATGCCACAGTGAATGGATGGCTCAACCAGCAACTTTTGGCATGTTATTTATACCAATTAAACTTGCCATATAATACACTGGATAGTTAGTTTCCATCTTTTAAGAGATTTAAATATCTATAACATAAAAAACCATCAAACAAGTTGCCTTCCAAAATTTGTTCCACTTTCCTTTTTCCACAATAAAAATTACTTTGACTTCTTTGGCTGCAAGGGAGTTGAGATCATTAATGTGCTAGAGAATGTTTCCATAAAATCTCCTTTCATAAAGTTATAATGACATATTTAGATTTCTTAACTGAATTATACTATTGGAAATAATGTAAATAATAACGGCAACGATATCAACGATGATGAGAATGAACAGAAATATCAAACAAAACCTTATTACCTAATGGAAGCCAATGTTGAAGAGATCACAAATCCAAAGCTCATGCGCAATATCTTGGTACCAGATTCCTCGTTTATCATGGCATAAAGTCTAACAAAAAAGGGTCAAATTTCTTCAACAACTGCGATAAATAGGGTTCCATCTTACACCATTCATAAATCAGCATAAAGGTCTTAGTATGCTACAAATTTGTCCTTAATCCGGTACATGCCAAAAGGAATTCAATTGACAGCATTTAACGTGAGATTGAGCAGTACAAAATCCCCTCTGCTTTTGCAACTAAAAACCTTTCGACGTAAACAACCCCTTCCATGGGCTACAGTCCTCTTATTTTGGACAATTGATAGGACGAATTTGATCCGGACTATGCTAGGCCCGATTTGTATGAGAAATGTAGCATTGGATGCTGTCTTGTGAGGTTGTCCACGGATCAGGGAACTTAGATATAGGTTCGCCAATGGTTTGCATGTGATTACACTGGAGTAAACAGCAAATTGACAGTTTAAGTGACTTTCACAAACTATAAACCACCTGATTTATCAGTCTGATCAGTTAGCCTACTCGACGACATACTTCTAACTTAATCGAATCTTTACTCAATTTCATATTCCTTCATTTAAATATAGTACAAGATAGAAACATCCAGGCTTCTACGTCCTTTGTCATTTCTCTCTGTTTATTTTAGTCTGCTGGCCTTGTTTTACTAAAAAAAAATGGCTTCTTCACCCTGTTATTAATCAGCTTCTTACCTGGATATCCCCCCCTTAGAAGCTACCTGTCTCTTTCTTCTTTTAATTCCCTTCATATATTTATATTCTTTCCCTTTCACTTGATTCTCACTTTCAATTTTCATACTACTTACACTACTCTTGCACTCCTCACCTTGTTCTATTTTTCTGCCATGGCTTCTTCAACCTTTCCCTGTTCTAACACAAACTCTAGACATGGAAAGCATTTCCCATTTGAACGGAGACCCCGAATGCTAAAAGATTTCCTCCTGGATGATTCCAGTTCATGTTCCTCAAATGGGTTCAAATCATTTCCGAAAGAAGTCTGCCAGGATTCCAACAGCATCGGAGATCTCATCCAATTCGATCTCATCTCAGGCCTTGAAAAGCCAAACTATGCACAGAGACTTCAAAGAAGACGATCAAAATCTGCCTCGACGACGATCTCACTATTCCAGGCAATGATCAACGCTGTCAAAAACATCCCTTTCATGACTTCAGTTAAATCTCCTTCCATCCTGCCTAGAAGCCTTTCACGTAAACTGTCAAAAAGAAAGCCACAGCTCGACGTTGAAAGCAAAGAAAGTGAAATCAAAATCACCGTGAGAGTTAAAGATATCATGCGCTGGAAATCATTCCCCAATTTGGTGGATGAAAAATCTCAACCGTCGGATTTCGCTTCTTCACCTCATCATTGCACGACCACCAGTATCACCAACACCACCACCACAACGGGATCCATGTCTGCTCCTTGTAGCAGCAATGGCTCGAGCTGGTGTGACAGTGATTTTGCCTCGGAATATTCACCGTTCGAGGAATACGACGAAAATGAAGTTAACGTCGGTAAAAAAATCTTACCTTGTATTTGCAATGGCATTGGCAAGGATCTCATGGAGACAAAAACAGAGGTAGCAGCCAACACAGCAATGGGACCCAAAGTAAGCAAAAATTATTCAGTGCATCGCATCTGTTAAATAAAAATCTTAATATGTCCGCTGATGAGGGTCCTAGATGCTTTAATTTACGTTACCAGCCACTGATTATGTTGTCGTTTAGTTGAAATTTAGTTGAGTTGACGAAATTACATTGTTGGCGTATATATGCCATTGCCAACCACTTGCATTTGTTTAATGGTTTGGATTTTGTCTTTTTTGAAGACAGAGTACAACATAGTCAAGTTACATAAGACAAAACAGAAGCAATTATAGTTGAGATTAAGCAACCTCTAAGTTGGAACTCGGAAACTTCCTCAATGTTTATAGTAAATTAACATTCTTCAATGCTTTCACTTAATCTTACACTAATGAATTTGATAATTTAATATATTTTATGAGAATTTAGTGAAAGTATTAAATTTATATTATGAATTAGATGATTTAGTATCCCATTTACAAATCATTGATCCAATGAATGTTAGTCTTATTTGTCTTGGAATTAATGTCAATGCTATGGTCAGCAGGGGAGGAAGTATGCAAGTGAGGAGAAAGAACAGTGTAGCCCACTTTCGGTGCTTGATTTCGAATATGAAGAAGATGATGAACACTCATTCCCATCTTTCAACCAAAGGCTTGCCATTAAGGAGAGTCTAGCGAAACTGGAACCTGTCAACCTACAAAAATGGATGTCCTTGGAAGAAGAAGAAGAAGATGAAGAAACAAATGAAGTCGAAGAAAAGGCACGGGAGCTGCTGAATCATGTCAAAGAAACAAGTCCACTAAACAGCTATAAAAATATCAGTGCCGACAAATTGGTTCTGGATCTGTTCAGAGAAGGATTAACGACGAAGTGGGATCAAACAGGAAACGCAGAGCTTGAAAGTGATTTGGTTAGGCTAGCAAAAGCATGGATCAAAGGAGAACAGAACGAGACAGCATCAAAGTGGGGTGTAGGGGAGGAAAGGGAGGCTTGTGTTGGAGACATGGAAAGGGAAGGAATGTGGAGCAAGTTTGAGGAAGAGCATGAAGAGTTGGCCTGGGAAGTTGAGAGTAGGGTAATGCATATTTTGGTAGATGAACTATTTGTTGATTTCCTATAATTCTGACCACAATTAAAGACTAAGGTGAATCAACACGTTTTTCAGCCATCAATTTAGCTTGTGAAACACCCAGAGACATAGTCGGCCAGAGCACCGTATATTTAGACACAGTTGGCCGGATCCAGCTAGTTATGTTACCATGCGACAATTGAGAAAGAGCAGGAATCTCTGTTGTTTGACAGGCGATGACCACAATATCAAGTGGTAAGCATATGGTAAAAATAAAAGTAAAGCTTAATTTAATTCGTTCGTACGATTAGAAGCATCGATATGTAATCCTCTTTTGTTTTTATTTTACGAATTTTTTTGTACCAAAAAAACAAAGGGCAAAAACGTGTTACTAGGCATGTTCCCTTGCAAGAGATACTAGTGCTAGGCATTGTAGGGATAGGGAGAATAAAGATTTTTTATTAGAATAATATAAAAAAATTTTTATTTATCGAAATAATTTATTTTCAGATTATTTATCGAAATAGGTTAATTTTAAAAAGCTATTGAAAAATCATCATTTCAAATAATGATTTTTCAACATAAAAAAATTATAAAATTTAATTACAAAATCATCAAATCAAAAACGATTTCTCAACATCTAAGTGAGAAATCGTCATTTGATTTAGCGATTTCTCAATACATAAATACTCGTATTGGGAAATCGTCATTTAATCAGGCAATTTACCAACACAAGGTATATATACCTATATAAATTTTGAAAAAATTTTAAAAAAAAGGAAGTAAACTAATAATTATTAAGAAAGAGTAAAACTAAAAAATAATTATAAAAAAGTAAATAATAATTATTAAAATTATTAATAAAAATTTTAATTACTTTTTTACCTCTAATTTTATTATTTCTTTGTTGTTGCTCTTTTCTATTTTCTTAATGAAACCGACTGTTCCTGTATATATAAAAATATATAAAAATTATATATATTAAAATAATATTTACAAACAATAAAATATTAAAAATTATTTTTATTAATCTTGAGTTAATATTTA